>NNCF01127922.1:351638-450519 GCA_002313205.1 Laupala kohalensis | reverse complement strand
GTGATTGCTCGTCACCAAGTCATCCTGGGTTCGATTCCCGGGTGGGACTTTTCATTTCCATGTCTGTTTAAATAGCTGTGGCGTATGAAAAGTTCACCCTCTGCGACTCACCACCGCAGTTATAATACTCGGATACAGCAATCTCGGTAATATCATAGATCCTCATATCCCAAATTCAGCAGTGTTTCTGGTGAGTAAACTCAAAACAATAACTGAGCCTCACTATAACTCGTTATTCCGTGGCCCTCGCTGGCCGAAACGATATGCATATACGTATGCTCGTTAAATTTAATGTCATCTGACAATGATTACTGCTTGATATCGAGCAAATTTTCGGGCTCAACCAGAACATAAGCATGCTAGTTTTTTCAGATAACAAAAATTTGTTTTAAGGTATTATTTCCATCAGAGCGATTACGCTTAAGTACCCACCAAAAAGTTTGAACCATTCCCTACCCAGAATTTTCATCCTCTTATGGCACAAAATATTGATTTGTTTAACCTTAAATTACTATGGGTGTATGTGGAGAAACTTCGCGGGCTCATGTTTTTTATATATCCTGACAAAAATACCGGCCTAACATAACGAATAAAAAACTACTAAAACATAGCAAATGGAAATAGGAACGCAATGACTTTAAGATTTTCATACCTTACGGAAATAATTCACTAAAATCTGTGGAAAATACTGTTCTAACGGAAATATCTGCCGCACCATGTGACTGAAGACAATGCACCCCTTGTCAAAGAAAGCGTTACACGACAATCTAAATTTATTATCAAGTTAGTATTAAAATAATTGTCCTCATCCAATAGTAAAAACCAGTTGATGAATTACTAATTAATAAGCACTACTAGGATGATTATTTCCAAGTTTCGTGAATAGTTGGCATCTTGACTTCGGGCGACGCGGATATAACACCTTTCCTTTTCCTGATATATAACACATTTAAATTAATTAATGCTGTGAGAAAATTGGTTTGACATTTTCCACGACTATTATTTTTTCCTTTCCGTGTTATTTCGAAGAAATGTGTATTACGTTGTGATCTATTTCCTTAGAATTTTTATAAATATAGCAATTTTTCCCGCTTTCTATTCATTTCTTCTCCTCTCATGTTCGTTTATTTCTTCCTTCATGACGTGCGTCGTGTGGAAACGCTCGTTTAGTCTCTGAGAGAAAGCAAAATTCTCTCTGTTGTAAACGCGCGGAGCGGTTGCTTTGCCACCTGCTCCTCCGCGTCGTGGCTTCGCCTGAGCGAAGAAGAGAAGCTGGCGCCGGCGGTCAGCGACTCGCTTTGAGGGAGATGGGGTGAAAGCAACATAGGCAAAGGGCACCTGAGGTGGTAGTGGTTGCATCTATATAGCGTACCTGGCAAAGAGGTGATGCTTTGCCGCTAAATTGGAGAGGTGTATGAAAGGGAGTGGGGTAAAAGGACTGTTGACTAGCGTCATATCATATATTATTAGCGTGAATGGATTCTAACTTTAAAACGTACGTACTATAGAGGGTCTTGAGAAGAAATTGCAATTAGTTTGGAATAATATAAGTTAATCAAATAGTTTTAGATTTTTCCCATTCAAATTATCTGTCATTTTGGATATTTACTTTCATGGTTTAGAGCAATTCGTCATAAGAGTAGAGGAAAATTGCAATGTTAATCACAAAAGAGACTGGTTGCAATATTTTTAGTTTCTTACTGTTATATGTTACTTGCATATATTGTCGGTGGTTGAAGATCGATTCGAGGAATCAGCGAATTCTGTGATATTTTGGCTTCTATGCCAAAGAGTTAATTTTCTGTATCTTGTAAGATAAACGACTGTAATATAACATCCCATCGTAAAATCGAGGAAGAAGCAGATTTGATGAGGTTATGTTACTTCAACTGTGAACAATCGGAACACAAATATAAAATTCCAAAGACCATTTAACTGAAAGTCATATATACCTTGAAAGTATATTTATTTCGTTTTCTAGATTTTTTTTGTGGGGCTTTAGGACTCGTCAACGGCAAGGTCATTAGATCCCTTTAGTTTTTTGTTAAGGTTCCTAACAAGACAATTCAATACTGTAATGGTGGTAATGGCGGTATGATGTATGGTGTTTTGGTACGGTTGTTGGAGTGCCCTGCATTTTACGATGAGTTTTGCAAGTCATCTAATATGAAGAAAGCTATGAAAAGCTCGAAATAATGGGTAAAGGTGTGAGTCATGATATAAGCAATTAATTGTAAGAAAGGAGGTAATAAAATCTAGAGAGCTACTGTTGGAGTTTCGACGTAGAATGGAAGGGGCATTAACCACTTCCGTGGCGACTATATCGGTGATCTTCAACGTTAACGACTCTGGGGGTGAGGGATAGAAGCATCGAGGAATGGGTCGGTGGTGGTGCAGGACGCCCCCGGCAGCGTGGGTAATGGCGCCGAAACAATCGCCTGCGCCGTGGCGGGGGTGAGAGCGAGGAACGGGGAGTTGGGCTATTGCTCGTATCGGCGGTAAGTCGCTGCGAGGTAAGGAGGGTATAGAAGCTAGCTAATTAACCTGGCCCGGCGCGTAGCGGTCGATCTCTGCCTTTCTAGAACCTAGAGCGACTGGCCGGTCACCCGACGCGGGTGAACAGCACTCTCCCCGCGCCGCTGCCAACACTCTCATCTCCTTCGCTTTCAGAAATCCGATGGCTCGATCCGAGGAAGGCACTCCAGCTCGCTTCGGATTGGGAATGACGCTTCATCTGCGTTAATCGAGTTAGTGGTAGATTCTAAATGGCACCTTGAGTGTATTTCTTATCAAATATATGATGGTGAAAATTAATCAAATGTGACTGATATCTAATATTTGTAGATCATTTCCTTTCTATTTTTAAAATTGAGTATTATTTTACTTATTCGTGTTTAATTAGATTGATCATTGAATACTCCCCTCTCCCAGACGTATTATGTTCCTGCAAGATACTATATCAAAATCGAAGAAAAATAAATTTAAAGAACTCGATAAATTAACAAAAATGTAAATAAATGATCAATACAATATGTACAACTTTTATGCATTCCATCTTTCTTTTAGTCTTTTGACGCCACTATCTTTTTTTATCTATTAACTCTCTTCACTTGCATTTGTTTCTTCAACGACCCTTCATATTCGTCTATCACTCTAGTTATCCCCCTCTCCTTCTTTCCCTCCGCCCATTTTGCTTTCTCTTCGGTAATCGCAGTCGCGTGCAGCCAGATCGCGCGCGCTCGGCTCTGTGCAGAGGAATAATTTAAAATGGATGACGTGTGGAGAGTCAATATTAGCCAACGAGCTCTTGATCTAACAGGTGGGAAGCCGCGGTGGCCGCTGAGACGAAACGAGGCAAGCGCTCGCTAGCACCTGTGCTGCGCTCAGTGTGAATCGCGCGCGCGCATAAGGAAGGCAAAGTAGAGGAAGACGGGGCGGATAACGCGACGAACGCACAATTGAAACAGACACCTTCGGAAGTAGAGTAGTGAAAGCAAACTGGTTGGAAATAGTTGAAAGTGAACTGAGGTTCATTAAGTTCGATGTAAATGAAAGAAAGCATTTCTGCCATCGTAGGAACATATGCAATTACCTATTCTGTTGACAAGTAAGAACNATATATATAAAAAATATATATATATATATATATATATATATATATATATATATATATATATATATATATATATATATATATATATGTATCGCTATTTGCGAACATAAATTGATGGGTGGATGAGAGCCCTACATAACTGAATTGTTTTGTGCGTTAATTATTTTAAAGTTGTTGCTTTATTTTGTTATAATAACAGACGCTCTTTGTGTGTTTGAAACCATTAATGATATGGATTGCTGTTCATAAAGATAATCGCTTTGTGGTATAGTTGATCACTTCTGTGCAAAAAAAATAAACAAACAAACATACATAGTAATTATCATATTTAGTAATCACTCGTATTTAACACATGTAACTTCATAAACTATCTATTAAAACTACACAAAGATTTCCTTTGTGATTTTTTGCCAGAGTTGGAATGAAATGTTGTTTTATAACGCCGTATCCACGATCAGCAAATAATGTGAATCTTGTTACATTTCAAAGATATAGACAGAGGTAGTGCTCTCAATAATTCAGTACTAAACACAATGAATTTCATTAGGAGAATTCTTTACGAGCAACATTATAAATTGCTTTACAGTTTGAGGGCTGTAACATAGTAGTAGTACGAGTGGATTTTGGCTACTGTAGATATTGCATATTCTCTTGAAATAGTGATGGAATATAGTAATCTGTCCCATCTCGTTAGAAATATTCAGACTATACTTTTTGTACGATTATTTACGAATTCTACTAATTCTCTCATCCATATACACGTTTCAAAAACTATACATAAGGAAATGATGAACACTAACATTAACTAGAATATTACATATATGTGTTATTTATAAAATTTGTCATACCGCTCCTAAATTTTTCCATAATTTGTCGCATTCCCATTCGCTAATGCGTGTTGGTTTTGTAAACTTTCATCAATTGAACTGATTATCGGTGCTGACATTGATTTATTAATGGAACCACAATGTATTAACTCTTTATTGATTATATTTCTGGCATTTCTGTTCATTTTATAATATGTTTTCATTATATTTGATTATTTTAGCACAGAATGTTCATTGCCTTTTTTTTTATTTTTGTCATTGGGTTGAAAAATAATTAAGATAGTATACCAAGACTTTTTTTTCATTTCCTTCCAGTTCTTGTTTTATCCTGTCTCTTAATCGTTCTCATTTATTGCACTATGCTGTATTTTACAGTGCGACGGTGATTTTTTTAAACTTACAACTACATCCCTACTCTTATATTTTAAAATAGATGTACTAAATTTTGTTGTGATATTTTTGCTTTCAAGTTGACACTCAATTAAAACACAAGAAATCTTTGATTATGTACGTCTAAGTTTTTATGTTGTCTCTGTATCACAAAGACAAAATAAAATTACTTTAATAGTCAGAAATTAGGTTCTGTTTGTCAGAAGCTCAGTTGAATAAATACATTTTACAACTCATATAAAAATCTGCGGTGAGTAATAGTTGCCACTACTCCTTAGTGGTTATCTTGGACTTCGTAAATTCTGGGAGAGAAGGTGGCGGTGTTTCGCAGACCCAGACAAGGATTTGTGACATTGTTGCTTTACTAACCGTCCTTAACCGCAGTTCTTAGAGGGCGTGCAAAGATCAGGTTAATATCCTAGCATTGCAATGTTAGAGTCGGGATGGCCATTGTGTGTGTCGGGAATATATGTGGCTTAAGAGATTGCTACTCCAAAAGCTGATACAAGAGAACTAAAGGAAGGTAATTTACTACAATGCTCATGGGATGAACAGAAAATCGAGACAAAGGTAGAAGACAAACCAGTGATTACAATTTCGATGCAGATGAATTAGTGTGGTATAAAATAATGAGTCCATTTAAAAATTGCCATTTCTCTTCATTAGTAAACAAGTCAAAATGTGTCTATATCTCTCAATTGATGTTTTTGTCATATTTTACAACTCCATAGCCATTATTAAAGTATTTTTGAAATAAATAAATTTATACACATTATCTATCAAATGAATGTGTCCAAGCGTGTTCAATAAATGAATAGTTTACGGTCAAAAAAGTAGTTATAGACGGTTATACGTATTTGATTCATTCCAGGGAGGGGGGAATGGCAAATAACTTTGCACGTCATATTTCATTTTTGGATGTTTGCTGACCATTTTTGCAAAGCAGAATTTCTTCAGAAAATCCCATCATTATCATAATTACGACAATCAATTTAATGCATTTTACAATATCATTTCGCATTTTTCAATGTGCAAAGACTTGTTTGTCATAGATCTCTTGATATGATTGAGGATTTAATTCCCGTAAAAATCCGCAAAATGTGCTGGAAACTAGCGTTATTATGATATATTAGCTTAAATAAGTTTATGGTGACTATTTTCTGACGGATAGCGGGTATCTGGGAGTGGAGCTCTATCTAGACTAACGACACAAGTAGTCTGGTAGGTCCAAAACAGGTACCTAACATAATGTTAATTTTGAAGATACTGTGTCCCAGCAGCACTTACACGGGGTGCTACTTGCGATACATCTACGTCATTTGGGACCTTAAGCAGCAGTGTCGGGAGCTTTTACATCATCGCAAGAGACAAGACAGTTCCTTTAAGAGCCGGCTGCTTCTGCAATGGTGGCGTGGACGTCGGAAGAGCTCTGGAGCCTGGAGAGTGTCAACTGTCAACGTCCGGCGCGTGCAATCCAGTGACTGCTCTCCCTTCTCTCGCACCCTGGGCGACGGAACATTTTAAGGGCTCTGCTTCCCTTCTTCTCATGAGGGAGACGTAGCGAAGAGCATAGCCGGATGGTGGTCGTCGTTTCCTCAGCCCCTCGCCATTGTGTGGATATGAAGGACGTTCCGATGCGGTCCCATTGCGGTTGATGGGGATGCGTGTGCAGGCGTCATACGAGTCGAAGGGGATGCTGTGAGAGGGCAACTCATAGACCAAAGGCATGGCGTGGACGATATGGCACCCTGCTGAGGGAGGCTACAGGAGATGAGGAGATTTCGTCCCTTGCGGAAATGCGGTGTTCACACAAGGAGAAAATTGGCTGTTCCAGGAGCATTAGTTTTGTAGAGGCGGGACACGATTGATCTCTATAATCAAAAAGATACATTGTAATGCGACTATTTTTCTTTTTTAATTTATGTATTAATCATGGAAATGATAACGTGAAAATAAATTGTTCTTGATGTAGTTATTCAAATATAAACAGGTTTCTACATGAAAACAGATAGGATATTAATGCACAAAGATTGTTTGCGTTGTTGATTGTAGAAAGTAAATTCTTGGTATAGTATGATTTTATACTTAATGAATAAGTACTTGTTAACTCAATAATTATTATTCTTCGTTAACGATTTCAATAAATCTCAAGAAATACCGAAAATTAATCAAGTTTTTTGCTTGTATTGTAAAACTCACATCGTAACTTATCACTCAAGCTATTATTTACTTTGATTTTTTAAAGTATGGACACAAAATCCGTACGGAATACTCCCCTCTTTAGCATAGTTCACTGGGGAAAACCGGGTAAGATAAGGAATTGTGATGACTTGAATTTTAGAAGAAAATTGTGATAGACGAGATAATGAGACCAAGACCGCATCAGAGTGAACTATATTACTAGATATCATTATTAAAGTATGACATGGTGGTCAACGTGCTACCGTTATTTATTTAGTTTTTTTTCGTCTCCAGTCCATGCGAACCAATAAATGAGAAATCCCAATCATATTCAACAGACTGAATGGGAATTCCCGTTTTTCTTCCTCGTTCTTTCTCTTCCATTTTCTTTGAAAGATATAACGAAGCATTGCAACGAAGACACACAACTTAACACAATTCATATGTTTCATTTGTTTGATTTTTAAAGTTTTATATCACTTTTAACCAGAGCTATACTCCTTTCAGAAGAACGGGTACGAAATTGAAAAGACAAGATTTTCTCCAAATTGAAAGTAATTTGAAGTTACAAACGTGGATATTTATTCACAATATCAAAATTTGAGGGTAATTTTTTTTACTATCCTGAAAATGAGTAACTATTCGATCAGTCCTTCAGCCTCACAGAGGTTTTAACATTTACATGAACTTTTGAGGAAACTTCCTAACTTTGAGTGTTTTACTCAGCACGCGGAACAATTTAGTATACGATATAGCGTAAATTTTGGTACTTTTTTAAAATGTTTCATTGGTAGAAAGGGGGTGGGTAAGAAGAATAGATGTGCTGATTTTTCTTACTTTGCAAAAAATGAATTTTTTTCTCTATATTGCTAGGTATTATTGAGAAGTTAAGTTTCGTAGGCATATGTGTACTGATACACTTCCTCATGATAAATGTTTAAGAACACTATGCTTTCAGATGTAGATTTTAAAAAATATTATGGGTATCGAATATTTTATTGTATTGTTTTTAATCATTTAAACTTGAATCTTTATAAAGTAAATAAAGAAGAAAAAAATACCTGTGTCGCTAGTGTAATTTAAACTTCGTCTCACAATCCTCGTGACCTCTAAGATCCTGGTGGGCGTCACCCGGAGAGTGACGTCCCGTTCACGACCTTCGCGGCGGCATTGCTCGCGTCGTTGGAGTCGGGGTGCTTGTGTGCGCGAGCAAACGCTCAAGCCTCCGAGGCGAGCTGAGCGCTTCTGCACACAAGGCTTTGTTCGCATACATCAAAGAGCACCGCCGCCATGCGTATGTTACGAACCTCGGTCACCGGGTGGAACTCACTTGGTCTTGACGCGATGGAACTCACTTGGTCTCCAAAGAGCGTTTCGCTCTTATGATGAAGATGGGGGCGCGCTCCAGATTGGTTATGAGAGGGGAAGGAGTCTTTAATACGATACGTAAGGGGTTGGTTTTCATAATATCCGAAGCATTTGGTACACGCGTTTTAGAATTTTAAAATAAGACGTAGGAATATAAGATTGGAGATCATAACCTCAGCACTTAAATATTGTTTTTTACTTTTGGAATAAATCATTGAATATGACATTAGTGAATAGCAGCGACCGACTAATATTTCTAATTGTAGACTTGGTAGCAAAAACATTTATGAGCCTTCGATGTCTATCTCTACCAGTAATTTTATAATTCATGCTCACAGCCGGTGATGTCAAATTTATTTGGGAAAATGACATTTATTACTATTTAAAACCACAAAAATTTATGTTTTCCATTTAAAATGATTTCTACTTTTCTCATTTTTCACATTTATTTAAGAGTTCGTTTAAAAAATCCAAGAGCACATACTCGCAACTTCGTTTTCAAAAATTATTTTTGCACTCAGCTCTTTCTGTAATATAGTGTTATAAAAAGTATTTTAAAGTAATTATATTTTAAGTAAGTTATATTTTTACCTATTCATTCTGGTGAATTTCCGCATGTGAGAAATATTTCAAGAGATTTGAGGCAAAAAGCGTCAGTATATTTCTGCAAAATCCTGTTTCATCAAAAGTCAATATAAGAATGCACAGACGTTTTTCATTATTTGCAACTACAATCTAATTTAATCATTCTAAAGTTACTACAGATAACTCCCTAGATCAACAACATCAAAACGTTGGAATGCTTCCCTTGATATACTTACTTTTTTAAAGTATAGAATCAAAGTACAAAGTCTACGTGGGTTAAATTTCTGAAAAATCTGAAACAATAGAATTGTAAGCAAAGCTTAGTCATTATAAACTATTGCGTAATTTTACATATATAGCAGTTAAGCAGCAGCTCAGTCAGATATAATTTGTATTAGAAATATCGCTATATATTAACTTCAGTATTGTATTTGTGAATTATATTGTGTGCATTACTTTCGGAAATAATGAATATTGATATGGGTTGCCATTAAAGAAATGTGATTGAATCAATCAATCAATCTGATTATAGTATTATTTCATGACTAATAATTAACATCAAATTAATTACACTCCATTCCACAAATCATTTTCACCTGACCGAAAGTTAACACGAATCATTTATTTGTTAGCTGGTATCAACTTTTTAGGTTTTTGTGGTTTAGATCTATCTCTAATTCTTTGTTTTCGAATTATAAAGATGCCTGTCTCGTTTAGTAAATATTCTGAATTAGGATGAGTTTAATTTTCTTTCTCGAGAATGAACACGAACATGATGAGAGTCGTAAATATTGGCCCTTTGACAGACAGTAAAACTCGTCCTGTACCACAATCGAAATAATTAGCCAATTTACCGCTTTTACTGTAGTCCATTTACCGCTTAGAAAGAATCTTTCTTCCTTGTTCCTATATTTTTTCTAGTTTCTCAAAGTAAATCGTATCATTGAAGTATTCTCCTTTAGAATTCGCCTTCCTAGCGTGTGTTTCATTTGTGGTAACTAGCCTTGTTCATGAAGTGACACGAGGTCGCAATAAAAAGGGTGCACACGAAAAGGACTATTGGGGGTTATTGTGAAGAACAAAACAAATGACCCACTCCGAGCGCCAGTTCAAGTATTCGTCTTGTACAACTGTTTATGTTTATTATTGTTTAAAAGGGCATTTATCGTGCATGATGAGATTATTGAGCATCAATAACACACGTATTAGCAATTCTTAGCTATCACGTTACATTTTAAAAATTGTTTTAGATACATAAAAGATAATGTGACTTGGGCATTGTATACGAACTTATGAATTACTTAAATGAGTTTATATGTTTTTGTAGCGTATTAAAGAATGAAATTAGATGCCGATAACTATACAGTATTATCCGTAGATGTTTCAACAAATGTAAACTAATTCTAATAAAATTTTATCAGATAAGAGTGATGTATGCGAACTTTTTATTTTTATTATTTTTTCGTAATATAATGTATTTTTTGAATTTGGTTGTGCACAAAATTGCTGAGAGATTTTTTTCAAACCAAATCACGAACATTATTGTGAAAATGTATTTAGTAGCGTACAAAGTTTCACATGTGTTCATTGGGTTTGTCCAACCCGACGAAGACCTGGTCCATTGAAGTACCATGGGAAGCACGCAGACACTCGTTTACAATGTGTTGGACACTACACTGCAGACTCCGCCACAATTGTAGGAGGGTGAAGGAGAGCAACCTTGGCTCTTGTGAATGGACAAGAGGTAGCTTTGTATTCGAGTTTGGATCCGGCTTGCTTGCGTTCCTCTGTCCGCTTGCTCACTTAGTAATCTGCAAGTGCTCCCTGGGTAAAGAGCAATCAGAGTCCGAGTGCCTAACATCCATCTCTCTCTACATGAGAAACAGTACGTGAAAGAATGAAGTGTGGTAGTGTTCCTTCATCCCAATGCATGTCCAAACAAATGGAGTTATTCTGTTTGTGATATGTAAGAGTAATCAATAATATCGTTCAAAATTTTGTAAATATAATGTGCATTATTATTATTATTTGAATCAATTAATCATTAGGAATAAGGTTTCGATAATTTTATGCTCTGTTGACAATATGTCTGCATTATTAATTTCATAATTAAACTAAATACATTTTACTATCTTAAAAATACGTTCTTGTTTGTAAAAATCTAAATAAGACAATGTTTAGTCAACAGGTTTTTGAGACCGTCAGCTGTTTTATAATGTAAATTCATTTTCATGGATACATGACATCGAGTTCCAAAGAAAACATGTATCATTGACAGTTGATTGTGTATTCCAGATCAACGCATACGGTTATATATTTAGCTGCCAAATTCATCCATGTCTTAAATGTCCATGTTACTCGTCTGACGACAGATTTGCATGAAAAATCTATCCTTCACGAAATTTTTGTTCAAGCTAATTAATTCGAATTTCGGTTACAATACAAAAATTTTTAGTTTGAATAAATTATTTTCGTCTGTAATTATAGGAACATTTAAGTCAACTTGAAATGTCTTGTTGTTAGCGTTTAAGTAGATTGATTACATTTATTGAAAGATCTACTACATTTCTTTTTTTTAAAAATCTGATTCATGTTAGTGTTAGCATTTTGTCCCGAGTCGTCAACGTATCTTCGAAGTAGTCGATATCCTTCTTCAGTCGTATTACTCGCACCTTTGGTTCAGTTTTCTTCATCACTAAGTAGTAATACAACAATCTTAAAAGAAAAGAAATCTTTAAAGAAAGTCAAAGTCAAAAACTATATACCTTTCTACGTTTTTGTGAGATATCGTGTTGCTCATGTAACATAAATTCTACATTGATTTCCTCTGCTAAAATACACGCTCTCTTGAATTTAATAAATTTTCATTTATTATTGTTCCTTGAATTGAAACAATGAATAATTATTGATTATAGTTGTATATAAGCATTGACTCTGAATTTGCAACTAAATCTGACCTTTGGTTATATTAAAAAAAAACGAAACTCAATTCTGCAACTGAGACAACTTTGACACCTGGGTTCTCAGTATCTGAAGTTAAAGCTTTTACGATGTACATTGCAAACTATCCTCATGGCTCGTTTCCGTGAGAGAATCTCAGGAGTTATACAATGCTAACATGAGAGGAAACGGTCATTCATGGCATGGAAACCAAACTTCAGTTGAAAAAAAAATTCCTTTGCACGTTATGATCAAACCAAAAGCTTTTTGTTCATGTTGAGAACCTAGGCTTCAGCGACCGGAGTCACATGTATCATGATTGTCCGGGAATCGCCACGTCGAAGTACGGAAAACCGACGTTTCGGCCATATTGTTGTGGCCTTCTTCAGGGTTCTAAATATTATAACATTTATTTATTTACATTAATTTGCTTTGCGTCGTGTTCCCATCAGAATACATTACACGACTATATCTGTATTACAAATGCAAAATAATCCAGTAATCTTCTTGATCTGGTTCACTTCCTACCTTGTTAATTTATCTTTTGCATTTTCAATCTCTACTTCATATTTTCTTTTTCTTAACTATAGTACTCACCCCTGTTTCCACCCGTAGGTGTTCATCCTTGGCCAGGGTTTCTAGAATGTGTTGTTTTTTTTGTATCTAAATTTTAAATCCATTGCAAATTTCTTTTATACTTAAAATATATTGCTTGAAAATCTCGTACTTTTTTGTGTCTATCATTTGTTGATCTATCTTACACACTGTGTCCTCTGACCGCATTAATCGTAAATATCGTGCCCGTTCTGGTTCGTAAAATTGGCAGTCCCAAAACACATGCTCTCGTGTCTCTTCACCTAATCCACAATCACACATCCTATCCTACATAACAGGATCCTAATAGTATCCTAAAAGAAGGCTACAGCAAGATGGCGAAAGTCGGTTTTCCTCCCTCGACGTGGCGATTCCCAGATAGCCAAGATACATATTGCTCACGTTGCGAGTGTACCTTATACGTACTAAGAACGTGAGCCCCGGAGGAAGCGTATATTCCTCATCTTGTATCCATCGTTTCCCTTTCATCTCAGAAGAAGCAGCACAAGGATCAGGTGAGCAATTGCTCTGCACTCGGAGTCACTCCGCCGTCGTGTTCGGTGCAGTCTCTCGCACGGAAGTGACGTGGGGCGAGTATACACACTCAGTGTGGCAGGTGCGACGGATGCGTCGAAGGGTCTCATCTGGGTGCAGGGTGACGCTCACCGTGAGCTCAGCCAACGTTGCTTACTAAGCAATGTGCTTCGCTTCGTAGTTGTAAATCTTATCTGGGACGGTTGCTTCGCTGAGGGAGCGCCTCCTGCTGGTGGGTTGCGAGGGGAAGACGAAGAGGGGAGAGGGAAGACTCGTACAAACATGCGGAGAAGTTTTACCGGAGGGGTTTCACGTAGAGGGTTAACAGGGAGAACGAAGGAAATGGATAAGGCTATGATGGGGAAGGTGGTGAGAGATATTACGAGGGTGTGTTACTATAAGTGAGTGACAGGACATGTAATACTTGTTAAGGTTTATTATTAATTTCGATTGAGAAACATATTATTAATTGTATTAATTTGCTGTAACTGGGTAACTAAAACTACAAACCTGCGATGTTGAATTCATACAAAAATGACAGAAGAAAAGAGAATCTTTATTTGTAATCGAAACTTCTTTCTTTTAAACAATTATTACTAATATGAACCGTTGTTACCATTTAAGTGCATAATACTGTTAATAATTATTATCGTATATAGCCATTTATAGTAGTAAGTACATACTCTCTTGAGAAGATGACCAAGTAGGGTTCTGACCTGCATCTCAAGGCTTTCAAACTCGTGCTTAAACATTTTAAGCTATCAGAGAGTTAAATGTTTAGTCTGATTTTTCAGTAGAGTCTCTACCATATTAATTCAATTGCATTAGTAAAAATCACAAGTGATAACATTTATGTTCTTTTTATAGTTAACTTTGATGTTCTTTTTATATTTCCCGAAATATGTTTTCGATGGTATTAGCATCATCTTCAAAAAATGTGGGTGAACGGGGTGTTCTGAATATTTATTTTCTTCTTATTGCTTCCATAATTTGGTTCTATGTTTATTAGTAAACATAGTGTTTTTTCTTTTTATTGGCCTAAACTACTTTGAATAAGGTTTCCAATGTATCATCAAAAATGCATTGTATCTATGCGTTGAACTTCAAAATCATATTTTGGAAGAAAATTGAGAATAATTATAGCTGAATCTAATCAGAAGTGCATTCCAGAACCTTTTAGTTTTCATTCTCGAATTGAAAGAATGCTGAGAAAATTAAATTTTTCAGTGGTGGATTGAAACTTGCGTTAATTGAAATGCATGCTTAGGAAGAGGTAGATTGACCATTGCGTTGCTTCGGCAATACAGCTGCAGAGAAATGATAGAGAAAACGTGGAGAGAGAATTTGAGTGGGAGAATGTAGGGTTATTCCGAGTGAGCACAGAATGGGTGACGATCATTGCGTCCCATCAGATTCGTGCCCATTTGCATTCTATATTCTCTGCGATAACGCGCTTGCTATTTGCCCACTGAACGGGAAAATGGCTTTCAGTCGAGTTCGCGTAATTTGTCATTATTTTGCCTTCGCTTGGCTTTGCAAAGTTTCTATTACTCTGCCTGATTGAGAACTTTGTACGATTCATGTTTTACAAACTCCACAGTTTCCTTTTATTCAGCTGAATAGATACGACCGTTTCTACTTGCTTCATTGGGCGGATGGGTTATATTGTTTAAACTAAGCTGCTGCAGAAAAGAAGAAACATTCTTGATTTTACAACCTAGTAGGTGATACTAGGACGGTAAAAATTTATAATGTTCTTGTGATAAACCTTATAATTGACATTTTACAGTTATTTCTCCCAGTTCCATTCAGAGCATTTTGTTGTATACCGATTTCTTTATGGTGATTATTTGTTGATCAAATATTTTTTTTCTCATTGTTCTACATATTTTACTATTAAATTTGTGTTTTTATCTAATTGAGGGGTATACACAACCCATTAATGAAGTTTGTGTATAATTAGAACAATTTTACTTGTGTAAATCATATTTAAGAAGGTGTTGGAGTCTTCTAATGGGAGCATACCAAATAAATTACTATCAAAAAGTTTGCTTTGCGTCGCACATTCATCACAAACCACAAAATTTACATAAAGTGGAGCACTTTGAGGTCACCATCAATGCAGACTCCGCTGACGAATCGCAGTGTTGCAGGAGCTTCACTTCGTAACGAGTGTGCTCGACGCTCTACCCCTTCATCCCCTTCCCGTCCCATAAGTAAGGACTCTTCCCGCAGACTGCTGCTAGGCATCCGCGCCTCGCACAGCCCCTTGCGGACCTCCCGGGAACGTCTGGGGACTGTCGGGGGCAAGCGGGGGCGGAAACGTCTCGGTGGGTCGCAGCCGGCGCCTGACAGAGCGCGTCACGTCGCGCGTCGCGGTGGTAGCCGGAGTGGGGGCGGCGGTGGTGGCGGCGGCAGCGGCAGCTTGATTTAGACCTCGGGGCCAGCGGGCGGCGGGAGATAAATCCCGCGCCTCTCCCGCTCGTGCCACCATCCCCACTACTTCCCTTGCTCCACGCATCCTTCCCGCCGCCGCCTCCATCGTGCAGAGCGGGTAACAAAGGGTTTCATTAAGAACTTAACCCGCTCCCTCTCGGCGGCAGCGGGCCCTCGCGCGCTCCTTCAGAATCTATTTATTTTCCTTATGCGCCCGCCGTTCTCCCGACTGCCGGATCCGCGCTCTTCTCATCCCCCTCTCTCCCTGCTTCCGTGCCACCTCACTCTCCGTCTGCTCCACGCAGCGAAGCCACAGTCCCCCACCTCCGCCCCCGCGTTAAGGGTTCTTGCAGACAACGACGGGGATGGAAGCTATTGCATGCAGTAGTTTTATCGGGTAATGAAAATTGTACCATGACGTAGGGTGAATATGGTGAATAGGGGGCTTAGGCTGTCGCAAGTTCTTACTGACATGATCGATGAAGAATATTTAAGGTATGTGTACCTAAAGAGAACAGAAAATTCGCAGCAGTATTAATCAGGTTAATGAGTCTGAAGTCTGATGCTTGTTTGTAGAAACGTCGTGGTATGGTGGCGTCGACAGTCTCAATGTGAGACACGAACGTCTGTTTGACGGTGCGGAGGCGAGTGAACATGGAGCATGGGAATAGTCGTGGGAGGTGAGTACACGACTTTCGGTGGAAGACGACTTCCCGCATCCCTGCTTCTGTCCTAGCATCCCGCTTCCCCCGCGACGCCACCCTGCTAACACAATTAGCCGAGAGCGCTCATCAGCGGGAGCAGGTGGGGAAGAAGTGAGAACGGGGAGCGGAGAGGAAGGATGGAGAGAGAGGGAATGAGAGAAACCTCTCGAAGAAGACTCTCCTCGCGCAGTCGACACGAGGGCGCTTCGAAGCTCAGAAGGAGTGCTTGGAATCAGAGATCAGCTCAGAGATTTAGCAGATCAGCGGAGGAAGAAGCTACGACCAAATTATTACGTCACATTCTCACATTTTATCTGCTGTTTACTTGCGGATTCTTTAACTTTACAGATATTTAACATCTGCTTGTGGCGAATTTTATTTATATACGTTTCTAATATCTCCGGAAAAAAATTTAAGGACAACGTGCATTTGGATTTGCTGTATTAAATACGCTTATTTCATTAATTTACTGCTTATTAAACTATTTTTAATTCAAGTGCCCAAAAGAATCAGCGACATTTTGTAACGTTGGGGTCTACATTTCTCAGGAATCTTGTTCGTTGATTTTTTTAATGCGAAGAAAAATTATAGTGTAGCATAACTATAATGAGAAATTATGACGAGTACAAGAAGGTATAAAATATGCAATTAATTCGAATACAAAAAGGAATGCAGGTGAGAATATGTTCAAATTAATGGGAATATGAGAGAGTTAGTGCTATGTTGAAAATTGCGCGTATGGTATATGTGAGGACAAAAGGAAGATGATGTAATGCGTTGATGTACTCATAAAGGAGAGTCGTAGCGTTTCTGTCTCCCCTGTGTTCCTCGTGCTTATCTCCTTCCATTACTCCGTCCCGTCCCGCTACCCATGAGATCCTTTCTGTTGGCATGCGACAGCTGGTGACACAAGTAAACGAACGGGCAGACACCCTTCGGCATCATGTCTTCATTTATTATTGTAATTATTACGCTCTTATTGTCATTTCGAACTGTCATAATTGCCGTCTCGTTTAATTGCAGTCACGATGGTCTGTTGTATGTTAATTTGGCTTCTAACGTTTCCTGTGAGAGAGTACGCATTTGGAACGTCAAACATGCGTCAAAGTAGTTTTTTTAAGGAAAGGAGAGACATTTTTAATGGAGCCTAAGTAAAGAGAAGGGTAATTGTTCGTGGTAGTGATGTTTCCGGATTTTTTATAAGAATGAACGGAATGATGCAACGTCTCAAACGAGTTCTCAGTTGGGAAACAATTTCTAACACTTAATTCGGGTGAAGACGTAATGATCATTATTCTCCGTCGTGGGAAATTAATTACACAAACCTCTAGGTTACAGTTTACTCTAGATTACTCTAGATTACTTTGATCAAACAAATTTTAAAACATACTATAAGCTACTAGAAATAATTTTATGATAAATATTTCATTCTTATTGTTCGGTTGATTATATATTGCACAAAAGTAAAATTTATTCTTGAATATTTATGTTGATCTTGGCCAATATATTTTGCCTTCATCAGGGCCTGCAATGAACATACACAATTTACATTATTTATACACTTTGAAACATCTTATTAACACATCATATATCAGTTATTACTCCCTATCTAACTATGAAAACTGTTACAAACCCATAAACACAATATCTTATTATACAAAACTACATACCTGTATGCTGTGAAACCAAACCACCATCAATCACTTCCAGCTATAACCTCAGAACTCACTCCATCTCTACACCCTTCCTGGTGTAGGTCAAACGCAAAAATTGCAATTCATAAGCTCAGTCATGTCCTCAGCTCAGTAGCCCTGATGAAGGCAAAATAAATTGCCGAAACGTTGGGGTTGTAAAAGAAAGAATCCTCTTTTTATTGTTGACCAAACCTCGAAGATATCTTTTTTGTTATTTATTCTTGAAATAGGTAACATTAAGAGTCCACATGAAGAAATTTCAGTATATAGTAATTGACCACGTTTATATATTTATCACGTAGAAAGTACAAAAAATGAGAAGATGATTATTTGAAATTATTTATATTACAATATGAATATTAGATCAATTTATTCTCGAGTAGCGGTAACATTTCATAAATATTTAGAAGCATAAAAACTATCTAATCGACCTTAAGTTATTTTGTTCCGGTCTTTGACACTTTGTGTACTGTTAAAATATATGAAATGGTAATTGTCGAAATGATAAGTGAGGATTTTTGTGTATTTGTGGTTTGTTCTAGAAAATTTTCGTTGCTTTTTTTGCTTGATGATGCTTGTTAATTGTTGCGTGATTTTTTATCTGAGACATAAATGTTTCTACCTGTCGTAGTTTATACATTATTTCTCCTGTTTTTTATTTGTATACATGGATCTGAACCTTAGTCGTGTATTTCCATTCATAATTTAAAGAATTTATTCCGTTACGGGATCAATTGCATTAACAGACGTTCTCTGTTTATTTCTGTCTTAAGAATTTTCTAAAAATAAATCCGACAGAGAATTTAAAATGGGCATTCTAACAGGCATGATAAACCACCCACTCGCAAGGTCTTGGACTCGCTCCGAAGTGTAAGAGTTCACGAGAAGCCGACAGAGTGGAGTCATTTAGCCAACGGAGACGGCGGCAGCGTGGCCGGGTGGGATCTCCGTAAAGCGTCGGCCTCCCGCGGGTGCTTGTGATGGCAGTGCGGCTTCTGCCCGCCCCACCGTCTCTCCGCCACCCTGAGGCGCCGTCCCGCAGCGCGCGCGGGCGCCGGGAAATTGATAAGATCGCATGGCGCTCACGTCGGGCGCTGATCCCGGGCCGCACTGCACCGCCCGGCTAAGCCCGGACATTAATTTACAGCGGCGGCCAGGATCAAGCCGGGAGCAGTGGCCCTGGCGGAGGCAGTGCGTGGTGCTGATGGTGTGGGTGCTGCTCTGTCGCCGATGGCGGTGGAACAGACTACCCGCGCCACTCCCCCCGTTGGCGCTCGCGTCCTCTCGCCCTCCCACCCTCTCAAGTCTCCTCCTCTGCTGATGACACAGCACCGCGCTTTCTCGCTCGTGGCGTCCGGGACGACCCCTTCCCGCCGACGACGTTGCCTCCGCCACGGGCTCACCGCTTTATCACGCTCGCGCATCGCCCCCTCGAGGTTTCCGGCGCCCGCAGGCCTCTTGCCGCCGCCGCCGCCGCCGCCTCCGCCGCCGCCGTTGCTACTGCTGCTTCCTCCTCCAAACATCGCCGTCTTTTGTTCCTTCTTCTGCCCGATCTCCTGTTCTACTGTCTCTCTCCTTTCAGACACGTATCATGCCCGTAATATGGTAACAACCGATGCGAATATCCCCCACCAATTCCTCCGTATACACTCCGCTAGGATCGTGACCATGGACACGTGTCACCCTACCCTTTCCTCGCCATCTGTCGTTGTGCCTTTGCTCAGCGACGTCAGTGGAGTGCGGCGTGCGTGTCTGCAGATTCAGTGGGGAGGCGCTTGCGACCACTTTCGAAAGGGAGAGGAAGGGCTCAGGAAGCTGTGGCGAAGAAGACTCCGATAAAAGGGACTCTTAATTTGCGATTTGTGTTAGAGATTACAGGGGCTCACTCTTTTGGCTTGAAGGATTAAGTGGAATAGAAATATGGAGGCTAATTAACTACGAACGCGTGTAAAAAGATGACGGGATTAGGCGAATGACTTGGGTAATATCCATAACAAATTTAATTTTCTGTTCTTGCTGTGTAAGACGGAATTTTGAATATTTAATATCTGACTCGGAGGCATTTGTTCTTCCTATCTTCATAAATGTAGTCAATTTACAAGTAATTTTGATGCGAGCAAAGTTGTAGTTAAACTGAGTAAGCGTTGACCTTTTCTGCGATAGTTATTTAAAATAATGAAACCCTTCCTTACGAACATATTTCAAAGAATTATGTAATATATAAAAGTTTATTTATTTAAATGGGTTTGTTTAATAATATACTGATCTACATTTCACCATTTTTTAAATTTCTCCTTTCCTTCAGTTTTCTTTTATTAATTCATTTTTACCTTTCAATAAATTATTGTTTAATAAAGTTTAATAAAATAATACTAAGAAGTATTAATTAAATTATTCTACATATCTTTTTATGATTTTTTAAATACTTTTTAAAGACAAGTTTTATATGTTTGAGATTTAATAACATTTGTTGCAGTGTTGGAAACATTTGTATTTAAGAAAGAATCAGTCTCGGAAATATCTCGGAAATTTATTTTTGAAACTCGTGTTGTATGTAATCGTAATAAAATCGAGATCGCGCGATCTTGAGACTAAAGGAGAGATGTTAGAAGCTTATCCTTCTAGAAAAGAACGTAACATATCACTATGTTCTAAGTGTATGAATAAAAGCTGGAGTGTTTAGTAGATAACTATTTTAAGTTGTTACTTTTAAAACATTTTCACATTCATGTAGTACCAATACGTTTACGTATTTAGTAATTAACAAAATTCTTGTAAAATTGCCGCCGACTGCAAATCATATCTGTATTTATATTCTCGTAAAAAAAGTTGTGTGTAGTATTTGTATATTGCTTAAAACTGCATTTGGAACACAGGTACTTGCGTTCGTGTTTTTGTTCTCAACATAATACTCGAAGAACAAAACTTGCTTACATTCGTTATAGACTTGATAAAATTATATTCCTTTAAGAAATTAGCGTGCTTTTTCTCTGCGGTAAATGTATTTTTTTTCCACGATAAACAAATTAACATTCCATGGTGGGTAAAAACTGGACCGTAACAAATCATGTATGTAAATACGAGCCAAGTAATCAGTGCTTCTTTCACGTTACAAAAAAATGATACGATCAGTCGCTTCTTTGTGCAGGTTTTCCTGACATGGATCGAAACAATTAAAAATCGTTTTTCAATAGTTTTTGAATTATTACCAAAAAACGAGAATAGTTTTTGAATTATTTACAAAAACGAGTATTTTATTATGAGACTTCTTGGTATTCAGCATGTTAGATCCACGTTAGTTAGCGTTCCAACTGCCGCTGAGTGTCGTATTTGGGAACACGTGAGATGATACGTTGACAACAGAAGTGTCAGTCTGAAGCGCTATGGGTGAAGCAAGGGAGGAGCAAGCCAGGTGAGAGGCAACCGAGCTGTCGTTGTCCGCAGTGCAATTATGAGAAAGGATGCGAAATTGTGTTTAAAAACATACATCGTAAAACGTCTGTTAAATGCAACCTTCTGGATCTGCATGTTATTGGTCATAAAAGAGGTTTACAGAAGACGCTTTATAAACCCGAACTCTATTTTAAAATTTCGTTACAGTTTGAGTTAATTTACTTGAGTTAAATTTTACATTCCACGACTTGTGACTTCATGGGACTGGCACAAATTTGTCCTTAAGTACATTCAACAACTGCTAAAACATATCTATCACTTTGTCAATAGAAATCAATTTTAACGAAAAACTTTTTAATTGAAAAACAAAAACATGATTCATATTACATAGACACATTTAGTTGTATCAGTTATCAATATTTAATTTTACATGAAAAATATTGGTTATAGAGTATTTTATCTATGCTGAGTGAGCAGTTTTTTTATTAACTAGGATGAAATGAACAACGAAGGTATAATAATTAGTCAGTGTCCCAACATAAACAACAACTTAACAAATGACAGTATCTCGAAATCCTCTTTCATCAATCCTGTGGTGTTTTTTCCCTTCTTTTGACGTTTTCCCCAAGTTCACGTTTTGTCCCACTGTGCTTCAGTGGGTGACAGTTGCGGCGTGGGAGGCGTCTGCGGTGGGCAGCAGCCTGGGATGTCCACCACCGACGAGCGTTCAACGTCACCACGGCCGACCACTGTCGCCCTTTCGTAGTCTGCCTCTTTCATGCCACCACAGCGGCAACCACCGCCAACCTCTGCCTCGCACCCCTATCGCCCTTTATCGATAGTTACCACGCTGTTCAACTAGATCCACTTCACCGAATCATCAACCACCGATACTCCTGCTTTTGCAGAGAGCTCTGAAGGTTGAGGATTTTCTGGAAACGAGATGACTTGTTTCCTGTTAAGAGGATTGAGTAAATATAGAGTTGTTCTCTGTTAATGTAGAACAGAAATGCAAATGATAAAGCTGGATATTCACATGCTTCAGAATAATTGATTTAATTTGGAATACTTCATTGACATTATTTTAATTTTCAAATTCTGCAGCTCGGAACAATACATCAGTATGACCAAAATGTTCAAACAGCCCTCCGATTTACTTCTAGTTGTATCTTAGCTCCTTCCTCTTGCGATCCATCACAGTCACAAATGACTGTTATGACAACCTATTATTAGCTTATTTCCTACAGATTAACAATACAGCGTCGTTATGTCGCTCGGTCGAAGCGGGTTAGGTTTTTACCACTCCAGGCTAGGAATGTTTGTTACCTTCAGTTTCATATATTTCTTTCCATTCTAGATACGGCTCAGTTGTGCTACATTTTAATTTTTATTTTCGAAGCTAATATATGATTCTGAATCTAATAGAAAATGAGAAAGAGATTATATTACGTCCCATTACGAAACGGATTGAACCTTTACTCCATTCTGGTAGTCATGATTGACTTTAATTCCCTTAAACGTTGAGTATCCCTTCCCCTCTGGAGGCCAGCGAGGGAGAAGATTTTTGGATGGGTATAAAAAAAAGGAATTTCTTTGTACATGTTTCTCTGACTCAACCAGAGTTAAACACCTATACGACTCGGGTGACCCTTCTTATAGCTCTAAGCGTCACTATAAACTAGCCCTGTACACGCTCAGGTAATTTACTTGAGTTAAGTTTTACATTGAAGAATTGTTCTGTGGTTGGAATAATTCTCCGGTTGAACTTATTTTGTCTATATGACTTATTTATTGATGACAAATTTTTAAAAAAATAGTTTTTTTTCGCTTGCACATCAGAGTTCAATTCGAATATTACATCATCTGGGGTTTCTTTGAGAAGATAATTCTTTTCCAAATTAATGATTTTGTGACTCAATAACTTTCAGTTTCATTTCCTTTTTACATGTTCCAGTGCAATGAGATTAAGAGAGATATTTTAAAGCAATTTGTGAAACGTTTCAATGCTTTGTATAGATGGTCGATAATGAGGTTCAAAGCTCGTATTAAATTATAGAGTTACGATCGGTAACAAATTATTAATAAACATTTCTGTCAGATGAATAGAATAGCTCGTATATTTAATTAGTGAGGGAATGTGTGAAGAATTAAAACGAGATTATCGGGTTGAAATCAAATATTACTGTGAAAATAAATATATAAATAGATTGCGATAAAGGATACAGGCAAACATTCACTGTCCAATTTTGTTTACGTTCTGGAAATGTATTTCATTATCAGGAGATTCAATCGCAAATACGATTAGTGTGATTATAGTAATGATACGCATTAAAGTAACTTTAGTGATCTGAATGTTGCATATTTTCTATAATGTATAAGTATTAATGAAGTGCCACCTATTGTGCACTTAACAAATCGTGTAACACAGAACTATTGAGTACTATGGCTAGTGTATGCCTTTCTATTGAATAGTTTAATTCATCATATTATTACATATTCATAACCAGAAGTGTTGGATGTTAAAATATTTACTATAGACATGGTTTTTAATTCCAAATCAACTTTGAAACCATAGAAATTATAAACATAGAAGAAACAAAGAAAAATTATGGAAGAACAAAATGCAAACAGAAGAAATTATCAACAAATGACAAAAGCATATTATGTTTACTATTATCTTTGTGCCACATTTCCTTAAATGTGGTTTTTAAGAATGTCATGAAGCATTCTCTGATACTAAGATAATATGATTCACAATATGAAATGTATTATTCAGATCTTCTGTGTTAGCAATTGTATAAATTTTGGTATGCTACCACCATTGTTTTACCAATTTTTTATCGGTACACATAATTTATTGATTCATATTTGAAAAAATATCTGAAGTGAAACATTTAAATAATTTATAACCGTAAATATCGTTTTTTTAAAATTAATTTTGAGCAAACGAAATTAGATCAGTTTTATTTAATGTCATGCGTTTTTCTTATTTAACGTCCACTTAAGTGTTTCCAATACTTGGAAGGAATAAATTACTATGAGAATGTTGATGAACCATTCTTTTTCAATTCAATGAACCATAAGAGTAGTGAATTAAAAAATGTTAATGAAAGTTAATGAGTCTTAATCAAACATTACTAAAAACTTCATAAATTTTCATAGTTGAGAATTTTGTGCTTCAGTGAGTTATTTTAGCTATTCAGTTCAATATGGATATGACCATATTTTATATTTGGATGAGGAAATACAATTATAAATCCCGTGATTTACGAAGTATCGGGTTAGTAGAAAGAATTCTCCATGTTCACTTTTGAGTTCGTCCGGCGTCTTCAACTGTCGGGTCAGAAACTTGCCACTTGCGAGGCATCCTTTTATTAGTTCGCTTGCATGTGTTATATATTTAGCATGCCGATAGCAGTTTGGCGGCTCACAAAACCCGAGATAAGGGTTAATGGACCTAGCGCTATCTTGGACCGCGCCGGCTTTTGCTCTTCCCGACTCGGTTCTGGAACAGCGCAAGAGACGGCGCCTCTGGTCCCAACTTGTCGTGGATGCAGTGTGGTATCTCTCTTCGTCTTGTTTCAAACCCAACCTCTGTAAATTGCTCTTACATTCACATGTTTTGCTCTCGAAAACATTCCCTCTTTTGCATTATTTATTTTGTTTTTATGCCTCTTTTTTTGTTTAGTAGTATGGAGTGAATATTTATGTTTTCAATTACTTTCTACCAGTCTTGTAAGTGATTGCTACACTTCTATTGGGAGTTTAGTGTTATTGTGGGAAGAATTAACCTGAAAGGTTGTATCTCTGGCGTTGGCTGTTCGAATCTCGGCTGAACAAAGTCGAATTTTTCAGCAGTCGTTTTTTTCTTCTATTCTCCATTTTTTTGTACAGAAAATCACCCCAATTCCTAATTCTCGCTTTACATTTTTGTTGTGCCATGGCAATACTATTTAAGTAATCGGCCTTGGTAAGGGTCTACTTTCGGCACCTTTGTGATCTTTCACCAGCAATGAAAGAGATTCATCTCCATCATCAATGACCGACCCGAAGGATAACGTGTGCTCCATAATCTAAGGATTCTGTGTTGCGTTGACGATATCACTTTGTGTATGGGTAAATATTCCAAAATTTTGAAGATTTTGTTGTCGTTGTAATTTTAATGAATCACTTTGACTTGCAGTCTCATTAAGTAACAAAATGTACCTAATAGGGGTTGCGAAATAGTTAACTATACAGATATTCTGTATCTAAATGTATACGCTACGGGAAAGCGGCGAAGTATTTTTATGGTAGATCGTTCTGTAGCTATTGATTAAATTTCGAATTTTGATAGAAATCAATCTTAACATAAATATAGGTTGACAATATAGGTTGACTGTTTTTGAGCTACAATGTATATCTCGCACTAAGAAAGGTATTCATCAAACCCTTGTATCGTCTTGGCCATCGCTTTTACCCTCGTCTTTGTTCCGCACCGCCTATAGCGTTGCGTGCACAGCCGTCGTCCACCGCCTCTGTCACCGCAGTATTTCGCTCCACCCTAGACAGCAATTGCTGGTGAATGGTGACGCCCTGCAGAGCTCTTCTCGCACCATCCCATGTGCACCGTGCAGTGTGGGAGGAGAAAACTTGATGGATTGTTCTAGACTGAAATACTTACATACTCTTTATATTAACTAGTGCATTTGGGTGTCTAATTACTTCATTTTGTTTATTTATTATTTATTTAATGTCATGTGACGAAGTTCAGACCATGAGGCCTGCTCTTTCACGTAACCGTGACATGGGTGAGGGAATTGGGAAGGAGAGATGTAGGGTGACCGGAGAACTTAATAGTTTATGTTACGTGTCATTGTTCTTTCGTAACATCGAAATGAAACACTTACTTGGAAAGTCCTTTTTCACTTGTATATTCATTTAAAAAACTGAGCGCAATTATTTGAACATTAATTGTTTCAATACGACTTCATGTTCCCAGACGTATTCCAATTGCATTACTTCATTAGTTGAGACCTGTACCATTATGTTAGCTGTTTCGTTTAGCGTAAAATACAATAAAAATCTTTACGAAAAAACTAGAAGCCCATGTCTATTAAATTTCATCTTCAACTTCAGTAATCGTCGCTTATTCGGCGAGTCCCACTCACGGGGAAGTGTCTCTATGACTCTCCCTATGGCGAGTAACTGCATTTCCCCAACTGCACATTATTTTAGACATTGAGGGTTTTAATGACCTAGATGTTGGCGAGCCCTAAAGCCCGCAAAAGAAAGTATTTGTGACATGAATAACAATGTAAATTATCCAATTATTTGATATTTTGCGAAAGCCAAATTGGAGCTTTGTGAAAGTTGGTCCTGGGATGCTATCCATTTGGGAGTGATAAGACGCTAGGACTATCACTGATTATGCTCTCCGGGACCAGTTAAGCAGCTCTAGAAGAAAATTCGTCGAAAAAACAAAACATTAACGAGTGAGCAAACGTTCATTTTTGAACAGAGAATTTTTTTCTTTTTCGTGATTTAGAAAATGAAGTTATGAGGGTTTTCGTGAATTTTTGTGCGTTGTGTCGAACTAATTAGTGAGGGAGCGTAATTAAAAGCTCTTAGCCCTCGTTGAGCGAGTGGATGGCGTTCACTCTAGCTTTCTAATGTAACTCTTCTAGAGAAGAACTCTTCATATATCGATTGTAGAAAATTCATAATTTCACCATATTTTGTCATCATTTATAAATATTTTTAAATGTTATATATCTCTTTTAAATTAAGGCATTTTGTTATTCTGATGTAATTGACCTTCTTTCATTCCAATGTGATGAGTCCTTGTAGCTACCCAGCTATTGTAGCTGCGATTGGCAACGAAACACATATAGGCGAAGTAATTTCAAATCTTGGTGACGCGAGCCGTTTTTGGCATCTGTTTCTCTTCGTATCTGCTTCCTTTTCTTGTTCTGGCATTATGCGTTTTGGCGTGTTGCCGAATTGTAACTGTTAACGACTGGAGAAACATATTAGTAGTACTTTACTGTAATAGTTGCCGAGTTATAATGGATTCTGACTAAGCAAGTGTTGATGAGACTGAAGGAAAATTTCGCTGGAATTGAAGAGACTAACTTTTTTCTAATTAAACAACGGTGATTGTGAACCACACGAATTAAAAATGACGTCCGGTAATTAAATGCAACTATTTGAGGAAATGGAAAAACAGTGTAATTTTGTTCTCTGGAATTCGTGGTAACATTTATCACTTATTTAACATCTATTAACATTTTACGAAGTGTAATATGTCATATAATTGCTAATAGAAAGAATTAAAAATATATCTAATTTTAGTGGTGATGTACCTTTTTCTTTTCCTGCATTTTTATATGGTAGTGCTTCTATGAGCATGAGAACTCTCTCTGCGGAATCAATCGCAGTGCGTATTTCATGTCGTTGCTGCGTTGCGTGTGTTCCCACTCTGAGCGGTGGCAGTCCCTGCCCTGTTCTTGTCTCTTGTCTGTGGCTGGGCTTCGCTGCCGAGTGCGTGCTCGTTGGAGGCGTTCGCTCTGCGAAGAAGAATTATTTGCTGCGCACCACGCCGTCGAATGGCGCGTCCGGCGTTTGACATTTCGCGCCAACGAAGACGCAGAGCTCCCATACTCGCTGTCCACCGACATTGTTATCCACCTCTCGCCTCCTTCAGCACATTCGCCAACGCTACCTTCTTTACGGTATCCTCCTTCCCCTCCTCTGAATCATGCACTATGCCACTATTTCCAAATTTAATATGTCATTACAATCGTATTATTTAATGCAGATCTAATTATTGTAGTAATTTTCATAAACAACCCATAGTCTCCAAATAATACTATTTGTTAGTAATGCTTTTTTGTCCTTAAAATGTGATAATTCCTTTGTTCCTGAGTAATCTACAGTCCCATAAAAGTAGTTTCATGCATTGTGATCTTCACATCTTACATTCGCATTCTATTTTTGTACGAAATCTACAACCACAACGTTACTTATCCATCAGTCTCCAACGCTGATCTCCAGAATCGAGTTCTGTTCTCGGATATGTAGTCAGTATTTGTTTCTTTGGCTGATGAAAGTCCGTTACCACACCAACGATCACTCCTTTATTACGAACTGAGCTATTACCTTCGTAACAATTATTCCAACATTCAATTACTCCGGCAATTTTATTCTGCAACGCAAAGTAAAAAAATATCAAATAAAAAATGCCTCATCTCCATTGTCATTGGTGTCCTCGCTTCTTGTTTCACAGTTACTTCCATTGTTACTACAAACGCCCGTAACTTTCAGTTTAATCGTAAGATCTAATAACAGAGTACAGCTGAGAAGAGTTTACATGAGAGAATAGTGTGTGTTGATTTATTTAAATTTTTGTGTCGCGAAATTGATCAAGAAAATGTCGTGTTGTGGTAACATAATGCCGAAAAGTGAAACCTTCCGTAACTCGTTGATAACAACTCTTCTGGGTATTGATTATCAAGTTTTATTTTCAATATGATACCTTAATTTTCCATTAAGATTCTACTTTTTTATCACTGAGTAAGTTATATTACAAGGAATTTTATCAGTTATAGTCCATTTCCACAATTAATCGTTTATAGTGCTGAATTTCTAAGTAGACGATATTACTTGTGCACGCTATTCAACTTGCAGTGTTATATATATTGTTTAAAGCCTTACTTAATAAATACAATTGCGCTTATCGAGACGTCAATGCCGATGTCGTAATGATATTAAAATCAAAATTATTAACGCTATTATAACACCTTACCGTATCAGATCTGTACGTGCAGCAAAAATACAGTCGTAGAATACAATTTCGGTGACCATTCTTCTACTCTGAGTCCTCGGAATGAAGAGAGAAAACATCTCAACCTTTGTTGCCATCATCATTGACTTGTCGTCTTCCCTCGCCATCACTGTTGTCCTGAACGTAGTTTCATTTGAAGCTGGGGAGGTCAGATAAGAGAGGGGCTCCTGGAAGGAGGGAAAAAGGACCGCCAACTAGAAAGAGCGCTGAGGAAGCGTTGTGCAGGGCGGAATAGAATGCATTTAGCTTGTTCACTCGTCTCCCCCTTTCATAATGGTGGTGACTCGACGCTTGAGTAATGCGGAGTATGGGAGCGCGCGAGCGACGGGCACACGCGGGTGCAGAGCTCTTCCTATACGCTCCGGTGGTAGAGGAAGTGACGCTATATTGCCCTCAGCGCAGCACCGGCGGATTCCTTTGAAGACATCGGCGCAGAGTTTTTCTTACTGAAAGGATGGCATTACGTCTTAATAATATTTCAAAGCCTCGATATGAAAGCGTCTCTTCAGACGGCAAATTGGCGCTCGTTCGAAGTAAAGCTTGGCATGAAAAGGCAAACACTGGGAGAAGATATGAGAATTATTTCAAGGTGGAGAGCATGTAACTTTATTCATTATGATGACAAAAAGAGAAAATCGTGTATCGGAATTGATTACGAGGTTTGAAGATCATTTCGAGTTTCTGAGTCCTGCATTTCCACAACGCGCTCACTTCTTAATAGTAGTTCGTCAAAATGCGAATTCTTACAATACTTCTGTTCGTTTTTTCATTGGAAGTTCTGACCTCGGATACTGGTCAGAAAACCAATCTCTATTAAATATCACAAATTTTTCAATAACACTTGGTTTAGATCCCAAAGTAATTGCATTACATCCGTACGTTCTGTATGGAAGACTATGAAGATGAACTGTAGAATCTGTAGAACCTTAACTGCTAAAAAGTACGAAGACGATGTAGGAAAAACATTAGCCAAAGCGAACAGATTTCCTCTCAATGCAAAAGGAAAAGGACACTAGCTTGAAAAGAGATTATTGAAGAGACGAGAACTCCAATAGCGTCAGGGGAACGATTGCAGACGGAACAGATGAAACGCGACTGGCGAATGGCGCGTGCGTCTTTTAATGACGCTCTCATTCTGAGGACCGTCTGCTTCGAGAAACGCGTGTCGCTCTTCTTCTTGCTTGAAAAACTTTCCTTTGAGATGACTCGTCTAATAGACCATTATTTGTTTCGAACATGCATGGATATTACTCAGGTTTTGTTCACACTCTAACTTCTCTGTTAGAATTTGAGAGAAAAATAATCTTCAATCTTGGTTTATGTGAAAGTATCCCTTCATATGTCAAATAGATATGTATGTCAAATCTGAATTATTTTGGAGTGAAAGAAATATTACAAATATATCTAAAACTTTATAGAAGATTTTTCGAGAGCTCCGTTGGCATCGTTCTTGCACTTCTACGTTAACGCAGGGGAAGGGGATGTGATTCTCTCTTTCCACTTAGAAGTTAACACCTCTTACTGCGACAACCTCGTTTACGTTTATCGATCTAGACGGCGACGCCTTTCGTGATTCGAGAAGATAGGCATAAAATCTCTGGAATAGATGCGATCGTGAAAAACACGACTCCTGAAAAGACGCGCGCTTATATTTACGTTTCACTTGAAGAAAAAAACTCTGTATATAAGCACTATGGATAATTTGTAAATTATTCTAAAATAATATTGGTTTAGGCCTTGAGCAATACAAAAGAATATTGTTTAAATGTTTGAGACATTAATTTAGAAAGTTACTATCTAGGACTCTGATAGTAATTATTATTAAATCTCGCGCACCTTTCTTCGAATTGTTATATGACGTAACTATTTATCGATTCTAGTTTTAGTATTTCTTGTATTTTTATCGTCATATTAATATTGTAGTTTTGGTACGTACATTCTTTGTATGAATGTTACTTAAGAAATTTTTGACTGCTTCTTGACAAAAAATATTTCGTAAATTTCGAGATATTTATTTCAGTAATCAATCTGAGAAGTTTACTCGAGAACCTAATTTATGATGTGTTTTTCAAGTTATCTTAACAGTAAAGCAACTTACTATTTTTATTCATCTTAAATACTTTGAAAATGTACTTAAATTTATTCTTTAAAATTTGAAGACTTAAGAAAAATTTAATATGATTAGTGTATTTCAGAGTTTCAAAACTGATAATATTCTATATGACTTCAATTTAAAATAAATAATTCAATACTACGAGTTTTTACCATTTCGTCGCTATGTGCGTTATTTTGAAGGATATATGTTGCATTAATTCTATACCCTAGATTCTAGAAACGTAATTAATATTTGAAACTTATAGGTATTGAGAGGTATTTTCACTCAGTACGACCAAAGGCTTTATGTATGACGGTATTCTGAAGAGAAAAGAGGAAATTTCATATCCAATGAAATAGAGGCTGTAGAATGAATTCCGTGTAACAGAAACTCTCCCTTCCGCTTTTGGGTTTATCGCCGCTACCACTACCTTTCCCCATCCCCTTCCTCGTTTTTCTTCGACCGCGTGTGGTGGTGCCTCGCGTGAACGCTGATTTATTGGCGAAGGTGACACTGGGCAAGTTGGACGTTGCGACCCAGAGCGGTGCAGCGCGAGAGCACCGAGTTTTGGTCGGGAGGGAGAGAGAGAGGAAGGAAAGCAGGGCAATGAAAGTGTGTGTTGGAGAAACCGGATTGTAGGATGACAAAAGGAAACAGAGTATGGTGTAGCTGAGGAGACTGCTGCGGAAGAGGTGGGATGGTGGAGTACGAGCGGTAAGGGACCTCCCCGTTGCTGCGCGGCGGCAGGGCGAGAGCGATAGCAACGCCTCAGTGGGACTGCGGACGGACGAGAGATTGCGGAACTGGTCTCCCACCCCTTTAGATCGTATTGCTCTGATATGGCGAGGGTGGATGGCTTTCGGAGAAGGCAAATGGTGTGGTGCTTGTGACGGCTTTTCGAGATACATTACCAGGGTTACTAAGAGAAATGCAAGCTGACACGTCATCGTGTTGTGCGAGTAATTAAGGAACAGTAGCTGACATTCCTTGAATACAATTTGACAACAGAAATATTATCATTATCTTTTAAACCTACTATATTATACTCATACAAAATGAAATAAATAAGGAAACAATTTAGTGGTAAAATACGGATCATTTTGTTAAAAAAACAACGTAAAACGTGAGGAAAAATTTAATAATTTCGTGAATAAATTGTAATTTTTACAGAAATATTTAATTAATTATTATAGGCAGTTCATAACAAAACGATATGACTCACTGTTGATTTACTTTTTGAGACTAAGTGAATTTATTACCACTGTTTTCTTTTTGTGTATTAAGTATAAGCATACTGGCATGCATACATACTTTGGTCCATTTATGTACTATCGCGTTAAGTTAACAGCCAGCGTGAAAAATATTCAGACTAATTTGGATCACTTGAAAATGGGCACTGACATTTTTCGTGTCCACACTGTCGTGTGATGATTTTCAAAATCTCTTAAATATTCGTGGGTGAACGCGAACCGAATTACAATACGATTACGTAATTATTAAATTTGTTTAGTTCTGAAGCGCCGTTTTGAAATTCTGGGAGGCAGTGTAATACGCATTACTGTATATGTTAAGCACAATGGCTTCAACACGTAATATATTAGCAATCAGAGCGCGAATGCCCGGAATTTGGAAGAAAGAATATGTGGGGAACGCATTTGATGTGGAATTATGGGAGAAAGAATATGGCACTAGGTATGATGTGTAGGTCGCCGAAACCTGAAGAAAAATGGGACAGAATATCGAAATGAGTTTTGTGAAGCGTTTTGCGATGCTATTAAGTTAATGTGGATTATTTTGAGTTGATAAAGATAATTCTGAAGTTGACAAGATGGTTCTTAATTATTGCTACATTCATGAAACGTAAGTTGAATTCTCTCAAAAACAAAAATTAATCGAAATGTACCTTAGTCACAAAATTGACTATTCATTACATTAGCCTTGAGGAGAAATAACTTTAAGACAAAAATTCTAATATATTTTTTCGTAAAAAGATATTCTGTAAAAATTTATTTATCATTTAAAATTTGAAGATGGTGCAAATCTGACCAATTGTGGTGTTACCCCTACAAGAAAGCTTTTTTCTCGTTGGATATTTATTTAACGCGATGTTTGCCCGAGACTACAGTGTGCATATACTTGCATAACAATGTATTTCTGTAGTATTCTTTAAATGTTATGTTACCAGTATTCAAATATTTCTAATATTTATCTGAAAACACGGAAATGACTATCTTATTACGTATAATAACAACGAAAACCATATCACTTTGTCAGGCATATTTTTGTACTCTGAGAGAGGTAGTGGGGATACCGATCAAGAAAAATTGGAAAAGACGGGACGAGGTTGGGTGAGAAAGTATCCATATTTCGTAGAAAATATTTCAAAGACATCCTGGAAAATTGTGTCAGAAATGTTTATTTTTTAATTTGTATTAATTGTCCACTAGCAGAGCTTAGCACTCGAATTTCCTTCATATATTTTAGAAATATTTCTTTACCACCTAACGCCAAGAGGGGCTTCGCTCCAGCATGCTCGGGGGTGAGTTTCTTCGCTTTTTCTTTAGGGCTCAGCTTCCTCCTAGCTCCAAGCGTGGGTATCTCCCAGTCATCGACAACAAAGTGTCTGCCATGGCAGATAAGGCGGACACTAAAAAATACGTAATTTTTAAATATTGTTATCTCGAAGAGGAAAAGGGAAAAAGTGAAATAATAGGAAATCATCAATACATATCTTAATTCTCGAAAGTAAAATACATCCTTTGTGTGATTTGCCCCTTCCAGTTATGCAGAAAAGGAACACAATTATTTTGGACATTTACGCATTAATATATATGATGATATATATTTCATATCCATATCGGATTCAAGTTTTGAATTTTTTCTGTGCTTTACCCACTTAAATACTGTGATTATGAGAGATGGAATAATATTTTATATGTGTAAGTTACTGAAGATTGTCATTCAACCTAAAACAATAAAATGAAATTAAATGCATTTGTTATGTAGGATTGGAAAGTGCAACTAATTTCATAACGATTGCACTATACTTAAGGTAGATAGCTTTAAGTAGAATCTCGTGGGGGCTAAATCTCTAAAAGGGAGTATTTGTTAGATAGTATTTCACCGTAACTAATCTGATACATTTTGATAACAGGATACATCTTGTTTTAACTTTCAATGACTTATCATCGCTTTTGCGAGGTATATTTTACGCAAAATGTTAGCGAGATTCATGCAACATTTTGCCATAACATTCTGTTAAAATAAATCTAGAAGCAATGGTAAATATGTATCAGGTTGCAACTTCGTCCTAACTTGCCTCTTATCTTGGGACGGTTTACCAGTAAATTTCTCTCGGTAGAGATGATTCCTCTTACCTTTGTTTCTTGGTTTCACATGATATATTCTGCTGCCCTGACACTACTGCTATCCTTGTATGCCATGGCGACAGCAATATGGCTGCTTCACGTCAAGCATAAAATACGATGCTCGTATTTTGTTCCTAGCGTGCATTTTGACAATTCGAAATACCACCGTGGCTACAATTGTTATTGTTGCAATGGTGGTGGAGGTGAGGTCAGGAATAATATATAGCTATATTCGTGGTGGTTCTGGATGAAGACAGTGATAGGTTGCGTGTAATGGGATTACCGTATAGTAAATGATATAAATATTTCTAAGTAAAATTTAAAAAATCTCTTTTAGCGCGTAATGTTAACGCTTCTTATTCTAATAAATAATAGAAAGGAAAAATAAAGAAGAAATAATAAAGCAATAGAAAGAAAATAAGAAATCTCAAATCACCCCTTCCCCCTGGTCACGAATAGGTGGAACAGTAGGCCTCATGGCCTCCCCATTAGACAATAAATAAAATAAGTAAATTTAAACGTTTATATGTTAGGGAAATCACCTGACAAAATCTCGAAAATTATGATTTGAGTATGAGAACTTCGTCACAATTATTTCATTTACGTCACCAATGTTGAGCTGAAAAGAAAATTCGGAATAATATTTTTATAGAAGAGGCAAAACAATAAACCCTATCGTATCGGCGTGGCTGAAGAGTTGCGTGCCCAAGTCTTAATGGTCTGCATGCCCGCTCCACTTTCCTTTGTTAATGTCTGGCGGTGACAACGGCTGCTAGGACAGGTAGAGTTGGCGAGGTATCTGAGGCCGTATTCACGTCGCCGGCAGCTTGATTTACTGCGCCCAGCTCGTAAGCCATTTCCCCCAGCTCTTCCATTCTCCTACACCTCTCATCTTATCTTCTATATCGTTTTCTATTCTGCTTATCCCTTTTCTTCTTGCTTTCCGTTTCTAAGTCCTCGTCGTGATAAAAAAATATATGATTATATGACTGATATCGTGTACTGGTGAAGGGCTATCGCAACGTTCGTAAAGCGATAGCTTAGGTTTAGAGAGGTACAGTGTTGGATTCAACATGCTAGAATTCTCTTGAACTTGTGGCAATAGAAGGATTCAGATGTTGAAGATCATAATGATAGATATTTTTCCACGAGGAATCACCATCACATTCCTTTTATTAATTTAAGTATTTATCTGTTTGTTGCAACTCTTAATTCCGTTTTCAGTTTCCCCGATGATTTTGATACTTCCTCTTAATATTTAACCTTGTAAACATTTGTAATGTATTTCATTATGATTAATTATTATTTTCGATAATTTATTCATGTTGTATTATTTAATAATACTTTGTTCGTATAAATAAAATCGTTTGTTTGAAGTTAACAAACGTTGATTTAAAAACAATATAGAATGCATTCATTTTAACCTCACATTTTATTCGTAATTTATTTCCAGCTTGACGCACTTTAATGAACGATAAATTGTAATTTTGGCGTTCAAATTAGGCATAAATGAAAAAATACTTTCATGTTTTTCATTTATTTCCACTGATTGTAATTTGCTTGAATGTGTGAAAAATATGTAGAATGCTTTCAAAATGTTAATGCTTTCTTGTGCAATCATGAAATCATATTCTCTTTTGATTATGCAGTACATGCTGTTCTTATGTTACATATTGAGGAAAGTAAGAAACTCGGGAGAATTTATTGACATTCAAGCAGTCTTGACTGAATAGAATTTTTGTTGGTTACTCAAAACTAATCAATATTTTAGGATAAAGAAAATAATCGAAATAGATTGTTCTTCATAATTTTTTTCATCTGCAAAGAACTCCAAGAACTTCCGTGACGGAAGTGGGAAAGATGTTTGGTTGCTATTCTCACCAATCATTTTTACCAATAATAGAATATTATTTTCAAAGACAATTTATTATTATTTGAAATTGGCCACCTTTTTACGCTTATGCCGTAGAGAATTTCTAGTATTTTATGTAAACTGACACAAGTGTATTTTATTGGTGGTTTTACGGAATGATGCAATTCTTCATATCATGCAACTTGTAGATATTTCTTTTTTATGAAAGGGATTTCTTTTTATTGCAAAAAAATAGTGGAAGTGAGAAATATTTGAGTAACTTCTTCCTTTTACCTTTGTTGAAGCATCGCGATGGAAGAAGCGTTCTATTGAGGCTCTTCCGATTTTTTCGATTTCTTTTCCAATGCTTAGCAATCGATTCTTGCCTTTTTCGCTACGGAAGTCCTCACTACCGGTGGATAACGTCAACTTGACGGAGGCTCGGACGTAAATTTTCTCTGCCTTTGCCTTNATATATATATATTAGTAGTAATCCCAAACAAAGAATTGTCATTTCTTTGAAATTTCTTCCCGTTTATTTAAGAAATAGTTTTTTTTTCCTTCGATTTCCGTGTTAAATATTTTATGATTGTCCTTGCTCTTTTTCTTTTTGTCGTAGTGTGGCGTGGTTAAAAATTTGAGTATTTCGTTTTGCTTGTATAAAATAATTCACTTAAAAATGTTTTAATTTTTTCGGTATTAGTATCATTACAATTAAAAACAGGCAAAAATATTTGCCCATTTTTATTTTTTAACATTTATAAATATTATCAAAATAAGAACCGGTCATAAAGAATGTAAATTAAATTTCTTTGAATTCCTATTTAAATCACTTTAATAATAAAGTTAACATGACACTTAAATATTTGTCCTAAATATATGTTCACAGCGGGGTTTTTTTCCTGTGTTTCAGGTACGTTGACTTCCCTTGGAGCCACAGACGCCATGAGAGGCGTTTCAAATTCATCTGTAATAGAAGATGTCCTGACAGCGGTGTGAGGACAGTATGGGAGGATTCCTCGCTTGCAACGCGTATCCACATAGCGTCCTCCTCACTATTCGCTGGAAGAGCCAGCAACTTGCCCTTCCAGCCAGCGAAGTTCCCGTTTGCCCATGGCACTCATTCTTATAACAAAATCTTTCTCTCGTTATTTTCTGACCAAAGTTGAAGTTCCGGAGATGAAAAGGGAAAAGCGGAGAAGAACACAGAGAAAAATGACTATAGATGGTACGGTTTTAGATGGAGAAATTGTAGAGGATATGAAAGTTTAACGCGTTGATGGTGCAAAAAGTAGAATCTTGTAGGTAGCAGAAAGGTGGTGTAGAGATCCCGGAAAGAGGTGAAGGTAAAAGTTTATCTTAGACGGTTGGGGTAAAATACACTTAAACATACTTGCATGCAAAGTTAATGTCAGAAAAATTAGTGGGTGGATAAGATAATTCTTGAATATTCTCTCAGCGTAAAACTTCATCTACCCGTGAGTAGAGCAGGTTATGAACTAACTACATGTTTTATAAAATCAGTGAGAAGAGAAACAATTTAGAAACTAACCTCAATTCGAATTCAACTTACATTGCAAAGCAAATTATGTCACAATATATAACGATTCTTCTAAAGTCTAGAATATTATCGTTGGATGATACTTCATTTTTGGCAAGTTGAATGATGTCGTTCAATGATACTTCATTATTTAAGTATGACGGGAGAAAAAGGAACATTATGAAAGTTTTCCTCTTTAATAATAAGGCACAGCATTTTGTATATCTGTATGGTTCAAGGAGCATTACCTAATTTTTTCGTCAGAGTAAATCGTGATTCCATGTTTTCTAAATGAAGTTAAAAGTTTGAAATTTTCCTCTAAATGCTTTGGCTGTTATTTTTAAATTTCGTTTATTCTTCAATTTAAAAAGGGGAAAATAACTGCCTTGGAGGACTTAATAATGTTTCTGCATTTCATTTGATATCACTTAATTGTGTTTAGATTTTTTCAGAAATATATTAGTATTTCCTCATTAAAACATATCTTAAAACTTTTTGTATTATTTCTTCAATTATCTTGGTGAAGCAATAATTCAAATAGGATAATTGAGTAATTCTACTTGATACTTTCATAAAAATACATCAAAATAAATTACAAGATCTAACATTAAATACACAGAGAGAAAGGGTCATAAAAAAGGAAAACATTATTTGATAAAAAATAATTGATGTATTAAAGTTCGAATAGGTTTGCTGGATTACGGAACCCAACAAGTTCTATAGTCTTCCGACACGTGCGTCAAAATTTAACTCCTGAATTAAGCTTCTGCGTCGTAGAATTTGCGTATGTCTCATGTAACAGCTGTGTCTGCAGGCGTCACCAGTCGTTGATGTTAGAAACTACAGTAAAGGAATATGGATGTCGATGGTATGGGAAGTAGTAGGTGGTTTCCGTGTGAGATAATATGCGCCTCAGCTGGCAGTGCAGGCGGCTGGTATTAACCCTTGAGTCCACCGTTTGCGGTGACGTTGAGTGGACATCATCGACGACGCAAACTCCCGTTTCGGTCACGGAGGGAGAGTGAGGCGATACAAGGTTTCAGGATTGCTGCTCAGCGGTCTTGCGCCGATTCAATCTAAACTTGCCTCCATCCTCTAGTCCGTTGGATTTGCGACCCTGGGTCTCAGGCTTAACCATTTCCTGTTGGAGGTACTGTACGTGACTTCTTCGGTACAGCATCTCGCAACGTTCGGTTACTGCCTCTTCAATTCGTCCTTCGCTATTAGTTTTTGTTCTTCTGTTATGTCTTTTTTAATTTTTTTAAATATTTTAAATTATTTGTACGTTTAACTGCATTTTAGTGAAATACAGATTGGTGATCCAAATAATTTTCGTAAATGATTGTAACCAAAGTGCTTTTGAAACCATAACTCTCATTTGCAAATTTTGTTTCATACGAATTATATTCAATATAATCCTATAAACAATTTTTTACTATTTACAAAATCACTATATTTGTTATTATTTTTACTAGTTCATTTTTATCTTTACTTATCCTCTCCATTTTCAAAATTTTATAACTTATTTTTATTATAACGGCTTTTTTTGTCCCTAGTAAGATAATACTAGACATGCAAAATGCTAAATTCATTTGTTATTCGCAATGGTTGTTTATAAATAGATGTCATACTTCTGTAAATAAACTTTTTAAACGGTGCATGAGCTCGAACAATATGTACTGGTGAAATAAACCCAGCTTTATCGTTAGCGTGCAGTGCATGCATGCTTTTCGATTAGCCTTTTAGCATTTCACGCTTTTTAGAACTTGTTTGGGTCGTTCATAATGCAGTTAGGTGCGATATTGTCTGTGTCCAGTGCTATAACAGTTTTGTGTGAGAGAAAAACTCTGTAACGTTGACGTTCAGTGAAAGGCAACCGCATATACATTATGTTCTCCTGTTGGTGAACATCATGTATGTTTACATATAGAGTTGAATGCAATTTACATACTTCGTTATACGCGTTGGATTTGTTATGTTGGCATGTTTCCTGTGATCACATCAATAATTATTCTAGACAGTTTTATGTCCCCAGCGTGCATTTTAAGGTTGTACTCCCTTGGGCAGTATTATATTTTTCATTAAAACTTCAGCGTAAATGCAGAAGAAACGAATATATTTTGTTGGTTCTAGTTGGGAATTTTTAATACATTTTGGACCTGTAAAATTTTATTGTACTTTAGTTATCACCATTTACGTTTATTGTACGTTATAAGTATCACCATTATTAAAGATGCAATTTGTGTTTGTCGATATATCATGTAAATATTTTGTTGTTTTCCTTTTTTTTATGAAAAAATATGTTTGAAATTCTTTAAAAGTTTTGAATACTTTGTTGGCTCTAAAAACTCCATATTACCAACAACGTACGAGTTAAATTTCTGATTCTATAATCATAATCCAGAGTATTCAAAGAAGTTGTCCAAATCGGAAGTCTTTTTATTTTTCTTCTTATTTACATTGATCTTCGACTTGTGTCCTCTACTCCTCTTCTACTTGCTCGTTATTCTTCCTTCTGGGTCGCCTTCTTGTAAAACGTTCCTGCCATCTGAACAGTGTTGGGAGGCAGTGGTTCAAAACTGAAGGAAGGTTGTTGAGGAAAGGGGTTGTAGGAGTGAACGGGTAGATACCCCGCCCCCTCGTGTGCGCGGTTCATCCCATTTAAACTCGACCGAGCGCCACCACGGACCATGTCTATCTAATTTAAAGTTGCGCCACTGCAGTCTCCGCGGCCGCCGTTGGGTTTACCGGAGGCTTCCGGTCAATAGACGTTGGTGGTGGAGGCGACTAGGGCGAATGTGCGCATGCGGAGGAGTGGGTGGCTGAGTGGCTCAGGTGCGTCGCCTTTGCCCGTGGCATGCCACTTCCCAGATACCCAATCTTTCATCCCTCTTCACATTCAGTCTTTTTTCATATTAAATTCTTAATTTAAGCTATATAATTAAAAAAGTTAATTTTCTATATTAATCGAAATACATCAGATAATACGGAACAAACCCACTTTATGATCGAGATAACGTTTCCGTCCCTTCATCCTTTAATCTCATTTCAATATAATCTCATTCATCTCAAATAATTGGAACCAAAGCGTTCCGGATAGTTGAAAATCCGGATAATTCGAATTAGTTTTTGAAATAAAAATAAAATAATCTTTGGCAATTTATTTTATTTTTAAATAAAATAAGAAAAATATTTACAAAGCACTGAGCATTGTAGAAACAAAATTCTCTGCCCCTGAATGCTGTCTCAATCATCACAACTAAACCTGACACGGTACACGTAATATTTAGCATTATGTTACAAATTATAATATTTAATCTATACAATTGTATTTTAAATAAAGAAAAGAAAGTTGGAAAATCGGCTTTTTAGTGATTTGTCAAATATTACCTGTTATCTGAACTTATCATATACTATATAATTATATTTAAGATTATTCCTATTTTGTAGAACGAAATGTTCAATCAGAAATTAAATTTATTTTCATGACGAACATTTACCGATTTAACGAATATCTTTTACGTTTTTCTCTGTTGTAATTCCTTCTTCAGAACCTTACAGTTTTCTCCCCCTTGGATAGAAAAAGTTCTCTATACTCCACAACATATATTGTCTTTCTCACCGATCCTCTCTTTTCCGAATGTATTGTTTTCTCTTCTTACCTTGTGCTTCTCCTCCCTTTCTTCACCTTCCTTCGTCTGTCGTCACTCACATTCACTCCCAGTAAGGAAGCCCGTGGTGCGTCCTCTGTACGGACTCGCTAATTGAGTCTGCGTAAGCGATCGCCACAGCCGCAACCACGGTAAACTCTTTACAAAGCCCCTCACGCGGCGAAACTCTCGCGGAGCGCCGGCGGCGTCGGTGCGGCGCGTTGCGGCGGAGAAGGATCCAAGCAGACAGAGCGGCGGGCGCGAGAGCGAGCGAGCGAGTGAGTGAACAGCAGCACTTGGAGAGGATTTGCGTTGAGTGTGCGGCGTAAAGCGCAAATGGCTATTGGGAAGTTGTTTGGATTTAAAAGGTCGTTCGGAAGAGTTTGAAGAATAATGTATGCAGAATACTGTTTCTGTGATTGCCCTGAGAGTTCGTGTTAGCGGAACGCTTGTTTTCTAAATTAAATACTGTTATTTATTTTTTGTTTTGTAACAATGAATATTTTTGTGTTTTATTCACTAAAAGAATGATATTGATATAAGAGTCAAGAGGATGTGAGTGGCATAAAATTTTTGTTGTTAGAGTCAAAATAATGAAGTACAATTTTTCTTCTTCTTTCCTTGATATTATTTTAACACTTTCTATTTATTATACCGTATTAGTAATCTGTATTGTATCTTTGATATGAACTGACTGTTCCTCTGGTGTATGAAATGGGGTGAAAACACTGTTAGAGCAATCTCTTCGCGATTCACATTTAAACGCAGTGGTTTGTCCAACGATTCAGAATGCTAGTGGTTATGAAGTGTACACAGCGTATGATAAACACAATTCCAAATTTGGCACCAAAGAGGAAGAAACAAAGCAATATTTGCCGAAATGTTTAGAGAGAGCAGCCAAAATGTAGTTCAGCGACGACAATAACTGCGTTGGTAGAGGACTTGAAAAGAACGTGTGGGATGGTGTGGCAGACGTCCAAGGGTCGTCCTACGAGAGCAGTGGCTGCGGCAGGCAGGGGATGCGGGGTGGAGACGCGAGCCCGTAAGTCAGCGGGTGGCCGGGAGACGGCACGCGCGCCGCATACCGAGTGAGTGGACCTGTGAAGGGGAAGGGAGAGGGGATGGAGTCTGTCGTAATAGGGTGGAGGGGGTAGAAGAAGGATGCAGCCGCGTAATCACGTTGGAGATCGCGTGAGGACGGACGTGGTAGACGTCTCCGCTGCCACCAGTTCTCGAGATTTATTCTGAGTGAAGAGGAGGGAAGTATAGTGGAAAGTGTAGGTGATGGTGGATCGCCATCCAAGTGAATGGAGAAGTAGGTACTTAAGAAAATAAATGGTTGAGTTGATTATCATTGAAAGAGTTTAAGTTGACACAGATTTCTAAATACTACTCGAGTTTGGATTCGATCATTTTCGTCATTATTAAGAAGGATAATTTGACTGTTGTCACTCACAGTTATGATTTAAAAAAAGAAGTAGCATGTTATGATGAACTTTATAAATTAATTTTTTATGCCATTAGTCTTCTCAATTCGAGAATACTCAGCACTGAGTCGAGTGATTTCAAGTGACTTTATGTGAACTCAATACACTGTAAATGTATTGTATTTTACCTTTACGAACAAGAGGACAGTAAAGCGTATAAGAAATTAGTTATCCAATAAATGAATGGTTGTTATGTATACTCTTTAAGTAAGTTTGCTAGCCAAGTTGTATTTTTACCAATTATATGAAATAACAGAAACCTAACTGTAATAGTTTTTTTAATTTAATTCATAACCTATTAATTGACGCAAAAGTATTATAAAACTGCGTGGTGCATGTAAACTATTTTTATGGCGAAATGAAAGTAACACAAAGAACATTTAAACTAATTTTATTGGGTATTACTTATTTGTATTGTTCACTACATAAAACGCTCAAATACGTCTATTTGTCTCCTACGTACCAGATCGACCCGCAAAACAGATTTGTATTGCGGGTCTGCTGCCCCCTCTCTGAGTCCAGGAGCGGTTTGGAGGCCTCGAGGATACGGGTGAGTGCAGTGCGAAAATTCTCTGCTTTGTCGCAATGGGATGTCGGAGGGTGCTGCGCATGTTGATACAGGAGACTTCAAGGCTAAGGCAAACAGCCCACAGTCTTGACCGTTGAGATGGAGAAGGTCAACCGAAGCCCGCTGAGGTGGTGTCAACGCCGCTGAAGTTTGCCCACATTGTGTCGCGAAGCCTCTGATTCCTTCGTCTCCCCATTGCTCCGAGTGGTTGCATGTCACAGGAATAGTGTTTTCGTCTTTGGCACCAGCAAATGATTGTTTTTTAAAAATTAAACTAGATTTGATGACTTGCGGTGGCCATGTGTGATCATGTTTGAAGTGTACGTCATATGGAGAAAGAATTTATTTTGGAAAAAGTATCGCCAATAAGTAATAGATCTCATAAATATTCTGGTGAGTAGATTTACTAAATTAATTTTAATTCGAAAAAATAGTTTATTTAATTAAACAAACACTTATTTTTGAATGTGAAAATTAGATGTAATTATAGTTCATTTATCTCCTGTTTGGGGATGTGTCTCAGGTCTTCCGAGGTTTCCGTCTGGGTGAAAACGGTGTACAGTTGTGGACGGCGAACGGTTAGTTTAGTGATTGACACCCCTGCGATCGTTGCTGAGTCCCGGGTTCGATTCCCGGCTCGTCGCCATTTTCACCTGAGTGAAAGTTGTCAGTTATAATTAGTTGATTTCTTTTATCTCATCCAGTGTTTAATCCCATGTGTCGGAATAAGTAGGATTCATAGCGTTAAATAATATTTTCTTTTAGTTGTTTTGCATTAATAATACTTACTTTAAACAATGTTTAAGTATTTCAATCTCATAACTCAGAAGTTAGACGAAACATTATAAAAATATTAGCGACCAAGACATTAAAATTCCGACCTCCTTTAGAGCAGCGTTCCGTGTCGGATTATTTTTTTCCTTTTCCCTCGCGACCCCTCGCTTCCTCATAACTAATGCTAATAAGTGAAGCGACTCTTGCGTGTTGCCCATGAATATGTCTGAAACGCCGGCGGTTGCATGTCAGACGCTGTGGCACTGTGGGCGGGCGCATCTGGCGGATTATGCGCGCCGCTGCTAGACATTTGGGCGACACGACGCGGTCCGAAGGAAAGGGTTTCGCGGCGAAGAGATGGAGTCTAATGGAAGAGACAGAGAGAGATACATGGTGATAGGGTGGAGTGCAGAGGAGGAATAGGAGTAGTGAAATGGTTCTGGGGTTGAGAGGAGGCAAGGAGAATGCTGAAAAATGATGGAAAGGTTTGTGGGTGTGACACAATTAATGGGAGACGACTGGGTTAGTTCAGAGACCAAGGAGGAAGAAAAATGATTCATGGTGACTGGATTGGAAGGGATGTAGGGTAACGGAACGGCGGTTATGAAGGAGTGAAGGGGTGTCCGGTGACAGAACAGGGTTGGAGAGAGGGAGACAGGAGTGGTGGTTCTGCATGGAGGCGTCTCCATGCGTATGGGGCCTCATGCCTTTCTCATGAGCAACAACTCTCTTCCTGAAGTTGCTCTTGTGGAGAATGGCAGGGAGGTCGACATGTTTGCGTTGTTTGCATCGCCACAGACCATCCCTTTCTACTCCAGAACTTTCACTTCTCGTTATTTTATTATGTTAACTCGTTTGTCCCTTTAAAACTGTACGCGATCCTTTTATGCTGATTTATCTTGTTTGCTCTCAACTCTGAATCTTGCTTTTAGGTCTCCTTATCCTCAAATATCCTCCATGAACGAATTTTGTATATTAATTATTCAAAAAAAAAATCTCCAATTCAAAAATTCCAAAAATTTATTCAAATTACTATTTATTTATTGTTTACATTAATGGCTAAAACTTTCACAAAATAATTTATACGACCATTCTTATAAAATCCGATATTTTTTATAAACTCTTCGTACGATGCATACTTATTAAGATCAGACTCCTTTTGATTACCGCTGCGTTCACAGTTAAGCACAATCCGGAGATTTGCATTAGAAGCAGCTAAAATCTCGTTGTTCATCCTTTGCGTTGTACGCTGTAACTGTGCAATCCTTCTCATAACCCGCTTATACATCCTGCGCTGTCGCCCTCTCTCTTCGTAAGCTGTCCAGCGACGCGAGAACGTGAAGCTGAAACCGACGGGACGCGGTCCACGTGACCATTTGCGAATATTCATCACGCTTCTTGGACCGCGGTGTGACAGTAACAAAGGAAGAAATAAAGATCTGTGGTGGTTATAGCAGTTTTACCATTGGTATGTGTATTGGATTTGTGGCTACCATGTTAGGGGCAGTAGAAAGTCTTTATTAACTTGTTTAAATTATTTTCTTTTGATTTAGTTTTTGTATGATGTTTCTTTTGTTGGCTTTATTAGTAGTAATAACTAGTTATTGTTGACTTTTGTACCTCTTTAAGTGGTGTGGGTGGACAGCGCGTTTGTGACTGCGACTTTACCGGTATTCTGGTATGAGAATTCGTACGTCGTGTCCGACAATTCATTGCAATGGATTGTGTCTACAAGTTGCAGACTTCGCTATTGTTGTTGGTGATGAACTTGTCCAAAGTGTTTCCATGCCGTCTGTGCCTGACTCATCAACCTTATCTCAGTTCACTTGGAAAATCCTTTTTCTTTAAGTTCTTCTCTACTCGCTGAACTGAGATTTTTGCGTAGTATATATTATTGTACTTGTATCTCGTATTTGTGAATTAAAACCTTAGTTCACACAAACCTTAATGCTGGTTTGTGGGTATTTCTTTCTTTTTAGATTAGTGAAATCTCTCCGAAATGTTGGCATGCAATGCATAATCTAATGGGATATTACAATGACAATAGAGAGGATAAAAGAGAAAAGAGATTCCAACTAAAGAAGCAGCGACATGAAAATAAACAATCGCCTAACAAAGCTGGTTTCAATTTCAGTCTTATCGTTAATCGCGAATACAGAATATGGCATATACTATCATAATGAACTAAAATTTGTAATATAAAAATATCTCCAGCTAATGCGATTATATAAAATGTGACATCTTTCCAAATGTGTACTACCCGCGTGGAAAAAATTTCTTGTAATAAAAAAACCAACGATTGTCATTGAGCTAATAAGATTAGTAGTATCGATTCGCAAGATTGATGTGAAATTTTGAATATTTTTTTATTATTTTTAGGAAAGGAAGATCTAAGAGTAAAACTAGAGATATAAAAATTAAATAAAATTACAAATTAATTCTTTAAATAATACATTTGCGTATTTAGTGAAGCTAATGTACTGTAGCAATCAGGTTGTTGGAATGATGTTAAGAAGATGAGAAACTTAAGGAAAATGAAACTACAGGTGTGAAAATCCGAATCCATCTCTTAGGTCATGTTCGAGTGATGGATGGCCGGCGAAAGCAAGTGCAAAGAGACGAGAGTGTGGCAACAGAAAGTGGCTCAGCTGCGTCAGACGAACCAACTGACATACGGAAACACAATCGTGCTGCTGCTGTCGGATAGTGCGGCAAGCAAATATGCGCCCTCTGCGGCAACTTACACATCTCAAAGTGCGCGTTCGGCGCCCCCGCTGACGGACTGGTGGCGGCGCGATGGCTGCGGCGGCGGCGGCGGCGGCTCGGCTCGTGCATCTTGAGGCGCGTGCCGAGGAGATGCGCTCGACTTCAAAGTGCCCTGGAGATGTGCGGGTGGCTCTGAGGAAAGCGGCGGAGACGACGCGGTGTGGAGTGGCGTCTGAAATGGAACGGGAGGTCGAGGAAAGAGACAGAAGGAGCGAGGGAAAGAGACGAAGACTGGAGTCACCTAGACGGCGAAGGGGACCAAGTTGGCAATAGAGGCTGCTGTGTCAGCCATCGTGGCTATGATGGTGGTGCTGACGGTGCTTGGCAAGAATGGTGGCAATGTCGACGGAGGCGGAGACGGTTATGGCAATGCGGGGGGCAGGGATAGAGTGGGTTTGACTACGGTTATGGTGGCGAAAGTGGAGGCAGCATCTACAATGGTGAAGGGTCTTGTGGTGGGAGAGGCATTGGTGATGGTGGTGGTGGCGGTGGTGGCTGTGGTGGTGGAGCTCCAGGCAAAGTTTTGTTCGGAGTTGGAAGCGACTCCAACACGCTCTTAAAATGCCTCGGCGCAGCGTAGGGAAGTTTAGCTAACATGTTTTTTAAGGATATCGAATTTACAAGTTAAGAAGTGGAATTCATCTCATAAAGAATTCAATCTCACAGAATCATCTAGTGATAATTTTGTACAACAACAAAAAATTATTGCTAAATTTTGTTCAATACCTAGAGTCTCATGCCACCTCAGAAAGGAAATGTGAATTTATTTTCGCTTAGGTGATGTTATTACCACGTCTTTTTAATGGTTTGAGTTAAATTCATTTTTTACAATTTTTATCATTATGAAAGCCGTTTCTTTATTTCGAGATTTTCATTTTCGACGTCTTTTCCACATTTTTCCTATTCTTTTGAACTGTGTGTTCCTTTTTATTCACTATCTTCCCGAAATTTTTTTTATTTGTTTGGATACAATAAAATATAAATTTAATAACGAATATGAAAACATTTCGTTTAGAGTTCACACGTTTTCTTGGTTAAAATAAAATTTCACTCCAAACTTCTTCGTATACTGCAGAAACTATAAATTCGCTTCTATATCGCTGATGACGTGTCATAAAAATTGTATAAAGTTGTTTTGAACCTCACAAAATACTTGCTATATGACATCTTTGGTTCTACAGCTTTCTCATATGTCTATAATGTTTCGAAGAGTATTTTCATTGCTATACGTTCTTTACTGTGTTGTTATGTTTTGATATTATCGTAGTATTGCTGCAAAATATATTTACGCGTTATGTTAAACCGCTGGTAGCCGACGGTTCGATGTAAGCATTAAGACACTAACTGAACACTACGCGAACGGCAGTCGGCGTTCCATGTGAAGTTGAAGGGAGAATGCGGTTGTAAGGAGTGCGATATGTTGTTGGGTCCTCGCACAAAGGTTCTAAGATATCGTTTACTCTGCACTTAAGTTATTATGTACACAAAAAAACGGTCCAGCTGTGTAGACCAGAACGAAATAAAGTTCCAGTACTATGATATAACACACCAGATCTCTCATAAAGAAAAATAACGTAGAACTAGCTCTGTTTTAAAATAAATATAACATGATTCATTTCTTAACGCATGTCAATCACATTGCCTCGTGCTATTGGTTTTATATGTAAACTGGTCAATCACCCGCGTCTTTTTTCCCGGGAATTAGGTGTAATTTTCTTCCTCTAATCGACATAATGTAAAAATAAGTTTATTGTCTTTTCCGTGGTAATATGCAGTTGTCATTGCTTTCTTACAGTAAATTTATTATGTAGTAAAATGTTTGTTTTTCTATATTTGTTTGTTACGTATCTAAAGTCCTTACTGTTAGTAATTTTTGTTTGAACTCTGGTCACGGAAAACCTACATAATAGATTGAAGTGAAATATCTATCGTCCCGTTTCATTTGGATGTAGGCAAAAATCTTTTTTTCATGCATGAATGCGGTAAGAAACAAAATTCCATAAAGAACCAACGCCATTTTAATATGAGACATACCTTATAATCCATCAAATTGTGAAATATTTCTGCTTTGGAAGCTTAAAATACCTATAAGAATTAGTTATTATGGATTTATGTAGTTTCAAATAGTGTTGTTTAATCTGCATTATTTCAACTTCAGTGTTACAATACAATCACAATTAACTCGAGACACCCAACTTTTAGCTGTGACTTCTACTCGTTCTTTTCACACTGCTTCACTGTTGTGTGACATATTCCATTTTAATATTTATTTTCCATTCTATTTGCTAATAAGAAGAACAAGGAATAGTTACAAAATAAATTCAATATTAATTTTATTGTTAAAGGTAGTCCAGCACATTACTAGAAATTGGTTTTGATATGACAAGACGAGATGAAGATTGCTGTTCAAAATACCGGAAATGGATAAAGGAATGATGATTATATAAACAGTTCTTGAAGTTCAAAAGTATTTAATACCAATATGTTTCAATTAGATCCTTAAAAATATTTATTTAAATTTCAGAAAAATGTGATATATTTTAGTTTACTGGAATGATTATCTCGAGACTACTGTAATCTATTCTTTTATATCTCTGGTACAGAAAATACCAAATGGTTTTAAAAAAATTCAATTTTGCGTAGTAATTAGATTCGACGTTTAGGTGTATCCATACGACTTAATCGTGTACTGAATTAGAAGCCACGCAATAACTTTCCCCTGTCTGTTCCCTTCGTCAGGGGAGAACTCCCTATCAGGAGAGAAACATTTACTAGCAGTATTACCCCTCGTCGCCAACTGTCCCCTCTCAGTTTCTTACGTATATCACTTTCGCGCTTGACGTCTTTCATCTGTTTCCTCGCTTGATATTAGGACGAATAGTGTGTGATTTTTTCCGACGATAGTAATCAAACAGTTTTCTTTATTTCATGTCGTATGCGATTTATGTCTTTTTTTTCTTAGAAAGGAGGGAATAAGAATTTAAAACTTACATTCGTGAAATTGGATGTCATTTATAGATTTCACAATTCTTTGAATTTTCACATTACCTCACATTAACTAGTAATCTCATTACCATTCGTTAAGTTACTATTCGAGGCTTCATCTTATCTTGTTGCTATTATAACTATACTGTAGAATTAATTGTGTGTGACCTTCTTCCACACTACAATCTATCGGCAGTTTACTGTTAATCAAGATCAACGTAAACAAATCAAGTATTTTTGTACGGAAACATAAACATCTGATTTTAAAGGTGTCACAGGCTGCTCTACAATGAACGAGGAGCACTATAGGAAACCACTATGCAAACGGTTAAGTTAAGGAGGCTAGAAATGTTTTGAATTCATCTCTCTTCTTCCGTTAAGAGTTAAACACGTATCGAATTTTATAACCTGCATGTTCAGACCATTCAGACATAGTACAAATCAAAAATCCCTTGTTATTTCTCTTTACAGGTTATATTATTATAATAATCGACCTTACAGTACCGTCTGCGTGTGTTGTACATATATACACCCATATTTCTTGATCTTCTTGTCTGTTTTTTCGTTGAGAATGTGATGTGGTTTGTTGCTATGACGTAACCTGCTCCGACCCCGGATCCATATCACACGGATTATGCGTCTCGCCTTGATGCGGTGCAGGTATATTTCGTTTCGTTGCGCTCCGTTATTTCTCCGTCAGCATCCCGTTATGTTTGACAGGCGCCGCAGCTTTCAAAATTGCGCCATTTGTGGCCCGACGGGGTGCATGGAGGGAAGAAGCGCGTCAGCGATACGAAAATTGCGATTGCACCTCCAACAGTGTCAGTGGATTACGTGAGGGAACGATGAGATGTTCGATCTTATTATGAATGGGATATTGAAAAGGTGAACGTATAAAGTGATAGAAGAACGTACACATTTGTGATATGTTTCTTTCAATACTTCGTATTATTTTAATGAAATTTGTTTCCTGGTGTCTTATTTGGGACGGAATTGTTGTTTTAAGAATTTTGTTTTTGGCAAAATGTACGCTAATGGTGTGATTATTTCTCATGGACGGTGTCACCATTTTCTCTGTTTTCCTCAGTTCATGACTGTCATAAACTCTGCTAACAGCTTATTTTTTTTGGGTTCAATCACACAGAATTCTCTTAAATTTGTACCTCACCACCAGGTAACAGACTAATTGAAAATCTTCCATTTTCTTTCAACAAAACATAAATAAGCTTCATTTTTGTTGAAAACCTGTGCGCATTGTTCTCACGTGTTACATATTAAATTTTATATACTTTACAATTGTTCCAAAAAAACTTTTTTGCTTCTGTTAGCATTATTGTTCATAGAACTTTTGAATAGTTAACCTTACGAGAAGGTATTGTGTAGATAATTGAAATATACTAAATACTTGAAAGTAAAATTTGCAAGTGCTGAGACGGTAGTGGTTCGAAATGTTATGTTCTTTTACTAGACCATAATATTATTTTCCTTGCTGAAGGTGTGTTTGATTCTAAACACAGCAATAGTGCATCTCTGCGTGGCAACGATTTTTGGAAAACTCCATAGCGATCGATGTATATGTTGTCTCCATAATATATGTAGAAATTAATAAAATCAGGGGTAATATTTTCTATCAGTCTGATTCTTTGAAACGTAACGAAACATAACTAAATTATTTCACGTCATTACTTTAAGCTCAAATTTATATATATTCGAAATTGTCAAACAAAGATATGTGATAGGTAATTGAAGTCGGGAATGAAAAGCCAATTTTAGGAAAATACGGAATTGTATGGATATCTCAAATTTAATATAAAGATTAGATTGAATATCCAAATCACATTTTATCACGAACATATCAGTCAAGCTTATTAATATTTTCGATGCTTCCGCCCATGTGTGTCCTGGTACTTCACTGGTTCTGCGATGTTCTTTATGGGATGTATACTCCTCTAGTACCTTATTGTGTTTGGAATGTATGTGACTTAGGACACACATTGAGGTAATGAGTGTACCGGAAAATCTTTTAATGACCTGGTATACTTCTTGGTTTTAATTTCTTGAGAAGGCAACCCATTTGAGGGATCATAACGTCGAAAATATGTCGTTGACTGGCATGTTCGTTAGAAAATGTGGTTTGGATACCTCTTCCTTCAGATTGGATGTAACTGCGATTCATGAGTTGGGTAATACAATTCCTGTTACCAGAAAAATAAAGAAATTAATCGTGGACGTGGATAATTTAAAATTGAAATACTTAACTCCCTATTAACATTACGTGACCCAACTTCGTTTTCTTATAAAATTTAGTCATTTTTTACACATATCATGTAGTCTGTGTGAATCTCATCCCGATGAAAATTATTTATTTTCTACTTTTTATGAGGTTTTGGTTGATATTTGTCGTCTATACCGACGGGTCTTGCAAGAGAAGTTTCCATTCCCGCGGGGTTAGTTCATCACGGAAGATCTCTGAACGACGTGAAGGTGCTTCTAATATGACCGTTGTGATGGGCGACGGCGAGTAGTCGGTCTGTCCGTCTGTCTGTGGGAGGCGCCTTCCGCAGGGAACAGCACCGCACTCGGAATATAGAGCGACCTCGCTTTACTGCACTGCCCTTCTTGGGAGACAGAATTCCCACTGGTGCTCCACCTATGCTTCACAGATCATGCCTTCGCTTCATCTACTTGACTCTGTATGGTCTATTCCTCTCAGCAACAGAATCATAATTGTCTCCCCTAGTTCCTTTGCAGTGTATAATCTTTCGTCGGATTTCTCGTTTCAGTTATCACCTGCGCTTGTTCAACATTGTTCAACATCTACCGAACTAAAATCGTAACAACCGTAGTTACTTCAAGTCGTGACTCGTGTGTTAAGTGTCGTCACTTTATCACCCTCACAGTCACCATCATTTCCACTAGCCATCTCATTTCTCTTCACCACGTTACTGCATTTGTCTTCATCTCGTCATCACCTTATCTCCATCAAGAGTACGTATTCATTTCCATCGTGCCATCATTTTGTCTCAATCTCTATTCATTGCCACCATTCTCGTCAACCTAATTTTCTTCAGTCATCGCTCAAATGTCTTCGTATCCGTCTTCTTCTTTATGAACGCCGCCTACTCCAGTGCCATCTTTCGTAGCTTCCACTCTTCACTCGGGTGGAGAGAGATGCACTTGTTCCTATCGAATCTGATCTGAGATGTGCCATTTTGCTCCGGCCACTAAAATAGAATACATGTATTTTTTTCACTTTTTACATTAAGCTTTTAAATTTATGAGTAGTGTTTGGTAGTTTTAAATTTTAAAAGTTACATTTAACTCCTAAAAACTAAAATATCTTATTCCTCTATCTGCCAATTTTGGGAGTGCTAACAACTATACCTCTACTCAAGCGCGTAAAACATGTAAATTATTTTTTAGTCACGTGCCGAAAAGGAGAAGAAATGCAGCTATAAAGTACTTACCTTTTATAATTTTCATATTTTGATTGCCTAATATGATAGGAAATTATTCTACATTTTTGGAATGTTATTGGAAATGGATTTCGTGTGGGAAAATGGAGTATACTCTTAAACAATGAAACTTCAAATTTTTTGAGTTTTGAAGTATAAATTGCAATCTTAAGATTTGAAACTTCCATTGAATCATTTTTTATTGAAAACTTAAGTAGTGAACTTTATTGTTTCAATAATTTAAATTGTTTTAAATCTTAAATTCGCTTTTTTATTCCATACCATCTACATTTAACCCTAAAAATTGTTCTTGATCTTTTTTTGTTTTTTTATTGAGATGTTGAGGAATAATTAAGTGTATTTATTATATTTTGTGTGCTTTCCTCCAAATGAAATATTTATTTTATTTGGGAATAGTGTTGATTGAATAATTATTTTCAGTGATACTGTTAGAGTAAAATTGTTTAGTGATAAAATTTAGAAGCATTGGTATAAGGCAATGATGAACACTGGTACTTTTTGTACATGTCTGGTTCAAGTCACGAGTTTTAGTTGCCCCGTGGGTATGTAGGCGGGGCAGACACATTGCATTGGGCAGCAGAGGAGGAAGAGGTGACTGTTTTTACGCTCTTGCACTCTGTCGACGGACAGAAGGAAACATTGTGCTCTCTTCGTCTTGTTCTTGCGCCACCTCTGCGGCTGCTCGTAATGCCCCGGACCACTTTATCACCCTGTCGCATGACCTACAGTCTCAATTAGGATTGTCCTCTTACTTCGAAATTTTGTACTTCAGTGTTCACGGGTTTTGTGGGTCGTCTCGTAACAGGAGTTGACGAGAAAAAAGATAGTGTCTCCGTTATACGATGAAATTGTAGAGCAAAACGATTTTCCCATTAAAACACATGTTATTGAAATAAAATGTGTTTTTCAGACGTTTACTTAGTGGCTAGAATAGCAAGTGAAGTCTTTTCTGGTAAAAGGTACCATTATATGTGAATTCATACTGAGAAGAACGATTTTTTTAGAATGTTCAACTTTGAACTGAGCATCTTCTTTGTGGAACTTACTTTAGTTCAAGCTTTTAAAAAATATATTTTTCAAAGTTATATGTCGCATATTATCACCCTTAAAATTGCAAAAGAATTAAAGAAATGTTAAATATTCTTATTAATATACCCTTTTATTAAACACAGAGAAGTATCATTTCTTTTATACGATTCCATTTTCTCTTCTCCGTCAAACATTTGTTGGTGCACCCTTCAGCTCGATACGGCACGCACATCGTGGTATTTACCCTGCCGTTGTCCCGGGCTTTCATTTCTTATTTCACGATCTTTGTACACCTCTTCCTTTTCCTCCCCTTGCCAGCGTATTCGCCACGGCGCTCGCCACCGCGACGTCTTTATGACAATTTCCTTAACCCTCCATTCCAACTTTTCCAATTTAGTACACCTCGCAGTCGCTCGCGACTCCTCACCCTCTTTCTCCGCGTCTTCTCTCTCCCTCGCACCTTATCTTTTCGGCGACACCTCGCTTTCTTATCGAGTTTCTCCCTCTTTCTCTCGCTCACTCCTGTTCCGTGTCCCTACCCGTCGCGTGCTTCGCAAGAGTATTTTATTTTAATTGTGTTTTTTTACGGCCTCTCGGACGAGATGTGGTTTCTAAGACTGCGGACGTGACGGGTAGGTGGGCACAACGGGGCGGCGTCCTTCATTTGTTTCTTGGGCGCTTCGCTCGTCTGCACCCTCATCACCGATATGCATCGTAGGAAGTTTCATAGAAACAATTGGACAAGGATTATGATTTTCTTCCAATTATTTCTTAGCCGACTATAATGAAATGTCATGGAAGGCGATGGTACAGATAATTATAATTTCGTGATGGCGAAGTATGATGCAGGTTCTCCGAAAATCTTTGCTGTTTTTGACCAAAAAGTCTCTTAGTGTACTGGAAATATGGTATTAACCTTAAAATTCAAAAACTATTAATTGTCCTGGATTTTACTAAAAATAATACCTTAATTTGGATTTCAGTAAAAATTAGAAAGTGCAAAAAGTGCTGTGCATGTGCAAAAAGAAGTTTAGTCTTAATTTTTAAACTACCACAAAAACACTTAGTTTTTACAAGTTTGTAGGAGATCATCCATATATTTTTTGTATGATTGATATCTGATTGTTCAAGTAACGAGCTTACAATTTCTTAAAATTTCTGAGACTCATGATAGATAATGTGTAAATTTACCATATATGCTATGTGCTCGAAGGTTCTTCCTTAAATTTTCCGGGAGGAAGTTTTAATTTTTATTAAAGTAACTAGAAAATGTCAATGACACTCTCTCTACTTTGAGATTTAACGAGATCCAGTTTCAATGAGCTAAGGTCCTGATGTATAACCTGAGAATGCTACCTCTCTTTTACACAATTCTGTCCATCTACCCGAAAACTACCTAATGATTAGTTTTCGAATTTAGAGACAAGCAATACGCTATGAAGACTTCAGCGAAATCAACTCATGTCGCATTAAGTTTCATTATCTTAACGTAGATTGACTGCAATGGAGGAGTTTTATTCATTACATTATAAAAGGTTCAAAAATTGGTATCAGCACAATACTTGTCTTTATTTTCATGAAAATATTTTTTTGAAAGCTGTCAATCTTTATAGCCGATAGCGTTATATTCCCTTCTATAACCTTCCCTCCTAAGGTTCTCCACGCGTCTTCTCCCATTCCTAGCCAACTCCTGTGTGCAGGGATTTGTCTGGAGCTCGGGGACGAGTCTGCCTGTCAAGTCGATCTCCTACCCATTCCAACGCGACTGTACCTAATTGGGGACTAAACTGCTCCCGTCGCCACGTCAGCGCGCACGTTACCCTCCCCTCTTTCCCACGCTGCTCTGACCATCTACATCGAGTCCCACGCGACCCCGCCTCTTAACTCATGGCACTTTCCTACGAAGACGAGAAGCTGACAGAGGAGAAGTTGAGATGTAGTCGAATATCGAATGCCCTGTAGCCAATGGTTAGTTAAAGTGATTGATTCACGCCTAATGACGTATACCAACATTGTCGTACGTGAAGCTGTTTACGTGATTTAGATAGGTCACAACCTTCCTTGAGTAGGATCTATCTTCTCATATATAAATTGTTCCACTCACTTACGACAAGGACACCATATTTTGATTCTTATTTCCATTGAAATTAAGTAATTTTTGGAATCGTATCCCATAATCCTTCTCAAGAAAAGTTGTCACCAAACTCACATGAACCGTTTGCTACATATCCCCCCACTTACAAGTCTTCTGCGTCATCGCATTCCTGTCATCTATTAATTAAGATATTCTAACCTCTTGCCCCGACTTTATTGTTACTCTTTTATCACTTTAAACTTGGTGTCGATCTTCATTACTACACCGAATCAGCTATAAATAACGTTGCCGCCACATAAACGAACTTAACTGCTTACATGCCTGCAAGAACATTGGGAAAAAAAATTCTCGTAAATCGTTTTTTAAAACATATGTATTTATATTTCAAATTTACCATTATAAATCGTATTTTTTAATGTATTGCATTAAAGAAAAAAATTGGATCAGATTAATTATGTGTGTTACATATAAATTGTTCTCGCAAATATTCATTGGGATTAAGTATGTTCATTATCTCTTTTATTCATTAATTAATATCGATTAACAATGTTGTTAAAACGAAGGTAGTTTCAATTTATCCACATCAACTTATTAAAATGATTTAATTTGATTACTAGAAGGATAAATGTTTAATATATAGTATAGATCTATTTTGAACATGTTTTACTTGTAATTCATTTGTTTTCATGCAATCTGTTTGGATTCTCACTAAAGTTCATGCTATGTGAATTTTTATCCCACACATTTATCCTCCCATACATACAACTCAGGAATGTGGCTTGCGATCGCAGGAATTTGCCGAAACATTTATCATATCTTTTACGATATCTAATTCAAGAGGGAAAAGCCAAACAAAGAGAAGTAATATTGTTTAGTCATCGCACTTACGTGGTGCTCTATTTATCAATGTTCAAAATTTCCCTCGAGTACCATACTTGCGTAGCGCGGTAACGTTCGTTTAACGCATTTCACTTGCGAACACATTTGTATTCGTCTGCCTGGCGTTCTCAACAGGGTATTTCCGTATCTGCTCAGAACACAGTGGAACGTGCCTTGGAATCATTACTGACCGAATATCATTCTGAGAGCTTATGTTATTCCCATGTGCCGGACACGTGAAGTGTCCGTTGATCGCATGTACTAATTTGTTGCGCATTGGATACCGAATTTGCCGACGCGTAATTACTACATTAACACCCGGGGAGAAAATAAAAGTGAGATTAGTAGAAACGCACAAACTCGCAGCGTAAATCAAGCGTGCGTGCATAAGTAAGCGGATTATCATGCACGCAAATGTTCTCTGTGACAGCAATATTTCATTAGTGAGGGAGTGCTTTTTTCATATATTTATTCCAACCCCTCTCCCATTACATCAGCTTTCCACTCTTTCAGTCCGTTTTAAATATTTTTTTTAAATGTTGTAATAGTTTATCCGTTGAAGTGACATGGTATGTATGCCTTCATCTTGTACACTTAAATCATATGTAAATTGTCTTGCTGATTCCGGAACGAAAATTAATGTAAAATACAAATACTATGGCTATTTTTATTCTACTAAGGTTTTAAATGTGTATAATGGAATTACGCAAAAGCTACAGAATAAACCATTGTATTATGTGTAATAACTAAAAAAAATTGGTGTAAGAGGGGACTGCTCTTGTAATTTGTCTCTAAAAATAAATTATTTAAAAGTTTTACTAAAATTTTCACTAATTAGAGGTAGAGTGGAAAAGATATACAAATGAAAGAAGGGAGATTGTAGGTAATATAACCGTACGGATAATAACGTTCGTATATGTGACATTCATTATCTTAAATAGGGAAAAATACATTGACTTTTTAAAAACAGTGAGGGTATGTATTTCTCGTTTCGCCAAATATGAGCCACGAGGACGAGTGCTAGTAGGCCCAACATCGTGAAACGTTTTATGGGGAACAGCATCTAGATGGAATCTAGATTGCAGTATCCGTGTATTATTACTGTGCTGGTAAGCCATAGAGTATAAACTTTTGAATCATCACATCTATATGAACTGAGACATAGAAGTGAAAAGCTACAATTTTTTCTGCCCCCGCCGGGAATCGAACCCAAGATATTTCCAAGGCAAATAAGCGCGCTTTCCTTGAACGACTGAATGGGAATATCAGTGAGAGTATTATTAACTAAAATATTTTGTTAATAAGAATGTTTTATTGGCAATTATGTTTTCTTTTATGAATCTTTGAATGAAAAAATCTCAGTTTTATTTCCTCCTGGGTTTCTTTTCAGTATTTGATCGATTCAGCAAGATTACTTGAAACAACAAAGTAATCTTTCGTCATACACAATATGTTCCACTTGCGTCTCGCATCGCTCTGAGCTTGTGTATCCACTTGCAATTCAATTGTGAAACACAACTAATCCTTTCAGTATTTATTTCGACTTCTTCGTCGTATTTTGCTAGGACATTTTGAATTCCAACTCATCCTATTCTTCCTCTTTCCCTGACTCCATCTCTCTGTGGTTGGTAGCGCCCCGCTTTTTTTTTATCAGATTCCTTTTTGGCCCTGCTCCGTTCACTCGTTTATTTTTCTCATCTTCTTTTCAATATCCGATTTCACGGCATCGGCGGTGTGAGCGCGCACCGGGTGGGGCCACGACGACGAGAGCAGTCCACGGAGCTGTCACCCGGCAGGCAGGTAGCGCGGGAAATTGTTTCTGGGGCGAGCTCCTTCTTTTTCTGTTGCGTAGGCCTCGCTCGCACCTCCTTCCTCTTCATCATCATTCCTGCTCCTTCCGCCGCCGATGTTATGATCGTGGTCGTCCACCTCCCATTGTTCCCAACATCACACAAGTCCCATCTCAATCACATCTCCTTTTCCTTCCTCTCTGCCTGCCTTCCTCCCATTCCCAACTCCCTTCTTGTACGAAGGTCTACCGACGCTATTCCCATTTCAAACTCTGCCATCTCTACCACTTCCGCAGCTGTTGCCACGACCAAGTTCTCCTGAGTGAGCGATGAGCCCCAAAGGGAAGAAAAGGGTAGAATTAGACTGCTGAGGTGAGAAGCAAGGGAAAGGAGTAGTGTGGAAGATGGTCTGGTTGCGTGTTGAAGGCAATTGATGTTAGGACGGTTGGTAACACAGATATGTGTTTTGGAGATTGGAAGGGAATGAAATAATATGAGAAAAGAATTGTATGAGAGAGGGTTGGAGATTTCGTAACGGAGGGTGGGCGTATTGGGTCACTGGATATATGGTGTGTTTCTTCGGAACCTGAAAAAAGAGACTAAGATTATTCTTTGGAGAATACGATGTGAAAAGTTTTTGATTATTACACCAAGGGATGCGATTTATAATTTTTATCACTACCCATTTATCTCATGCGTTATTTCTTCGTTATTTTCATTCATCTTTTCAAATAAATTATTCTTATTTGTTGTATGATTTAGAGAATTTGATGTATTCAACGCGCTTACCTAAACACGCAGTTGTGTGTCTAAAGCTTACCATAAAGCGATAAACATTTTTGGATTTCAGTATTTTAGAGATAAAATCGTGAATAACTTGCAATATAAGTAAAAGTACTATGAAACCATTCTGATCAATTGTGAACCTCTCACTTTCAAAATATTCTTCATCTATTTAGCTATCTTCGTTTTTGTAACGAATATTTTTCTGTGTTTGTCTTAAATTAAGAATATCAAATTCCGGTACATTTGTGTTTTTCTTGCCAACTCAGGAAATATTTGGTTTAATTTCTACGCTGATTCAACTTCTGGTTTTGACGCATCTTCCTTTAACAACGATGCTACTTGAATTCTGAGATTGCATGCGATTCTGTTTTAAAAGTTAGTCTCTCTTCCGACTGAAGAGTCTGTGGAAAACAAGAGCGAATATGGAAAGGCATATTTTAAAAATTATTCGAGAATTCTTCTCTTTCAGCATCGTGACAAAAGGAAGAACGAGCGTTTAAGTCCGCAACTTAAAAGGCGAGACGGAACGATTCTCGTGACTGTCCGGGATGAGCGGCGAGGCGCGAGTATTGGACCGGAACTGTTGAAGAATTTTCTGCCGCTTAGCAAAGAAGAACAAGTAGATAACAACTTGCCATAAGCTATTGCACTTCTCTGGAGAAAGCTCGCTGGGTGTGCCAACTTCTGTGTTGTGGTTGAGAGACGCAGAAGGGAGGCAGTGGTGGCGGTGACCGTGGAAATATATGCGGAGAAATGGACGTCGAGACAGCGAATATTGAAAGGGTTTGAAAGAATGAAGTAGGGGAATGTGGAGACTGGAAAATGCCTCTCTGTTTTAGCTCATGTTTGTAACTGAGCTACAAACCCGCTTACAATAGAGAGAGAAATCTTTCCTCTAACTGAAACGATTAATACAAGACACGTGTTTTTGAAATTCGCGTTCTGAAATACAAGTTCTGAGTGTGTGAAATTGGCGAAAATACTAGTAATTAATAGCTAGTGCTCTTTTTTACAATTTCGTAATGTATACTGTTATGTGAAAAGTATGTCACATGAACATTTCCATTGATTATTGTTGGTTAGTAATGGTTTTGTGTCGATGTTATAAATGAAAGGGATGTAAGTTTTCAGTTGTACTTGTTTGTAAAATTAAAATCATTACTCAAAATTTGTATGAAATGTGGAGATAAGAAAATGAAAAAAAAAAAAAAAAAGATTTGCATGATTCGTTCATAAATTGATAGAGAGATATTTTTGATGTCAACCATGTAGCTCATGTAAATTTAACCCTTACCCAACAACAATATCGTTTCGTCAATCCAAAGCAGTTGTTGGGTTGATGAGACGATGACAGGATTGTAGTAATGTTCTTTGAATGGTGTGTGTTGGTGGGATGTACTATGGAGCTATTTGAAGAATGGAATAGTGTATACAGCCCTGAAGAATGAATAATATATTCCGAAATGTTTGCAGTATATCAATAGTTTTATTTATTTATGACTTATTCTTAAATAATAGGGTCGAAAACACAGGAAGTATTATATTTACTTGGTTGTGTTAACCAAAGCTCACATAAGTAAGGGTTCTGAAACACTCATAAGAACAAGGTCATCAGTTTATGCATGGATTTTATTCATTATTCGAAAAACTGATTAAGATTTCGATTATTTTATTCGAAAGACTATTTTATAATTAAAACGTACAGATATTTTAGTAGATATCTTAGAAGATTTCGATATGAGATCAATCTCTGTAGGCGTCGAAACCATAAGCGTTGAACCATTTTTTGTGTTACAGACGTGATGGTGGCTACAATGCGTCCCTTTAGGTGCACAAAATAAGAATTTTTAAAATTTATATAAATAAAAATTAAATGTTGTTCGTTGGTAAGCACACCACTTGAGAACGGCTGGACCAATTTTGTTATTTAAAAAAAAATGTTCGTTTAATAGTCAAAGTGTTTAATAGTCAGAATAAGATTTTTATGGAAAGAAAAATTGGAAAAGTTGCCTGAAAAATTGGAAAATTCGGGAAAAACTGAAAGTGCTTTTTTCTATGGGATTTTTATATGAACTTAAGACCATAACTCATGATTCGAACGATGGTTATGCGTATTTTTTTTTTTAATTTTCGGTTATGGTCCTGGAAATGTTTTTTTTAAATTGGGACAATTACAAAGGAAAGGCGGAAAATTTGGACAAACTGCAAAAATCATAATTTTTGTGTGCACATAGGAACTACACATTTGATTGATTTTTTTTGTTTTGTATTTTCAGTTTTTCAGTTGAATTGTAATTCTGTTGTAAGTTCATCGCAATCGTTTCATTAAATGAATTAAGTTTCGTCGTTTTATCTCAAACAAATTTACTTACGAAATCCGGGACTTATGGATTGACATTGTTATACAGTAACAACAATTGTCCAGTGATACTTTTTTATTTTTACTTTGTTTTCACAAGGGGTTTTTGTGTTTACTTTGTTTAAACATTTAAAATTGCTTTTCACAAATATACAAAACGACAACAAACAAATTTATTGAAATTTGGATAGGACAACTTCTGTCGGTATTACTATAAATTTATCCTGTGTCTGCAATAATTTATTTAAATATGGTTAATTGTTTTCGATGCTTAAGTACTTTATTTATTGAGAAAATTAAATGTTTTACGTAAAGTCTAGGGAGTTTCTGAAATAGTTTATTTGTTATTCTATACTCATGTTACGCCCATATTTTGAATGCGGTAGTGACATGTTATGGCCCTAATTATGAAATGAGGGATAATGAGAGGGAAGGAAGGAGGAAGTGATAGTGGATAGCGATGGTTGAGCCTGCCTAGAGCAGCGCAGTCGTCTTCTGCGCGCGTGACATGGCTATCTGCGCATCGCAGGCAGGCAGGCAGGCAGGCAGGCAGGCAGGCAGCGCTCGACGTCGGTCGCAACCGCCTCTCTGCACCGTCCCTCTCCTTTCGACCGCTGCGCTGCGCTGTGCTGGGGCGTTGCCGCTCCATCAGAAGAGGAAGGCAGTTGGTTCGCGTGAGCTCTTCCTCGAGAGGGAAAGTATCGCTGAGCAACCTTTGCATCGTGAGACGCGATTGAGAAGAATCCCACCACGAATGACGTAATCCTCACCGCAGAAGACGGGGTTATTTCGAGTCGAGAGAAGGAGGCGTGTCTTATGAAGTAATTCCCAAGCTTCTGTAGTTTTTGGAATTTATGACTCCACAATGAACGAAATATTTACTTCGAGTCACTTAATGATAAAAATACCATCATTTCAGAGATGTTTGAATGAATTATCTTGTCATGCAATCACCAGAATATCATCGCATATTTTTCTTTCGTAATTATATCAATAACTCAGTGGGTGTTCGACCTTCTCTCTCTACATAAAACGCATGTTCACACTATTGCGAGGTCCAACTGAGGTTTTCTCATTTTTCCCGTAAAAATACCCGTAAGTTACTTCTAAATAATCCTTCTCCCCTCAAAATATTACTTTGTATAAAAATGGGTTGAGTTCATACCTGAGCATAAAACAAAAAGGTAATTACTTGCTTTACTTATTATGTTTAACCTCATTTTTTTGTCTCAGGTATTCATTTTTAATTTTTTATTACGTTTTCAAGATACACTATGCTTATTAAATTTGCGTTTTCTTCAATTGACTCCAGTGTAAGATAACCCTTCATCAGCTCGATCTGAAAGTTACTTACTCTAGAGGACGTAACAAGAACTTATCACAAACCACGACATCCTTAATAATGTCTTCCTCTGTCAGTCTTGTAAGTCCTGCTGGAATGGACTCCTTCTTCCGTTATCTCACCGTTCGTCTTCGCGCGAGTGCCCCGCCACGCAGCGTCGTACAAAGAGAACCGGAAGTGGGAAGTGAACCGCGTCTGCCGCGAGACGACATGACCGCTAGAGGCGACCGGCGACGCAGGAACCAAGTTCTCCAGAGGCGGCGCGGTGCGGTCGAGATGTCGGAAGTGCGTGGGTCGGAGGAAGACGGAAGCGTCGGATGAGGAGGCGAAGACGAGGACAGAGACCGCGAGGACCCTCGCGCGTCCGCTTCGTCCTAATGAGAGGAAGGGCTGCTGCTTCGTCTCGCTCTCTGATAATGCATTCCGGAGGAGGTCACTCCCCGTCTGTTCGTGGGGCTTAGATCGACATCTCTGTGCGCTACTTCCGATACTTTGTCATTGGTTTAAGACAGCGGAAAACCGTTTCTAAAATTTCCCTGGATACACTGTGAACGCTAAGAGATTTGCGAATGTCTTATCTCTTTAGATAGTGTAGTCCGTGAGGGGATCGTTCTTGGCGTCCTACATTTAAAAAAATATTTATTTTCTTCGTATTTATATTTCTTATTGTTTAATATACTCGGATGAATTATCCAGCACGACATTGTTTTCATCAACTCACTCTCGTCGTATTCTTCATAAGATAAGTATTTTTTTTTTAAATTTTAATCGCTGTACATTTTTTATTTCAATCAATAGTTTGTTAAAAAGAATCAGTCCTTAAGACAATTGAGAGTATTTAAGAGTTCATTGTAAGCCTTTGGATGTTTTAATTCTAAATATGAAGGACTTTGAGGTTAATAGACCTATTTTTGTAATTGACACAAGAGTTCTTATTTTCCTAGAATTGTGAGACACATTACAATCTTTACATAAGTAATGAAAAAAACTGGAACTAAATTCTTTTTAGATTAAAATCTTCATTTTTCCACTCAGCTCGAGTGCCACTTTTCGTTTGAATGTCAAGATTCTAGCAGGTCTTGTCCAACCCTGTCGAGTTACATAGCATGTCTACATAGGATGCTGTATAACTATTTTGTTTTATTTAAGGTGTACGTTGAATTAAACAAGTTACACTAAAGATATGAGACCTACTTGAAATTCAGTTTTGGGGCATAAAATTGGACGGTGCTGCATCATAATTTGCTGAAAACACTCGGAAAAAACTGAGGTATGGAGACTGGACACAATGCGACACATGAGGTGTTATGCTAAGGGCCATCATCGTGTGAAAAGGTTGCATGAGTGGGAGGGTTGCTTCCAGGAAACAGAGCCCCCAGCAAGAGGTCACTCCCAGGCGTTCTAATGAGAACCGCGCACTGCAGACGCTTCCGCTGAAAAACGTACATTCATCGATTTTGGTGAGTAACACATCGAAAACGAACGAACGGTGTCCTAATTTATTTTCGAGTTTAACTTGATTAGATCAAATTGTTATCCTCTTGCCATTATATGTGATCGCAAATGAAAAAAAGACAAAAGTTGTTTTTATTTGTATTTTTTATTGCACAATGAACCTTCCAATATGTTTGATTAAAAAACGAGAATTGTGTGTAAAAAATAATTTGACGTTTCAGTTCATCTTTCTCACATTTTTTACATTCGAAGGAGGAGGAGATAAATATTTAAAACTTCTGTCTGGCACTTCTCTATGAAGTACACATGAGATTAACATTTTCAATCTGCTCAACAATTCTTGTGTGAATACTTGTTTTTGACAGAAACGGTAAACTTTTTTTGATGGAAGAAGACATGATTAGACGTGTCGCGTTGGTACATAGCGATATAACAATAATATACAATGTCGCGTTGGTCGTTGCTATGTATATATTTAGCGTTGTCTTTGTCCCAACGTCGGGAGAGGATAGACCCTAGAGGAAATAATTAGAATACTCGCTTGGCAATAGTTAGAGTAATTCTCTATTCAGGTTTTGGCGTTTGGTTAATAAAACATTGACACATATAAACTATAACAAAGGTTTAATAATTGAATTTGCACATAAGCTCGAAGAGAGCTTATAATTAAAAAGTTATAATGATGCTCCCATAAGCAAGTGATTACATAGTTATGTTAAATGCCCTTATCGGAGCGAGAGATCAATATATTGCATTAACATGTTCTAAAGACTCGTAAGGACGTCAGTGTCCATTAGACTGTTCCATATGCTTCCAATTATCGTCAATACAGACCGTCATCAGAACTGGTGTCGGCTGTGCCCCGTGAAGCCGCGCAGGACGCTTTTTGCGTCCCGTCACCGACACACCCAGTCTCGGGCACGTCACATCGTTTCCAGCGAGTTCCCCATAGAAGAGATGATGATCAAGAAGAAGAAGAGAAGGAGCTCGGATGGGCGGTCACCAGTTTAAGTAACCGTGAGGGGTGTGCGGGGGGTTGGTATGTAACTTCCCGAAAGCGCAACGAACCCTGGAACCCGCCCTGATAGGGGTGGGGGATTCCATGTGGATATTTGAATGTATTGAGGAGCTCTTCATGGTAGGAGAAGTCATTGGGAAGGGAGTCGTTGCACACGGCTCTACGATAATTTGTGGAGATGGTAAGGCGTTGTCTTATGCATTTAAATGCAATTAGGAAGAAAGAGGGAGGAATGTCACATGGAGGGAGGTGTCAGAGTGCAGTGGCGTGGCGAATCATACGATCGTGTGTCATCTCGGGCTTGACCGCAGAGAAAAATAGGTTCTCTGGGAACCTCACCACAGAGACGGGACAAACAGGAATAGGTTCTTATCTCTCGCGACTGACGCCACGGAGATCCGTCTGGCGAGTCACGATTAAAATGACACTAACTATTTAAACTATCGATTTAAAGATCCGCCCTGGAAATATGTTATAAAATTCTTGCGTAATGTCAGCTTTGCGTAATATTATAAACCTTTGCGTAATGTCAGCCCCGTGACAGACGACTAAGGTTTAAAGATCTTATTAATGTCAAAACACGGAATATATCATTTAAGAGTCGTACTTTTTGTTAAATAGTGTCCGAAAATGGTCCACATGATTAAATTAATTTCATTGAGGTATGATTCGATCTATTGGGTCTCGAGTTCTTAGTAACATAATGGGTTGCCAACTAAGGAGGTGACAGAAGATTGTTAGGAACTGACTACTCAGTTCTGACCCAGACCCTTCACTGCTTTGTCGACAATTGATATCATTTATCAGAAAGAGAAACGTAATTGTCATTTATAATGCATCTTTAATTTTGTCTTCAATGAAAATTTATGTTAAAGTTATCGAAATATATTGCTTGATATTAAAGCGTTTTTGAAATTATTGGCAGATAAATTAATTTTTCGTATATGTATACATTAGCATTGAACGTTTAATATTATCACAAAATTTCGGAAATATTGTATGTTCCCTGGCAAGAAAGGTGATTAACGCGATTAGAAGTAGAGATTTGTGGTGTCGGCATAAATATCCGTAGGAGTGGATATTCAGTGAGATGTCGGAAAGAGCTTCAGGTGGTTTCGTAAGATGCTATGAAGGTTGCGTGGGAAGAAGCGTTAGCATCTCGAACGTCGACAGCAGGCGTCGAAAGAGGGCTTTGCATGAAGGCGTAGGTAAGGAAGAGTTGACAGAATAGGCGGAGCTGTATTGCACGCGACTCTGGAAATATTGCAGCGTTCAAGGCCATCTGGCTTACACATTATTCATGTGCATTACTGGGGATCACGGAACGCTAGACAAGAGACGCTGATAAATGAGATACGCTACCAGTGCTTCTAAAAATAGTTTTACCACATTCTTTGAATTTAATAATACACACATTAACTATTTCTATTGCAACTGCATGGGCTAAACAATACATTAGAAAAAATAACATAATACATTAATATGTGTGAATAATTATTTGCGAATTGACAAATTGAAAAATCTTTATTACTCTCCTGATTGTGAAGGTACCCTAAGAACATTTTTGTATCTTCTTTGAGTAAAAATTTCCCTTATAAATTTATATGATTTTTATTTAGTCATAGATGAAATGGACAAGGTGACTCTAGACGTCAGCAGAGTTATGTGTGTCAGTACAGCATCAATGATTAATTTACTCCCGTAATTTGTTTGGAAATATTAAACGATGAAAACATAACATAATCTCAACTGACTGAACACTTTGTATTCCAGTTTGTAAATTATAGCAGTACTTGGTCAACCCAAACGATTCGCGGACGTATGCGGTATAATAGTCGTGATCAATTTCCATGTAGTATTTTACAGACAACACAAACATTTATGAAACCTAAAATTAAAAATTTGTAGATATATGTGTGTGACAGTACGTTTATCATTCCACAATACAATTAATTGCCCGTATTGATTTATGCGCCTTGTTTATTTTTCATACTCCGTATTTCTAGCGAAATTAATATTATTATTATTATTATTATTGTCTTGTTATTTAGAAGGAAGTTTCAAGTCAAGAAGGTTTCACTTAAATATAAATGATGAAGAATTTGCGAGATAAGTGGGTTACCAGTGTGCTAAAAGCTTAGAACATAATTTGCCTGCAAGAGAGCTAAAAGTTTCACCTCCCCTAGGCGCATCCTGGGGTCGATCCCACGTTCTCCCACTGTGAAAGCGAACTATTCCAGCAACTATTTGCGCTTCCCGCAAGCGGCCAAGTGGCGACAACAAGCGGGGAGCGAAGCGCGCAAAGCTGCAGAGGAAGCAGAAGCCACAGGAGCGCGTTGATTCTTGTCGTGACGGAGGAAGTGCAAGAAGTGGGAAGTGGAAGGGATGGGAAGGGTTTGCTTCCTGAGCTGCTGCGGCTGCTCTCGACGCCTGCGGCGCGTGGCGTCTCAGCCACGTCTACCTTCAAGTCCCCTCGGCGGATCGCACTTGACCTCCACGTCCCTGTGTCCGCGTGTCCTTGAGTTCTCACCCGCCTTGGAACAAAAGATGGAACATGTCTACCACCAAGTTCTTCTGGATTTGTGTCAATGAACAGTGATTATTCAGCGTGTTATGAGTATCACATATAATGTATACCTTGGACTCTGACGTTTCTAACTAGTACCCACAGTTTTAATCGATATTTCTTTAAAATTTAAACACTTCATGTCGTGTAAGACTTTTTTCTATACAGTGAAGTAATTTTTGTTTAATTGGCTTTTATGACATGGAAATACAATTTTTATGTTTTACTAAAGATGTTTACTAAAAATTCCTTGGAACTCTTAAATGAAATCATATTATTATTATTATTATTATTATTATTATTATTATTATTATTATTATTATTATTATTATTATTATTATAAAATGAGGGTGGTTTGCTAGGATGATTGCCTGACCGTTGAATATACCTACATGTTTTTCTTAATCCATAATAATAAATGTGAAATATGAAAGTGTGTCTGTCTGTTTGCTACCTTTCCACGGCTAAAATACTGAACTGAATGAGATGAAATTTGTTATGGAGATAGTTTACATAATAGGAAGAAAATTGGCTAACTTTTATTCTAATAATGAGTGAAAAGAAAGATAAGATTTTGTAGGTGTTGATGAAGTCGAAAAAAAATCCATCTTCGGAGAGGTATATTCGCTCACTCTGCCTAAACAGCTAGAGATAGGTGACACTTATGAATGAAAACAGTCAACAAAAGAGTTCTACAAAAAAAACGCGAAAACATATATCTAACTAAAAATATTTAAATTATCGAAAAAAGTTATTAAAAACAAAAGTCTTTCTTCAATTTAAGAGAGTAACTTAAGAAAGAAGAAATTAATCATCATCAAATTTAATGGGCGATTTTTTGTGCATTGAACATAAATAAAAACATTTTGTAAAGTCGTAAAGTGTGGACGAATAGTTTTGATTGTACAAGCGATTTAATGAAATGGTGCAGCCGCACTCCAGACGTGGTCTTGCCTCGGAAACGAAAATTCTACCGGCACGGTTCCCGGCGAATGGATTCCTTCTACCTGAGATGCTGAGATGAATAGAGACAATTTTGAAGTCATGTAAGAGTTGGATCACCATTTGGGTTGGGGAGTTTATAACAGAACCCTAGGAACCCCATGGGTGATGCGGGAAGGGTGGGTAATATAAAAATGTTCAATCGAAAAGGGCGGGACCATCGATTCCATAGATTTCGAAAAATGTCCATATATTTCGGGAAAAATCCAAATATCCATTATACGGGTAAAATACCCGAATAAGGGTGAAGTAGTATGCTAGACTTTTTGGTGACGTTTCGACAGATTTCTTTCTTTCACAGATAACTTTACATTACTTTTTCAAGGATAGTTTCATCCAAGGACTTATTCTTGCTGCTGGCGGTGAAACTAAAAATGGTGAGTATTATTGTGCACTTGTAGAATTTGGATGCTGTGGGTATGTTTTTAAAAACAAGTAATATTATTTTTGTCTTACAATATTGATAGTTTTTTTTCTATTCAATGTAAGGGGTGTTCGCTCTAAGAAAAATCCTGGGTAACGCCATGTAATCAGATAGTTTCCTTATGTAAAATTATTAATAATTTGAATTATGTTTTGTAAAAATTAATTCATATTGATACTGAGAAAAAATCGTGTTCAAGTATAAAAATATACTTTTTCTCATTCGGGCCACTAAGGGTTGTACAGTTTTGAAATTATGAAAAGGAATTCCGTGAGTAAATCTTTGTCTTTTTTTGAGTTGTGAATTTTTAAATTTTCTTTTTCTTCTATATTTTCTGCTCTTAGCTTTTTATCGGATAAAAAATCTACTTTTTTTAATGCTTAATTTTAATTTTAATTGTGTATTAATTCAGAATATTTCTTATCTTTGATCATATCTAATAAGAAACTGATACCTGCGTTGTATTTGATTTACTATCGCCTTCATAAACATGTAACGAAAGCATTTTGTAGGGTTAACTACAAAACGCAACGCGTTTCTATCATTCGTCCACCTACCCTTGCTTGCTGTATGACGTAATCTTGTCACAACACGACGCCTACTCATTCGTACTTGTATATTCTTGAGGGATATCTGCTACTATCACATACATTGCCACTCTAACAAATGAATTGTTTCCGTCGGCGGGTTGAGAGACATAAATTTACTGCACTAAACAAGGGGAACCCAAAATCTTGGATCTAAATAATGTCGTCAAGCATGAGCACTGAAAGGTAATAGCATGGACTTTGTAAAATAAGGGACTATTGCTAACAAAGGAGAATGTACGATTAAACGCTAAAGAATGTTATTAGGAATGAATTAAAAGAAATTACTGAACGGAGGAATCGATATAATATCAATGTTCGTATATTTTTAATTTTGTATTCACGATGTTGCGATACCAGTCTCACTGCGTTTTGTTGCTCTAAAATTACAAATACACCAAAGGTCCGCTTAAGTGTCATAGACTCGCACTGGATTAGTTTATAGCTCTCAACAACACAAGCCTCGGTTGTCGTAAGCATTGTAGAACATAGGTTACGTCCGGAGAATTTCCTCAGGATGGTTACAATTTGATGGCCTAACCTTAAAATCATTCTGAAGTTGGATTTTTCAGTGGTTTCCGTTCTGCAAAGAAATAAAATTCTACTCTGGGAAATACATTTTGCATTGTGAGGAGCAAGTTCTTAAATTTAACTATTTTTTTTATTTTGTTGTGCAAAAAACTAATGCAGTATCTGAACAGTTACGCATTGAAGTTTCATAAGCAATATCGATTTGATATCCTTTACCATTAAATTGTCTTATAATCCTTATCACAAATGGAAATATGGCTTCAATTAGTCACATTATGTTGGGATTACCTGAACCAAAATCGTATTATCTATTTTGCTATCCTCGGATAAATATTACGAACAAAATAATTTCGTAGACATCCGTATCATAGAGCTTTAAGTATCATAGTCACTTTAAGAAAATGAAACACACATAAAAAGTATCAGGTCTGTGTTACATAACTTTCCTCTCCAAAGCAGTGCCCACCAACAGTTTTTGTCTCTGCAGTCTTTGCTACCGCCGTTTCTGTTATCTTCCATCTCCGTTTCTTCACAACCCCTGCGATGTCACCAGTGTCCGCCTCCGCTTATCCCGTGGCAGGTAGCTGAGTCAGCAGCGATGGGCAACGGATAACACATCGGATGATTCACTGTCTCGACAGCAGCGCCCCGCGTGGACGGATGCGAGCCTCTGCACGTAACAATCCCATCGGCAGCGTCGGCGCCCTCTGCCACGTGATCGCTCGCAGCTCGCCTCTCGGTGCCCGTCGGCGATATGAGAGGGACTCGCGGAGTCCCCGAGAAGGGAAAACGCACGACGCATGACGCTGCGGATTATGCGACGGAGATTAGTGGCGGGCACTGCGACGTGTTCAACCAGCGATGGAGATAGCACGGAAGGCACAACGAAGGGAAACCAAAGTGTATATTGAATGTGACCTCCCAAATCATCTTGGCGAAGAATGATGTTTGACTGAGTTTTATTACAAAACTAAAAAAACTTACACGTAGTTAATTTGATTCAAAAATACAATCAGTAAGTCATCCTTAATTTTACTTTTTCATCCATGTCACTCATGTATTCAGCATCGCTTGTGTCACTGTAATGTTTATTTTCGAACCAATTAATGATCTATCCTAAAATTGTTGAAGGGTAATGTTATTAGGATCAAGTATTGACACTTGCCACGAACGTTTTACTTCTTGTCCCTTCAAGTTTTTTTTATCAAGTTTAGTTTCAATTCTCACATTTTTTGATAGCCTTTTTCTGTTCGTCTCTTTTTGTCAAAAAGGTTTCTTTTTTGTTTTCGGAGTAACTCTTGAATCATCTTGAATAAAATTTGCTGTTCCTGAGTATACATTAACGATGATGTAAAAGATGACACGTTGCCCTTCGTACGTCGTACTCCTTTCTACTTGGAGCGCCTTATCCTCTGCTTCTCGAGCTAAGGTCTTCATTCTCGTGGATCCCTCCCATTCAAGAAACGACGCTCGGTAACCGCTGCCAGACTTCACCTTTCTGCTTTTCTCTCGAGGCCGCGCCCTAATTAGCTCCAATTCTCCATTGGTTGACTTTGAACTTGCTCTATTGTACCTCGACAGTAGCACCGACGGGAACACGAGTAAACCACAGCGTTGAATAGGACGACGTTTCGTACATCGAGTCTTTCCGTATTCATTGCAGTATTCACCTGTGGTTACCGATTCCTTTGTTGTTGTTTTATCGTCGTTCTCTAAATCAAGTTGCGGCTTTAGAAGTGTATCTCTTAAAATATGCGATTGATTGATAATGTTACGTCAGTATTTATCTACTCTGAATTTTTAAAAAAGTATTACGAATGTGAATTGCGTTATTTTTGCGATTGCTAATTGCGATAGTGAAGTTAATAGTTTATTTCTTCTTTCTCTCAGCTGTCCTTTTTCTTTTCATACCGGGTCTCGGGTGTATTGCTAACGACGTGACCTCTGCTCTGTTCAACGCTCCCTTGCCATTGTGCTACCATTTCAGCAAGTAGTCGTATATGTCAGCTGTGTAATGTTTTCTGTAACAGTTTCTGTGATGTACTATGAGTATTGTGTAAATATTTAATGGGAACCGTTTTGAGAAGTAATTGCTGCTGTAGAGCACACGAAAATACAATTGTTTCATCCTGGTAAAAAATATTGCATAGATGTTTTGACAGAAATGTGACAACGTATATTAAGTTTACTTGTCTTGGTTTTATTTTTTAGTCGATTCCTTTATCTATATTATTTACGTTTTGTTCCAATAAAAATACCAAATATAAACACACATTTGTAAGCATGAATAGAGTCAAATATGAAAAATAATAGATATCTACAAAATATGTTATTTTAGAAAAACATAACTTTAAATTAGTCCGTTCTATTGCGTATTAATATTCTTTCATGTTATCATGTAATCATTTTTCCATTCGAAAATATTTCATTAGGAACTTTAGATTTTTCATAAGAAATGTAGATATTTCGGTAGATATAACGTTTTCATGATTTTAATTTTTAACGTAATGTGTTATATTTTATTATTTTAAGCATAAATATACAAATCAAATTTTTGATCAATGAATGCATGAAATATATGAATACAAAATGGATTGGAATTTGTGGTGGCTAGGAATATACTTCGTACCATCCGTTTCAAAATATTGATATTAGTTAATTATGTTCTTAAACATTATAATATTTTAAGAAAGAATCAGTATTATTTACTATACACTCATAAAATTCTGGCTTTGAGGATGATGTTACCGTTTATGCAAATTTGTTCGCATTTCTGGTTTGCAAATTTATTTTAATTTACATTAAGTAGAAACAAATCACGACATTTTTGTGATTAGTTTTTAAATTATGTTAGATTATTGATATATTAATATGCATTTCCTCTATTTCCGTTTCACTGCTAGAAAATAAAACACAACATTTTTCTAGCACGTCAACCCTTCTTACGTCACATCAGATTCTTAGATTGAGGATATCTGACGTCATCATGATCCCCCTACCCTTGTATCTCGTCACCCTCGCGGTGCCTGCCTTCTTCCTGCCGTCGCTCGCGTCGCAGAATCAAGCCAGAGAAGAGCTGAGCCTCAGCAAACAGCTTAAATGCTCCCGTTGAAATCCGCACCACCCCGGATCTGACGGCCCAGCCAAGGGTGGTCGAAGGTGAGAGACTTTTTGATCTGACAGTCGCTGACATTCCTCCGCAAGTTCCTGAGGCATTCCGGGAATGGTGAGAAGCCAGTGGACCTTTGAGAAACCAGTGGCTCGAGAAACATTTTTTCTTATTGTTTTAGTTTTGTAAATTGTTAAAAGTAATGAAAATGTTGGGAAAATTCTTATTACGCTGTGAATAGCTTAACTTATTTTAAGTACACGTTTACCTACTATAAAAAACATTTCGTAATTCTGCAACTTCTCGTTTAGTTTTGAGATTCTTGGTTCTTTGTATGCTCTGTCAAATATGTTTTTGTTAGTATTTCATACTTTAATGAAAGTATAATTATACATAATGTGTAGTGTCATTGAAAATAAAAGTTAAAGCAAAATGGAGAAACGTTATGGTATATCCGAATGCGGTATACGGCAACTCTATTTTCCTTGTGTTATATTCCATAAATTTGCTTTGTGTTATATTCCACAAATAAAACTTGTAATCGAAATATTTTATAGATCAATCCAAGAGAAACTTACATTGTCTTTTGTAAAATAAGCAATATAGTTCGTAAATAGGTAGTTTTTAGGAATTCGATGAATTAACTGGAGAGAAGATTTTTAATATAGCATATTTCGAAAGATATCTTTTTTGACATCTGTTTTGGTCTTATAAAACAAATATTCTACAACCCCCTATATGCATCCAGCCAATCTTTCCGCTATATTAATTTTTTGTGTCACATAAAGATTGCACAGGAGCACAATACAGGTGGAAAAATTAAAGTAACCTTTGATTATCCTACTTGACAGTTAAAACTAATCTTGTGCTCACATTTTACAATTACAATACATTAATTGTAACAATAATGTTATTTGGGTTAAGAGCTATGTGTGTTAGCGCATATATGGTGGAGTCTATGTGTGAAGAAGGTTTCAGATAAAAGCGTACGTAGAGCAGAATAGTATTGGTACACAAAAGACATCAATCTCTGGGAAATCGACATCATATACAACATGCTTCAGTTTCCTTTTGATGTAATATTTCGGTCTAGAAATTGCTGTAGTTGAATCCTTCTATAAATTCAGATCCCAGACATTAATACTCAGGTTTCTTTCCAAAGTCTTAAACAGTAGATATCTACATATTGAATAATTTTAGTCTCTTCAATGCTGTTATTCAAATTTTCTGAAAGAAAAAACGCAGAAAAAATATGAATAACTTTTGCATGACACTTATTGTAGAAACAGGTTTTATTTATCACTTAACTAAACCTTATATTTGTTTATTACATGAAAGAATTTAGATTCCCCAGTAGCAAAAAAGATGGGTTACTTGGCATATATACCAAATATAATATGTTGGATGGCCATAAATTAAGTATGGAAAATGCCCTGCGCAAGCCTGTAAATGAAACGATTTTGATGTTTTTATTTGCATTAACCGTTATATGTTTTATCCTGAGAATCTGCTACTCGAATTACCGGGCATTTGGGTAGTTTACTGTAGTACCAACGTGATAAGTAGTTCTCAGTACTACCAACGTAATAAATATGCTTAAATGGGGTTCGGGGTTCATTCAGGTACATATTTTTGCTGCAAGACTACCTGAAAAGAAGTGATTTTACACAACAAATTTTGTGCTGAGAGGTTATTGTGACATTACATTCTTACAAGATAGGAATGAGATATTTCCAATACACATACAGCACAATACAATATATGTAATATCACTCACTTTGAATTGTTACACTTGCAGAACAAGAATAGCACACAGTATTTATAGGTTAGGCACTGTATTTTCATATCATTGCAATATATCAATTACACAACTTTCATTTTACATAGGAAAAATTCAATTAAGTAACTTTTATATACATACAAACCTCTAAATTACTTCAACTGTTCTCAGATAACATTCAATTTTTTTCTGCAATTCACCGATGGTTCATAACTATTTAAATATACACATCAAATACCATAGAACCCATATTAAAATATCCCTTTACCAACATGTATGTCTGATAACGGAGCAACAAAAAGAAATAAAAATTTTTATCTGAAAATTAGTCTCATACAATGATCACTTTACTACCTCTGTCAATTAGTAACTGAGGGAATAAACAGCAAACCTCGCAGAAAATTTATATTTTCTCACACCAATGAATGCAAGCCATGATCCAGGATATTCCGGTTCTGACGATTGATTCAATGTAAATTTACACATCTTTTTCAGTACAACGGTGATGAAAGTAGTTATCTACCTAATAAAAAATTATTGTACAAATATCTATTGTATTTGAATTTTTGTACACCTCGCAGCATTACACACCAATACAAATTATAGATAATATCCCATGCGAAAATCCCTGAGCAGATGAAAATTGTCAAGTAGCGATACGGGATAAAACAATGATTGTTACTACTTGTATGTAATGTCGTGTGGTGGGAAAAGGGGGTTTTGGATTTTGGACACGGGCTCCCCAATGCCCACCTCAGACTTTGTCGGTGAGTTGGACTTTTGTCCGTGGAGCTAATCCCTATTTAGGTTGGCACGATAGGATGAGAGGGAGCAAATAAAATAGGGATAGTCCAGTGGCGACACAGCAGTTTATTATAACGTTCACACAACTTACAGAGGTGCCCCTGAGCAGCACCAGCCAACTCCTACTCACGTTGCGCTTCGCGCTGACGACTCGACATGGGACTCCATCCTGACGGAGTACCGATCCAAACTAAGGAATCGGCGGCGACAGACTAGCGCCTAGGCATCCAGGAGAGAGGAGAGTTAGTTGGAATAGCACTCAGTACCTTTCGGTCTAAGCCAAGTACAAGAGTTGGAATTGCACTCAGGACCTTTCGGTCTAAGCCAAGTACAAGGGTTGGAATTGCACTCAGGTCCTTTCGGTCTAAGCCAAGTAAAAGGGTCGGAATTGCACTCAGGATCTTTCGGTCTAAGTCAAGTTCGGAGGATTGGAAGAACGAACGCACGCAACTGGCGCGCGAGTGGCAGTCGTTCCCCCTTTGAAAGCTATGAGCGTCGACTTATATAGCCACATACGCCGAGTCGTCAATTTGAATGTGGCGCGTCACTGCTTGGCAACGCGGGTGGTGCTACCCGCATCCACGCAACAGTAACATCTGATGATGACCCGCACCTGAGCTCAAAACGTTATGAGGTAATTTGTACTTTTTCTAAATACTGCGTCTGTATAATGAATAGGGTCAATTTATTTACAGATATTAACAAGTTTTAACAGACATCATGATAAATTTCAACCAAAAACATTTGCTTCATAATATAAAGTGTAACATTACCAGAGAATTAGTCAATAATGTGATCAACTACAAGCTTTGAACATTCACCAGTATTTCAATTTAATAAAATTGATACGATAGCAACAAAAAGCCACCACAACAACTAGTGAATTGAAAATACGAGTTTCCTTCAAATTAATTCCTCAGACTTTTTAAAAATATTACACTATCGATATTATTGCATTTCCTGAAAACAAAACTTGAAGCTGGAGTTTGCAACCTAATAATAATAATAATAATAATAATAACTTTTGCCTCTTGACACACTTATACTTTGTACTAGCCATTCTTAATTTCTGAGAAAAGTTTAATATGGTCTCACTCGACACTTCTTACATAAAGACATACTGAAATAAACTACTGTGTCATCATGGTACAACCTGATAACGCGTTGCAGAGAATTAGTTAAAACCGAAGAGACACAAAACACCACCAAACAATTTATAGGCCATAATAATGCTTAACTGGAAATTCTCATGAAGGAATAACCCAAATTTTAAGTAACAACCGCTTTGGGATGAACGTAGTAATATTGAACAACTTGAGATGATGACGCCAGAACCTGTGGCCCAACTTTTAAAAATAAATCCTAAGTTTCTTCACAATTTTATCTGGACCAGACACATACTGGTGAATAAAAAGTATTGGTTTTAATGCATTAAATAATAATTCAACTCATGTCCATGGCTAATATTATTTTCTTTGAAAATGGGGTCCACTAGTCGAACAACTTCCCTATTGCCTTTAAAAGAATCTGAAACAAATAAATTTTTAGATAGTAAGTACATTTTTTGAAAAAATATTTTTTTGTTCATAGCAACTAGTTGGATGAGCCCTTACAGTCACATTCCATATTGCTTAATTACTTTTTAAACCGCAATTTCTTGTACAACAATTACATCTCAGACCATTTAACAGTAGAAATCTGAAGAATAAAAATGGAAAAATATCAAACCTAGAACAAAAGAATACATCAAACAGTGACCACGATTCATGATGATAAACATGTGAAATTCTTCTATAATTAAAAGAAAAAATACTTTCAATTGGGTTGGAAATATTAAAAGTAAGGCAAAATGTACAAGTGATAAATCAAAACAACTTATGCTAAGTTAAAAAGCAGTTAAATTAGTTAGGGCAAGATTGACTCCAATAATGGAATATTGTTAAATCAAATTGCCAAAAATTAATCATTTGATTAACACCTGGAAACAAACAATTCATGACAATGTTCCACTGTACAAGAGACTAGGCAGTATTATAAAAATGTAAAAATACTATGTAAACCCATAATAATTTATGTTACATATTTACTTACGTCAGTACAATTGTTTTCTTAGTATCTAATCATGAAAAAAGAATTTTATAAAATCATATATTAATTTGCCAAAATCATAAAGTCAACTAACCGGTAACAAAACAACAACATTGCTAACCTTACAAAGACTTACCTTGCTAACATGTGTGTACAACTAAGTCAATGTTAGAGAAATACTAGTACCCATGTCACTTTGTATTATTATACAGAAAGTTTATAAAGAATTGTATTATTATACAGAATTTATTTTAACGAAATGAATTCATTCTTTATTTATTTATCACTTAAGTAAAAGAGTACACATTATTAGTTGAAAAACCTAAGACAGACAAAGGATACCGCTGCCTTCTCGCGCAACGCAGTGTTGCCACTATTAGCTATAAGAATTTTAACAAAAGCAGAACATCGCGTAACTCTGCTAAATACAATTCATGACAAGATCTCAAATCAATGCAAAATACCTTTATGTAACAATAATTCAAAGCATGTGCTATTTCGATGTCTCATACAGTAAAATTCTAATTAATTTGATACAGTGTTATATATCAAGTGAAATAAATCAAATATGTAGATTGTGTTGGGCGTGTTTTTAATAACCCGCGACATTTGAAAACATCCACTTAACAAATTCATCTCTCATACATTCTGTTGCATATACTGATTGTAATATGCTGAATATTATGATACCCCACTAATGAAAGGAGAAAGAAAATACAAATATTAAGAGACCAATGACAATGAAAACATTTTACTAAAAACAAATTTATTTTGCAAGAACGTGAAAAAACAAGCCCTATATTTATGATACAATGAAAAAATAAGTAGTACATTAAAAATAATTATCAGTCTAGTTAGCTTCAATGTAAATGATGTTAAAATAATACGTGTTAATAACAGTAATTTTAGAATACAAAAATTAAGAACATTCTGAATTACATGATTAAACTAGGACACCTTTTACAATAAATTGTCAATAAATTTATCTGTATATAAAAACGTTTCATTGAAATACAAACTAAAATGCAAAAGAAAGGAAAATAATTAATACCATTCTATCTCAATTATCAGCAGAGATCAAAATATAAAAAAAAATTGTAAATAAAGAACAAAGAATTTTAATCATCAAACACTTGGAAAGAAGAATATATGTCAATTATTGTCTTTTATGAACTACTAAATCTAAAAAATTTGTAAAGGCTCTCCATTATATTTGGTAACAACATAAATTGGTGAGACATGCATAAAGCTTTGTTGATTGCAGATAGGCAAGTGATAACTAGTCAAGCCAAATTATACGATATACGATGGATATAACAGTATCCAGTAGTTCTCATTTTATGATTTGTATTCACACCTTACTGAAATTCAATGACAATGAAGTTCCAGGAGGTAAATTCTTATTTAATAAAATATATGTATTCAAATCAATGATACAACAATGAAATAAGAGTTTTCCATGTATGCCTTGTCCAACAAGGAACTTGTTCAATACCTGATTGTAAATCAATAAAATTTCCAAAATTTTTCCAAAATTTTCAAGATAGCCCTATTGTACCTAAGGTGCGTTATAAGATTTTTGCCGAGAATTGAAATCCAGAACCATGTCAGTCCCCATTTCCACTTGGTTGTGTCAAGCATCATATGATCATGGATCATCTTAAAATATGTCATGTTCATCAACATACACACACTTGCTGTGAAATAAAATATGTAAAAAAAGTTCTTATAAACAAGCTTCTATTGAAGTTTACTAAAAATAAATAAAATGTACTAATATATAAAAAAATTCAAGGAATCTTATTGGGGCAAATGTTATTTTTAAATGTATATGGTCCACATGGTAGATCAAAAGCTTGTTGCGAGAGTTTTCTTTATATTATTAACGTCTACCATTATAATTAAAATCTGTAATTTAAGATCTTGATGTAGAAATTATATCAGGTTTTTTAAAAATACATTTCAACATTTCCTCCAGTCATCTTCAGATGTTGATAAACGAGAAACATGACTAATAGCAACATAGTATAAACCGAAAACAAAGCAATGAACCAAAAAGCCAAAAAAAAGAAAAATACAGGTGTCATAGCCATGTGTTATAACAATATTAAAAATAGATGATAAATTATCATTATTAGATTGCAGATTCAATGCCTTTGTACTAACAATATTAAGATATACCTAGTTCCCAATAATTTTCTTCAGATAAAGATTTTGAATATATTCTTGTCTACATGAACCTCCCATGCACACATATTTAATCCACACGTGATTAAAGCAATTACTTCTTAAGAACATTAAAACTCTTCATCGGTCAGGCACGGTCCCCGAAACCATTCGAAGCAAAAATGTTTTTAAAGCTTAATGTACAAAGTAGTGATGACATATTTCGAAGAGAAAAAAACTGTAAAAAAAATCCTGAGGCGGGTCACACCATGTTTTTATAAACCAAAGGATTTAGTCCAGAGACATATATTTTGTGTCTTGAGCTCTTATTTCTCTCGGCAAAAAGAAAAAGTATCCAGATTAACATTTAGAATTTTGTAATATTCAGTAAAAGCAATATCATTGATTTTTGCATGCGTATCATCTTTTAGACACTGTCGAATTTTATGAATCATGTTACTGCATATAACCAGTCTCAAAGCAGTTGTATAAACTTGTCTTTGCCGGAGCACTCTCAAATCATTTAGAATTTTCTCATGTGATTCACGCGTTGGGTGACAGACTTTGAACAAAATGAAAACACGATACTAAATGTTGCTCCAAAACATGTATAACAATGAGTAGATATCTAAATGAATTTTAGTAATTCCTCTGTTCATACATTATCCCTATTCAAAGGAAACATTCAAACCACAAAACATAGAAGTAACCACCTAAACTTTTAACTGTAAGTCGATCAATTTTTACAATCAATTTTTGAAAAATATTATTCATAGTTTTAATTCAATTTAGACAGAAACAATTGAATTATGTAAATCTCTATGACTTAACTTTTCAATTTGCTTTCACCTTTATCACTAGAAATTTATATTGTTCAACTGAACGTATTATCCGGAGAAAGTCAAAGAAGTTAACTTGTCGACATGGGCTCTAATGACCTCAATGTTGACGAGCCCTAAAGCCAAAAAAAAAAAAAAAAAAACTTGTCGACAAAATGGTATTATAAATAGTCCTGGAGAGAAATGCAAACACCACAATAACTTTTCTCACACGCATGTAACAATAGAAACTGAGCAAACAGGACACTGAATCAAAATTAATCTTACAACGATGAACACATTTTAATTATTTTGTTGCCTAATCTTCATTAAGTATCAAGTTGTCAATGGGTTGTGACACACACAGCACAAAGTACCTAATGAAGCAAATCCTTGCAAATCACTGTAGTAAAAAATGTAGATAAGAATATTAACGAACACCTCTTCATCAAAACCTGAGTCACACAGTATCGACTCGAATCCTGAAACTAGACAAACACTTGAGATTGGAAAATCACACTATTAAATGTAACTTTGCTACATGTTCATAAAAATAATGTATAATATCTAGTAATCATTATGTAACACAAGGTCGCGGTAAATATTTCCAACACATGGAAAAGCTAGTGTTCACAAGTCCACAGCGACACTCGTGTAACCTTACATATTAATCGTTTTATGACACGCACCACGTGTATGCACTTAAATGAAACTTGCATTACATACTGAATACTTATTTTCAAACTCCAATCCTCTACATTGCGCGAAATCTTTTAAAGCGCATCGAAAATATACGAAGTGGAACACTACACTAGGGAACAAAAACAAGTGATAATCTTCATAGAGTTTCTATATTTTTATAGCTCATAGAACATAAAAGGAATTATGCGTGAAGGTTCCTTGATTAATGAAGTAATCAAATGATAAAATCAATATTAAGTATGCGAATAGTTCTACATTGAAATTACTTAATAGCGCCAATAATGACGAATTAACGTAATTTCGGCAGGTATTGTTTTTATATATATGAGCATCTCCAGAAATTATGTTAGCGTTTGCTACCGTGGTTGTAGACTATATTTTCTAATTATTTTATTACAAATATATGATTATTTTTAATTATTAAAATATGATTATTTGTACGAGACATGATCTTACAAGTAGAAATTATTTAACGTTATAAGATTCTATGTAATATATTATCCAATCGTAAATGTGTTATATTAATTGAATAGTGGGAGCGGAAACCTGCGTGTAAACTTTTCAGGAGCAATAGTGTGCGATGGAAAAAAAGTAATGTGATTTTAAGAACAGAATGTATTTACTGACGACCATGTTGAACAAAGTTTCAACTATACGGGTAAACAGAGTACGGTTTAAACTCCAAAAATGTTTTCCAACTCAAAATAATTCCTCTGGTTGTTAATGTAATATTATTGAACCGAAAATTATCGTTATCTACAATTATTTGTTGACATTCTTGAGAAATCAGTTCCCGATTTTTTTTAATTGTTAGGGGAGAGAGGGAGTGACCTATCTTGTGGAAATATAATATGAAACTCAACCCCCAAAAATTGATTTAAATAGCGTTTGTAAACAAAATGCTATTCCTGAGGTAGAACAATTGTGCGAATTTAACCTCTTCACATGGAAGCCTTTCAATCTCCTGAATGGATGTTTCAAAGGGAGATTTATCTCAGATACAGGTGGCTACTGACTCGAAATCAGTGCGCGCGCGTGGAGGTGTGAAGTTCTTCGTGTACAGAGTCCTGTGAGGTCATTGACGCTGCGCGGGTGGGCGAACGCCGAGCGGGTGCCGGGCGACGCGACGCGACGGCTACGACGCCAGCCACTCAGTGGGCCGTGAGAGCCCTTGCGCCTCGGGATGCCTTGGCTTCCTCGGCCCTTCAGCGTCGCCCTCCCTTCAGGAGAGCGAGAGAATGCTGCTGACGGAGCGAGTGGCCACGAGGAAGGTGCGTGCTGAAACGCAAGAGTAGAACATGGAGCTATGAAAGACTAAAGAGAACGGGAGTATCTGAGATGATAAAAATACGTACGTGAGAAGAGTGTTCGCATATTTGTCAGTATCATTTTTCTGTCTTGAAGAATTCCGCTGTAAAAAAGAGACGTGTGACGCAAGGAGGGTCTTCTTGCGAAAGTAATTGACGTTATTAGATTTTAATGTCTGAACCTTTCACCTTCTCTCAAAACAACACAGTTTCATGATCTGATTCGGAAGAGAAAAAAATATTGCTAAGAAACGCCTCTGACATTAGACCATTTCTAACATTGTACTAAAACGTTCTTCGAAAATGAGGTTATTATGACAAAAGAAAGTGGATTGTGTCTATATTTCTAATTTTTATTTCAAGCTCCATGGAAATAACTTGCGATCTCTCGTATGATTTCGTAAAGCGTCCGAATAATATCTTGAAAACATTATCGTTTTAAAAGTGAATGATAAGAAAATGAACGTGAATTGGTGGAAAAATAATGAAATAATACTTTGTGCCAAGTAAACGTTAAAGATGAAATACTGCATTTCTGAGAAGAAGCATGTATGATAATGAGAAACGTGTGCGAACACAGGTGTTGAAGCATGGATCCATACGTGAATCCCCATTAAGACAACGGGGGAGATGGGGAGAGTGTAAAGGAGTGCACGGGAAGATGAGACAGCATCGTTTCCCGCTATTGGGAAAGTGGCGATGAGCGAGTCGAGATGAAGGAACAGCGCATAAGAACACAGCAAGGGTTGGAGGAATGCACGGTGTTCCTGAAGGGAGAAACTGGCAGAGGAACTGAGTCACGACTCTTTACGCGCAACCCCCTTCTCCACATTTTCATCCCCTCCTTCCTCGCATCGTCTACATCCGGGTGCTTCTACCCTCTCCCTTTGGCCTCCAACCCTTGTGACTACAGTTTCGCCACCGCAAGGTGCGTGGATTATTCACAGCGACGAGGGCCCGGGTGTCGGCACGCACCCCGCTTTTAATTTAGTAATTTTTGTTCCCCCATCCCACTTCTGTCAGTCGGCCTTGTGCTTCGTTGTGATGGGGCGAATTCCACGGCAGGGGGTTCAAAGAAATGAGGAGGATGGCAATTTTGGCGGTAATGTTCTGAGCGCGGTACAAGTTGACGTTGTTGTGCTATCTGATGAGGGCGGGAACTACAGCTAGGGAGGAGATTGAGACAGGTCGGGTTGATCTGGAATATGAAAGACGTCTGGTTGGAATGAGTGAAGGCTCGATAGTAGTGGAATGTTAAGAAGCAAGAAGTCGGGAAAGAGATAGACGTGGCTTGGAAATGATAAAGCGGAAGAGGAACAATAAGAGGTGGGTAGCAAAAAGGGTGATAAAGGGAAGGTAATTGAGTCAGATTGTCTGTGGTGTGTACTAGGGTGAAAATGGAACAATAGAGGAGATAATGGAATAAAATGCTGCTCTAGTGATGAAGGAACGGATGAAGGAGGACAAGGATATGTAGGTAGAAGTGAGGTTGAAGGTAGTGGTGGTAGTGGGGACCAGTTGGAAGGATGGGGCTCTGGGACCCTTTGCGGCTCGTACGCGGAGGTTTGCGCGATAGCGCGCGACTGTAAAACTCCCGACTTGAGGCGCAAATGTTTGAGTTACGCAGCTGGAAAATGCCGCAGGGTGTGGAGGATTGGGGAAGCGGAATTAGTTCCGTAACTCCACCGTTCCACCCTTGGCTCTCTCGTAGCTTGCCGTGCCAAGTCTTTCCTTGGCGCCTTGTTCGGCCCGTCGCTTTTCTTCCTGCATCACTGCTTTTACAGTCACCAGCACGGCAATGTTGAAGGAAACTTATTTTTATTATCACCATCTGACAATAACTTGAATGCACATCAATATCGTTATAATGATCAATCCTGTTTCAATACAGTTTTATCAATTAACTAACAACTTTTTTTATTTCGTGGAATCTCTATTAAATTGTTGTATCATATTTGAAGACATTATTAATATTTGTTTACAAATCTCTGACGCCGAGCCAACCAAATAACGTGTATCCAGACCGTCCCCCTTTCACTATCACATAATCGTTATAACGCTTTGCACAACTTTATTAGCACTGTTGTATGTCTTATCGTTCCTTCTGACCCAATCCTACCCCGTATTGAGTCAAATGTTTTAATGTACTCACTGACCGTATATCGATGTAAAATCTCTTCACCTCGAATGGCCATGACCTACCCGCGTACACATTTAAAAGAGAGCTTTTTCTATCTTCATTGCTCATTCCTTTTACCGAGTAATAGTAAAGGTTGCGGGAGGCGTTTATCCTCATCATTTCACATGTTCTTTTCCCCTTCTTCATGGTTTCTGTCGCCTGGAACTTCCCCTAGAGCTTGTCTCTCACTTCCTCCAGCTCCCTTGTATTCTCAGCCGTTGTCTCAGGTACTTCCGACTCTGAGACTGCAGTAGGGCGTGATTTTATATCAGGAGGAGCAGGGATCCCTGTAATCTTCCAAGCAATAACTTGGGAAATACGTTTGTTTTGTGCGTGTTCTTATAATCAAGCGAGAGATAAAAGTATATGTAAAGGTATTTCACATTTTATTAGCGTTCCTTTTTTATGGGGTGTGAGAGTTATGCTGAGATGGTGTGGTTCTCCTTAGGAACATCAGCCTTAAAAGACATGATGTGTCGACAAAAAGTTATACATAACTTCGTGAAAAAACTTCGTATTTTTCTTTTCGTTGGGCCATGATCTTCGAGGTTAACAAATTATAAATTTTGGACTGAGATATAGTGACATTTTTAGTATACATTTTATTATAAGACCTAATGAGATAATCTCATAGAAATATTTATTTCTGCTCTAGACATATGTGTACCGTAATTCACCTGTACATCCATACGTACAAATAACGTGTTATAATCCCTGAAGGCACTTAAAATGTAATGTGTTCATTTTTATTTTTAATTATTCAAAGATTCCACATAAATTTTCCTCGTGTAGGATAAATACAAATATGATAATCTTGCAATGTGTTTGACATTGTGAAAAAGGACGTCAGAAGAAGGAATCATGTGATAACAAATGTTTAATGTTAGAGTTATTTATTTTCAAATTAGAATTCGTTCGTGGAATTTGAGAATATGTAATGGCGTTTGGGTGGGTGAAGTAACTGTATATCCAATTTACATAAATGAAACCGTTTCAATCGTTAGATATTATGATAATTGAGAGGGAGAATAAAGGTGCGTTTATGTAAGTTAAAGATTCGATGCATCTGTTCCGAAGGGACAAAAAGATAACTTTTCTTTCGTAAAATACTCGCTCTATCATGCCAACTCATAAATCGTACGATACAATCAAGAAATGTAATTCTGATTGTTGGAAAGACAAGATTTTTTTTTTCATATTCGCAATAAATCCATGATAAATAACCGCAGCAGGTGTGCTTGAAGTCCATTTACTGTTCCGAACAAATACGACTCCACAGCTGTGAGTTTCTATGTGTGTTGAGAGTGGTCAATTCTGCAATACTTTTCTCTTTGCCAAACTTAATACCCTGCTGCGCTTATCGTATAGTCGAAAGAATCCTCACGATTCCTAGCATGAGTCAGCCCCTTCCGACGCGACTCCTCATGACTACCCTCCAAATTGAATAATAAACATGTACAAGAGCAAAGAAAGAGGCCGTCTTTTTGTAAACAAAACTTTAATGAAACACTTTTATTGCTAGTTCGTAAAAATTCCGGCTGCGTTGCGCTGGTGGCAACGGCAGCGGTGGCGACGCGCAGCGGCGAGGGTAGGAGAACGATGGAGGCAACGTGGACAGCTGTTGCGGTTCGGAGACATTAGCATTTTATACAGCGCGGGATTGCTCTCACCTCGGGTCGCGTCTGCACACGGGAGGCCTCCTAGAATAGGATAGTGAAGAAATTTGGGAGAAAGAAAGACGAAAATCGTGAGATAGGAAAGAGCAGGAAACTTGAGTGAAAGTTGCGACCTATAGAAATAGTGACTATGCCTGGTGCTGAAGGGAAATGGATAAAATAGGGTTAGGGAGATGTAGTAGTTCGGGTGGGGTCAAGGGTTCCCACGCCTGCGTGTTCTTGAGCGCTGTGGGATAATTACCTGCCGTTGTGTGGTCCACCGTGGGCGCGCGCGCGGTGCTTATGACGGCAGTTGTTGTGTTGATGGTAGCAGTGGTGGGTGAAGGTTGCGAGTGCGGACACCGCGCCGCGCCGGCGTTACAACTGCACCACATGGGGAAGTTCGGCTACCTTTCCTGTTGTGCGGCTGGAACCTCGCAGGTGGTGAAATAGGCCTAACCTTCACCATTTCACGCGATATTTCATTGCTAGTGAGGCCTTGTTTTCTTTTTTCGGGACGGACAAAAAGTTGTTTCGGAGCATATCGTCTGTACGTGTAATCGAATATTTGCGAAAATTTTAATGAAGACTTTTCTTTTGTACTTTCATTTTCAATGCATAGATACCGACCATAAATCTTCCCATTTAAACAGTTACCATGCCTCTTTCATAGATGTTTTATGTGCATGACTCCTCTCATATTACGTTTCTTATTGAGTAAAAAATAAGAGATTTTCCTGTTCGCGGGAAAGTTTTCCTTTTTTTACTTCAAAAATCTTTATCGGAAACGTTTTAAAAAAACGTTTGTTTTATGATATTCAGCAGTTGATCTATTCGAGACCTGTCGGTTGTAAGATGAAAGTAGTATTTGATTTGTTATGTAAATTTCTATATTTGTATTACGGACACACAAAGTGATTTCGGTACAAAATATCATTCGAATTTCATTCCATTTTCCACGTTGTAAGCAATTTTGTCGTGCTCTTAAATATAACTCCTAACTTTGAGATACACTACCTGTTGGGTGATTAGCTTTGTGCTTCATTGCGAACAAAATTACACTTTGAAGCATCTCCGAAGCTCTTCTCTACTCATACGGGGTTCTGCAGGGGGCCCCCAACGAGGGGCTACGAGAGTGTCTCCAGGGGACCCGAGTCCTCGGAACCTTTGCTACCCCACGTCGGTTATTAACTCCGCTTGCTGGCTGGGTGGCTGGCTAGGTTCACTTGGTAACTCAATTTGCCTGTGCGGAGATCCTCCCGCGTCATTTCCATAACGCGCTCTGAGTTCACAAGTCATTGAATATGAAAAATGTATCGCGCAGGCGAGTCGAGGCGTTGGGGTGCGGAAGAGGAAGAACTCTCTTCCTGGGGACTTGCTTGTGCGTGATGCTCTCGGTGGTGGGCCGATATTTTCCTTTGCCAGTTCCCGCAGGTACTACGCTATTCGAGCAATTCCACACACGTATCTCTTTATTATTCTATCGAGACAGTAAGCAATATTTCTTAAATGACAGTCGTGTTTAGAAGAAGATTCATGTCTTGTTACGTAGAAAATTCCCCATGACATTTATTGAACTTTCAGGGTTTTCGTTTTCATGTCTCACTTCACGATTTGTTCATTTGGTTATTATATATGTTCTTTATATTCCTCGCTCATTGCTATATACATCCCTTTGGTATTGTAGTGTACCATATAATATCAACTGTGGATTGATTTTTCCACTCGTCTGTAACTTTCTGGAGTATTCAAATTAGATGGATTAAGTAATATCCCTTTTTTAAATTTCGTCGCGATGTTCGGNACCATCTAAATACCTGGCAATGAGAACATTGGAGATGAGTAATTCAGGGAAATAAAACACCCTATATGTTTTATTTCCCTGAATTACTCATGTCCAATGTTCTCATTGCCAGGTATTTAGATGGTGATACTGGTAGAAATTGTGTCTCATTGATCAACCATATGCATTGTGTATCAACCATATGCAGTTCTTAAAATTAGAGTAAGATAAAACGGAGAAGAATGTATCTAAATATGTATTGAAGAAACATAAATGTCTCATTTAAGTAAATATTTCTCCGTATTTCACCCAGCGCGCTAATTAAAAATTGAGTGCAATTGAATGTAAGGATTTGGTTCTGTAATGTGCAGGAAAAAGCAAGAACAACATATGGTTATTAGCGTACCATGGAATTTATTTTTGGTTAGCGGCTTATTCGTGTGTAGAGTTGCAGCCAACAAAATTGCAAAGACTCGGTCAAGAAAACGGAAACACCGGGTTTTGGAGTTGAAACCCGGACATTACTGAGTAAAATGATGTACCCTTCTTAGTAATTAAATAAATTAAATTTGTTATTACGTGTATTTTATGGAATAATAAATAGAGAGGTGGTTTCACAGTAAGATATATTTGCTTTTAAATAACATTGAATAGGAAATAAAAATAAATTACAAGTACAGTGCAAGAACAAATGTTCTAATTTTGTTTTTCACAGAAATTAACTAAAAACGTGTGCAAAACATTAGGCAATTCTAGTTACAAAAAAAAATTATCGAAAAATGGAGTAATTCTAGCTATAGCTCTAATTAGAGAGAAAGTGAAGAAAAACTCCTAACTCCTAATCCACATCAACCTTTGGATTTTTTGTCTTTCCTATAATCTGTAAAATATCCTCTATCCCTAGCAGAAATTTGTAAAAATCAATTATAATCTTTAAATTATACTTTGATTTCATTGTCGTCGTTCTTTTGGGATAATCTTCAATGATTCGCATCTTTTTACGTGAGTTTCGAATTTCGTGTCGTTTCAACGACTGCCTCTGACACTCAAGTGTTTTCTTAAACTCTCTAGTAGTTTTTCCTTTCAATTTCTTTGTACACTCTTACAGCGTATTGCAAGAAAGTTTAAACATGTATTTGTTTAAAACTGTTTATCTTAATACTTCACGGTCAACGTATTAAAAGAAATATTGTTGGTCTCAAATACGGAGCTGAATGTCATATGTTTCGTGTGATGGCACTGTTGAGACGATCTTCCTCCCAATTGTTTAAAGAATCATCACAGCGATTTTCTTTGGTCGATTGACTTTCTGAGCGGAAGGACTACATTAAACCTTCGCGGCCAAGATTACACTAGTTTCTAAAGCCCAATATCATTATCCTGCTCCAAAACTGCCGTCATAACCCATTCAGTGTCCTTAAAATATTCCTCTCCTCTACTATTATTCCTTGTCGTTGCTTTTTCTACGTCCCAAAGACTCTTACCCTTACTGCTTTCGCCCCTCTTTATCTCCTTGACGGCCAGAGTTACAATTAATATCTCCCCCGAGTTAATGAGCTGAATCCTCTCGTTGAGAGGAGAGAGTGTTGGTGATGCAAGTGGAATGCTACATAGAAATAGAGGACCCTCAGACCTTTCTCCTTACAACGTCCATTTCGTTTTCTAATACCTTTTTATTGGTACTAATCATTTCTACTTTTCTCTCTCATTTCTAGCTGTGCTCAGTGTGCTTTTTAATGCTTAGGTTATGAGTCGTTTGGTGTGATGTATCGCAATTCTCGTGATAAGAAATTGTAGTTTTCCTTTTCCTACGAACTCTTTCCAATCTCCCTTCATCTTTTATTCTTTCTTCTAATTTTGACTTCTGTAAACACCAAGAAAATAAAATAAGGTCATAACTCTTATGAAGTCAAATTGTTCGAAATACTTTTCGTATATCTTTTCGGAAAAAAAATCACAGATTTGAACGATTTGTATCTTTTAAAGTTCTAAACGATTAAATGAAACTTAAATCTGAAGCAGATAGCAAAAAAAGTTTTTATTTCTTTTCTTCAGTTAAAAATTTGGAACTGTCAAGTGGTGGCTGCGATCACATACTTTGGTACTTTGGTATGAATGGAATTTACGTTACATTTTTATATTTTTAAATTGTACATCGATCTAGATAAAAATACGTTTGAAAAAAATTGGAGGTGAGTGTATTGAAGTATCTATGAAATTACTACTTTTTAGAGAGAACAAAAATGATATGTAAATCCTTTCATCTTCTTCAGATCATTGTGACATTTCCCGCTGCTGTGCTCTTATTTCGCCTTCCATAAGTCTCCGCCATCGCCCTCCTCTTTTACCCCATACCTTCCGCATGGTTCGGAGTCACGTTCGCGCAGGTGGTGCTTCCGGCAGCTCGCATTTATCGCCGGTTTTAATTCGCCGGAGTCGCAGCACTCTCACATTAGGGTAATGGCTTGCGTTGCTCTCAGCACCCCTTACTCCCACCTCATCCTCCTCCACTATGCCTCCGCATGGTCTTTCTCTACCTCTCTCCGCTCTGGTGCATTCGGTTCGGCGGCTGCGACGTGTATCGTGTGCCACCTTGTCTGTCCCTCAGCCTTCCCCTCCCACGCCGACGGCGATGTCCTCTTGGGTCCTCGACGGCTCGGAGGGGAAACGAGGACGCGCGCCGGTCAGCGAGGGGCGGAACTGCTGGACATTGTGTCCCGGAGGGCATCGAGGATTCGGGCGAAGTTGCGGAGTCTGCATGATAGATGTGATTATTGAGCTGTAAATGGGGCTACGGTCTCACGGTAACAAATGTTATTTCGCCGGAAACTTTATCTCGCTTAATGTATTTTGCGGGATAATACTTACGGTGCGTATACGATAATATTTGGCTACTGCGAAAATATTTACGGTGACGGTAGAAGTTCTTTATCCCTCGGAAATTGTAATCTTTTATAGTATTTTACACACCTCTCGTCTTGTTTTTTTTAATGCTGTGACTGAACTCATCCGATATATTCTTATATAGATGGTCATTGTACTTTTAAGAGTAGACTTAATGATTTGGTTTACGTTAAGAACTAAATTGTAGAAATGTATATTTTCAATTTTCAATTTAATACTTTTGCTTGCCACTAGAGGGCAGTCCAATTGTAGGGTGTATAATATATTATATTACTTTTTAAAATTATTTTTAGTATTCTTTAACTAATTTTGAAATTAAATTTAATGAAAAATTAAATTGAATGACAAATAATAAAGTTATGTTTAACTTAATATTTAATAACACCCATTCGTTTTTAAACATTTTAATGATTTAATAGAAACAAGACGTAACTGAAGAAAATGATAGCACTACATCAGATACCATGTGCAAATCACTCGTGTCCTTCCGAAGAGCAGAATATGTAAAAAAAATAAATGACAAACGGCAATGAGTTTTCTTTTACTACAGAAATATATTTTCTCATACAAGATTGACCTTGATTATGTATTCACGTACTGATGTCCGTATCAATAAAGTGGTACTCCAATATCAATTTCTTGACACTTTCTCCGTTATTATGCTCTTCTCCCCTTCCTAAAAGGAATCTTATTATGTGTGTAACATTATAGAGTAGGTAATGAGTTCTAAACTGAATGATTAAAATGTTACAGCCGCCCGATCAAACCAAGTCGTGCTTAACACATTACTGGAAGGGAGATTTTGGTTATCTTGGAGATATGCCAGTTACAGTAGAACATGCGAACTACTAAGTATGGTTTGAAGGAAGAATTATTGATATGAATAAGATTAACTACTATTGTGTAGATCCAAATAAAATGAACTCGTTCGAAACTTTTACCCCAAATGATATATGTTTTGAAAAAGACGAAGGAAAAAAACAAATTATACGACTTGTATGGAAACTGCATGCAAATTTTTGCCTCTGTTCCGTCAGTCTCTCTCTATCCTTTGACCGTGTCTCACATTTCATACACATAATCGTTCGAATCTCCGCCCGACCAGAGAGGGTTGCGAACGGCACATCGCCAAACGAGTCAGTGGAGTGGAAAACGCGTGCCCTTGCCAAATGCTCCTTCATCACCTCTCCCTCTCAGAGCAGAGGAAGGCTGACGAGGAGCGCCAGCTCGCGGGTGAACGCTTACACACGTCAGTGCTTACACGTACACGCGTGTTTCCACACCCGCAGGCAGTTCACCTCTCTCCTTGAAACCGCCAGCGGAGCCACCGCTGTTGCCTTTGCCTCCGCGAGTACATGGGATGAGCATTGTTCGGAGGGTTCACTCCAGTCATGCTAATGCTGACTGCCCACTCCGCCTCCATTGCCCCGTCGAAGGCTGTGGGCGGAGATGATGCACGGGGGCTACGCGACACGCAACAAATAATGTTTGTATTTTAAATGCATAGCAAATAGGGAGGGTGTTGAGAGGATTAATGTGACTGTTGAGTAGCCACCAACGAAGCGAGAGAATGAGTCAGGTGGAGGAAACCGGAAGAAGAACGAGAGACCTTGCCAGCGAAAGCAGAGGAGGGCGGGCCCTGGGAGCGACCTCGAGGTCGCAGGGCAACTCATTGCCCGCATCGCTTTGCCTCGTCCTACGCCATCCTCCTTTACTCTCTCCTTCGTACCTCACACTACTTATCCAACCCATCCCGTACCATTCCTCTCGTTTCAAATCCTCACTCCACTCTCACAATTTTGCATTGTCAGAAATCCACTCACCCTTCACTAGCCAACCATCCCATCTTACAAGTATGTTACCCGACATGGTCTACAGCCGTTTCACTTGAATGATCGGTCTTTTTGAGACCCACGAGCAAGATGAGTGCTAATCACTAATCGAGCGCGTTTGCAACAGAATATTGCCTTCTTCGAGGTGAACGTTCTTCCGCAAGCAATTGACGTGAACTCGTTGCCACCTCTAAAACATCCTGTGCGTGTAGTCTGACGATGATGAGTCTCAAATTTGTAACCTCAATTGTATGATTAATGAGCGTGCACTTCGTTCTTCATATTTGATTTTTTCTGTTTCAATGAATATTTTCAACCGATGTTAAGGATTGTATAAAATGTTCCGTACGTACCGCGACAATATATATTGCTTTAAAGAAGACAGTTTATATTTTATCATTCATGGCACTGCAGTTCTCTTGGCATATGTCTACTAGAACAACGACATAGCTTCTCCTCCTCCTCGCTTATACGAGAAATTGTTTTGAAACATGTTTAGAATCGTGAAAAGTAGTGCTAAGAACTCGCGAGACAAGCATGGAGTCGAATTATTTTCGTATAATTATAGAAGAATTGATCTACTAGAACAGTTAAGTGTGAACATAACTTTGTTCGTTTATGACAGAGTGTGAATAAAAAAACAAAATGAACTTCTTTTTTTTTCTCTCAAGAACACCCACTTATTTTCGGTGACAGTGGGCGCCGTCAGAGTTCTCTGTGTATCCCTCCCCACATGCCATCTCCTCGATTGTAATTCAAATGCTTTGCTTCCAGAGCATTCACTGGCCAGTGTCAATACTTCAAAGCGTCGCTCAGTTGAATGACTGCTTCAGTGCTTTGTCAACGTTCAGAGAACACTAGCCTCCTACACGTCCTTTGGTGACGACGTCCACAAACCTTCTGAAACTGGAGTCGGAACGAATTATGAGTAATGACGAGGAACTATATGGTGTGTGAAGGGTTTGGGTTTTAAGAATTTTGTCTACCATTGATCTGAGACGTGCCATTCATTATAAATATCTCATCCCATAAGGCTATCATGCAGTAAAATAAAATACAGTCATTGATTTTCCTGCCAAAATGGTAATATGTTGATTTAAAATAATCAAATGATTTAATAACATGTTTGCAGTAACATGAAAAATCTATGTCCTATGACGATTATTAAAATGAAAACTAATCCATGAAATACAATTACTAAACTCAAAATGATTTTAAATAGAAATATGATTTAATCCCCGAAGACTGAATAAGAACTGATAAAAATGTATAGATTCTTATTTCTCTTGCAAAATTCCACCCTTAAGTTCGTGATTTCTTTATCTAATATTGCCCATTTCTATTACAAACAACCTCTAAAATTTGGCAACTTCCAACTATGGGAAACATTTCACATTTCAGAAATGTATTCCTCTAGGAATTGTAAGTAATCATGGTTGGTGAACTCGATCAAAATAATTTACAAAACCAGAGATTTATTGTTAGGATTTATTACCGACAATTCTAGTTAGGATTTATTATAGACAATTCTTAAGTCAATATATCATTAAAAATTACATGTAATTATAGAAAATTACAATCAGCTTGGGCATGAACTAAATTATTTGAGTTCGAAATTTAATTTATTTTAATTCAAAAATCTTTGCGTATTATCTCAAGAACGTTTGATGTATCATAAAAGTATTCGTCACTTATAACACATTTTATTTATTAAAAAACATTTTGCAATCTAAAATTACGCGTAGAAAAATGTAATTTAACAATTAGGAATACTTCATTAGATATGATTACTACCTGTTTTTCACATGACGGAATAATATGTAGAATGTTATCTCTGGCCAATTATTTATAAATGAAGCAAGAATATAAATTATTTTAAATATTCGAAAATATTTTGTATTTTTTATTTGACATGGATTTGTTAAATTTGGTTTCATTCATCTTAAAGTCAATTTCATATATTTTTTTTTTCACAGAGCAATTTAAATTTTTTAAATATCCAATTAAGTTGGATTTACGGAATTTATTTTCGTAAGTTGATTTATTCTCAGTTTTTCTACCCCTCGCCACCATTCTATTCTCTTAAAAGGGCAGTAAACTGCAATTTCCGCGCAACTAAACACAGTGAAAAATCGCACCGGATGAAGGCGATAAACGAGGGAGAAATTCATCTTCCTATGGAAGAGAAACGTCGCAACGAGTTGCAAGAACAAACGCATAATTAAAATATCTAGTTCCTAATGAAGAAAGCCACAAAAAATGAGTAACGATGTGATGTCAAATTAATGAGCCATGAATGCATTTCGGACCAGTCCCGTCGTATTTCCTTTTCTCTTGTGTTTCTCCTGAATAACTCGGAATCCAGCACTAAGTGGTGGTCAGGGAGTGTTTCAGAAATAGACAATGGATTTTCATTATCTTCTTTTAAAATAGACCTTTCGTTTACGGGAAGTAATCGACGCAATTTCGCTTTACTATGGGAATGGGATAGACTTCGTTTATGGAATTACTTGGAAATCTGGAACTGAAATTATGAAAGAAATTACTCATTTAACGAGGTTTCCTGCATGAAGTGTTTCACTGTTTATTTGTAAAAAGTGTGTGTTTAGCTTGTTTAGCGGCCGTTAAGCAGATGAATTATCTTCCGAGGAAAAATTATGGTGTGTGGTGATAAAAGATAAAAAACTAATTGACGAACAAATGTTTTAAAGCATATTTTAATTTACCGTTCGCCACCGAAGCATCAAGCTTTATGTTCAAAATATTTTACATACATTTTCTTCCTATTTTTTTGTGCGATTTAAATTTAAATATACCTCTTCTACTCTCTCTCTAATGAATCAAGTTACATGTCAGATACATATGGGTTATTCTTTGTATAATCGGCCAAAAAAAGTCGACCATCGCGAACTTCAACATAAACATTTTATTTTCTAGTTAATTACGTCGAAAAATGAGGTTTATGCCCATTCGTTCTATATTTTTGTCATTTTTTATCATAGAGTGAATCCAAACCTGTTTCGACATAAATCAAGCCTATAAGAACAGCAAATGGAAAATGCTTAAAAAGTACTCTCATAAAGATAATTATCGTGTTATCTGCATACCCTTAATATAAATACCTAAAAAGTAGTAGGGAGTCGTATTCTTCAGCTAAGAGACTCCAAATATGACTGGATGTAGTTATGGATATTATTTTATTCGTTTTACCATTTAATGAAAACACGTTTTTAAGTTGTAAAGTTAATTTGATATAAACTTTGAGACGTTGAGAACGAAATTTGGTTTGTACACAAATATTATTTTAAAACTATTTCCTCCTTGTGTTTAAGATAATTTAATTTGAAATATTTATATTATTGAGATGTATCTTTTGTCTCAACTACACATACTATTGGAGTTCAACACATAGAATAATGATTCTCAGGGATCACGAATGACTCCCTGGCACCAATTCTAGACCCGCTAGTCGGGTCGAACCTCCCTACCTAGATCTTATAATATAAGGAAAACCACTGATCATGTTGGTTAGTTGCTGGAAGGAAGATTCGATGCATTCGTAACAAAAATAACTATTTATTAGCTTTCTGCAGAAGAGAATACAGAAAAATATTGCGTCTGCAACCTACAAAATACAGTATGCTTCGTGCATCTTTGCTCGAGTTGCTCCGACAACGGCGTAACAGAATAGAGACTGTGTGGTCGGCAGGTGACGCGGTGCAGCACCGTCTAGCTGTACCAACTCATGACCTCGGGCTGCCGCGCGATATGACGGCGCTCCACCCGTCCCCACGGTATGGCCTTGTACTGCTCGTTACTCGTGATCATCTACGATCGCCACCACTCTGGCGATCACAGCCGTCGCTCTCGAAGTGACTATTCTCGCGACCACTACTGTCGCTCTCGTAGTCTGACTTAACCCCCCTGCTACGGTGACTGCCTTCGTTCTCGGAGTGTGCTGTACTTCTCGGAGACTGACTGCCCTGAGTCTCTGACAACTCCCGTGCATCTTCTATTTTGCTGCCCCTCCGCGCGCAGGCTGCCTCGACCAGTAGAGGGGGGGTGGACGTCGCTCCTATCTGATAGGGCTGGTCTTTTCAGCTGATCGGGCACACGGGCGCGTTCACTAAATTTTTCGGAGCACTGGGTTTTATTCACTTAAATTTTAGACTTGGGGAAGTAATAATTACTCTTTCTCTCTCTCTCATATATATATATATATATATATATATATATATATATATTT
>NNCF01127922.1:185934-350865 GCA_002313205.1 Laupala kohalensis | reverse complement strand
GTCTAATGCAGTGTTTTTACGAGACGCGGTCACCGACGCGCGATGCGACGGAGGCGTGGGTGGTGTAAGGGAAGGGTTTGTTGGGGGGAAGGGTTGGTGGTGGAGATGCTGCCGAAGGCGACGATGCGACAACATCCAAGCGCTGTCTTGACAACTGGCTGCGTCTGTCGCACTTCGATTTCTGGACTACGTCACCCTTTTTTTTTGCCTCCTCTTCCTCCTTCGGCGCTAGCAGTGGCGCGGCGTTTGCGAGCCCTTTCTTCAATTCCTTCTCGTCTCCTTTCGCGGTGGATGCCCAAGAAGTCCGAAGGGAATTTGAAGTTCCAGGTCAGGCTTTGGTTGTCCACTTTCTGAATATGATTTAGTTTCCTTTATACTGCTTTATTCTTCAAGAATACGATAGAACGCATAATTTGCTGGTGTATTTGAGTGTCTCACAATAATGTATTATTGATACGTTCAGCTAGTTCTTTTAATCGTTTAAACTATTGAAGATTAATTGAAACACTTTGTGTATATTTTCCGTTACGTTGTGACGAATTTTAAGACAATACATAACTTTTTTTTTTCATATTTCTGAAGATTATTCTCAAACAGATAACCAATATGTTATGCATGTGAGTGTTATGTTAAAAAAAATAGGTGTACCAGATTTTATTATACGTAGTCTTGTAATGATTTACAGATGGAATCGTTTTCGATATACGTCCCAGAAACAACACAAAAACGTTGAAATTAATCTGTCTAGATATTGTATACAAGTTGATATAATAAAAAAAAAAATTTTTTACTTATTCCAAAAATTCCATCGAAATAGTCGCTAGTAATCCATCTTATAATAATGTTTAATTCTTAATTCGTTGCATGCGTGAATGTAATTAGCATATTTAAGCCATACACACTAGCTCGTTTTCTTTTCCACTTCGCTCTATGACATCACAACTTCCATCAATTGATTGGAACTTACCTATGAGTCTAAATTGTAAATGATTTTTTTTTTTTAAGTATTGTTGAAGTAAGGTTTTATTATTTTTGACGTTTTGGGGGAGGCATATATATCGTGACATGTCATTTCCGACGTATCTTCTCTTTCAGGGTGTCGGAGAATAGTTAAAATTTATGAAACGTTCAGACAGGAAATGTAGTCACGATATTTTATTATGTTTGCAGCCATATAAGTAATACCCTTCCAGACGAAGATAATAATATTAGTAGAAACTGTAAACACTGTACACACTGACTTTCAAATTAAATCAAGCTAATTTATACACTTCCTCCTTTTAATAAAGTCCAACACGGAGCTGTGTCTGGAATGCATCCAGTGTATGTTGACCAATCTCGCTCTTTTCCAACAAGAGGGAGGGCGTCATTCCCTGACCCTTCGATAGTCTTCCGCGTGAACCCCAGTTTGCGCTCATATATAGTCCACTTCCCTCGGAGCAATTACTTAGCACTATGAGTCTGCGCACGTTTGCTTACCAAGTTTTTTGCCTTTTTTTCAACCATTTGATACATCTCTCCGCAAAATACTCCATTCTACAAATACGGCAGCTTACTCACCACCTTACCGCCGTAATTCTACCAGATGCTACTTCCGCCATTCTCCTTCCGCATCAACTCTCCTCTCATGAGATCTCGAAACTTCATTACATGGACTCTGCATCATCTTGATTTGCATGGAAAATGAGATATAACCGGAGTGACGCACGCATTCTATTCATACATCGATATATCTTTTTGCATTACCGCTATGGATGCTACATCCATACTCTACCCCATCTTTACATTAGATTTTCCAACGCTCCAAAGTGGTTCTCCTATTCACATGAAGGGAGTTGCGCTGTGTACGAATAGAGAAATTGCAGTAAGCGACTAGGAGTGACGATGAGCAAAGTAGGGTGCTCGAGAGACTGGGGGTTGTATGCTGATTAAATGCGGTTTGATTTGCTGAGAGGAAACATGCTGACGAGGTTTTCATTTATAATAAGTGTACTTAGGCGATTGCGGATATTTGATCATGGAAAAGATTGAAGTATATTCAGACGAATTAGCTAAAACTGATATAAATGGAAACAGAATTACTGCAAAGGTCTTTCATTCCTAGTATGTCCAACTTCATTACATATTCGGCTTCCATTGATCCAGTTTACCCCATCTTTTGAAAAAATCTGTAATATCTGTCAAATATTAGATGTGAAAATTTTACGTACGAGTATTTTAAAAGGTAATATTTTTATAAAATAAGTGAAGTTTTTGTGTTATTTTTTAGTGTATTATACCGAAAAAGAGACAAGATGTCGTCGGCTAAAGTAGGTTTTTTAGTCTTATATAGGTCTTTCTAGTTGTCTTGTTGATAAACTGAATATCCCAGTAAACAATGCTTACATACCATCTTTGATCTTCCTAACATCGATATTATATAGTAGTATATTTTTCGTACACTGAAGCTACAAACTCACCATACTACGAGTTATGATTTTAGATGAACATTTGTTTCATTAGGTCTTCATCGTGAATGATGTTCTATTATTATATTTCCTTCTATTGAAAATTAGTTTAAGTGCAAAGTGTACAGAATAGAGTATGGGGAATACATGATAGGGATTAGTACCTCCAGGGAAAATATACTTTATTATTAGTTCAGGTATTAATAACAAACGTATAAATAATGACTCACTTTACACGAGTACTGAAAATCGCGCGGAATCATTGGACGAAATTTTTACAGCAAAGCATTTCATGTCACAGCTACATTACCTCCGTTATATCGTTCTGGAGGAAGCCAACGCATTAGGACAAACTGGACATCATAATTTAGGAACAATACTAGTCATTCATAAGTAATATGAATCTGAGAATATCTCTAAAGATTTCATTTCGAAATAAATGATCTACTATACGATGGAACTACAGTAAAATTTTACTTCTAATTTCGGTACTACATGTTTTACTATTTATCAGCAAGTACTTTCTTGGTTAATTTAAACTCCTCTAATGTAAGAACTAAGCAAATATTAGTCCGTGACATTCTTGACAGCATATTCAATATTTACTTCACATAAGCTTCCTCTCTCGTTTATTGTGACGTCACATAAGCGAGTTCCTCCGCCGCACGTGGACAGCGACCCATGTGACTCCCGAAAAGAACACCTTCCTCCTTCCTTGGCGTGTTTGTACGGGGCAACCTCTCTTCACGCTCCTTCGGTGGGTGACGGCTGAGCGGGGAGCGGGTGACGGCGACGCGGCGCAACAAGCCCGTTGGCGCACGTGCGTCGCCCGAGGCAGCTCACGAGTCCACGTAACGAATTCCTTTTGAGCGCCCGCGGCAGAGGCGGTGCGGCGGTGCGGCGNGGGGGGGGGGGGGGGGGGGGGGGGGGGGGGTTGAAAAGAAGGGGGGGGGGGGGGGAGTGCGATCGGGAGACGGTAACACAATCGTCCGCGTCATGGAAATGAGTCTCATGCATTACGCATCCGACGCGCGCTTTTTAATTACAGATGCGACGCCGGCGGCGGCGGTGTGGGCGGTGGATCCGTCGGTGAAGTGGCGAGGGAAGTTGCTATGGAGGCGGAGACGTGACCTGCGAATGGCGGCGGCCTTTATTCCTCCAATCACTACGTCTCCCTTTTGGACGTCGAAGCTTCTGTCTGCACGCTGGCGCGTCCCGCATGATCGGAGCCGCACCGCTCTGCGCCCTCATTCTCCATCCCGTGAAGCCGACGCACCTGCTTCTTGCACTGTTTTGATCCCTTCTGTCAGTTCTCCGCTTATTGTCCGTATGCAAGAGAGAGTTGGTGATATCTTCACTGATTAATGGATCCTTCGTAACTTGGATGTTCACCAACTTCTTACGTACCAGGAATCGATGCTAATTTGTTCCTAAAACTCTTCATATTCTGTAGCGAGTGAGTAATGTAGAATCAATACTCGAACACGTATTTGATCTTCCTTTGAGTCTCCTCAAATAGACATAACTTTTTAAGTCATCAAGTGCAGTTTAAGTTTGCGTTTGTTCATCGCTTGGCAGTTTTGAAATTTTTGTTTGTTCTTGCGTCGTCTGCATACTCAGATGGTCATTTCCTGCCATTACCTATTCCGTGGTTACGGATTTATATTTTTGTTTATCTTACTGCTCTTTTATTTAAAGTTCATCAATTCACTATCTACATTAGTTTTGTTTGTTTTTTCTCTGTATATTTACTCTTCAGTTCTTTGCTTTCCAGATGACAGGCTTTCTTCCGCGTATTATCATTTCTTCTGTGTTCTGTATTACGGATCACATAATATTAATAACTTCAGTTATAGTTTGAGTAATTTGTGTTATAGTCAGTCATTAGTGTCCTGACCGGTGGTTTCCCATGGTTCCCAACGGTGCTCATTGAATCGATAGTTGCAGTATACTTAAGATATTTTACAACTAAATTAAACAATATTAAAGAAGCACTAAAGGATGTTTAAAAATACTATTACGATACAAATCACAAGTAAATAAAATTACAATCATTTTAAGTTCAAAAACAAAGATTGGCAAAATTAAAACTGCAACTATCCATTCAATGAGAGTGAATACCAGGACATTGTATGCACAGCCCTACTTAAGGGGCTCTACTTAAGGGGCGTTTTAAAGGCGTACAGACAAAAAAACCTAGCCACACATTTGTACATAAATAATGTTGTTTTGTAAATAAAGCGTCCTATTGAAATTGAAATAGATTGAGTTTCCTTTTTTCATCGATAAATAAAATTGTTTGATATAAGCACTCCGAATAATGTAACTAACCAATCAATAGTTGTATACTTAGGGATCTTCCTTAATAATGTGCGACAGAAATTATAATTTTTTAACACCCCCCTTCATAACGCACGTATAGTGATACCTCGTGACCCCCATCCCTCACAATAATTAGGTAACAGGAGCCCTTGCACCCCCTCACCCCGGTTTATAAACATACTATTTGTTGCTTTTCGGAAATTGTGGGATATTGTTAAATTTTGATGCATTGACTTTATTGTTCAATCCTCATTGCTCCTTGCTTTCATACCTACCCACCCTACCGTAAGGTAGTGTAACGGTATCTGAAGACCCCCTCTCCTCTAGAGAGTGATACGTAATTTATGGACGGCCCCCTTAAGAATCAAACTTTCCGTTTTTGGTTTCCGTTGGTCTCTGGACTGATTTTTCCGGGGATCCATCGATATCGTTTTACTGCTAGCTCCGTCGACTAATCCTCGTCCGCTGTCACCACACACGCATCCCCCGCCGCCACCGCGGTTCGCCGCTCTCCTCCCCCTGCAACCCTCACGCACGTGTGGTCAACCCGGTACGCAACGGCCTCCACAGCGGCGGCGAATTCATCTCGGAGAGTTATAGAATATTAATGCATTGAGTTTTCAGAACGATGCCAGTGGATTCCGCTCGCCCCGTCGATAATAATTTAAAACTCATGTAAGGACTTCAATTAGCTCTTGCGATAATTGCAAGTACCACGCGGATAGTCAACTTCAGATCGATATATGGGGAAGCATGTTGATTTCTGGTCGAGTTGTGTTCTCGTCACAAAGTTTACGAGTTAGCCATAATCATCCTCAAAGACGCGTTTCCTTCCGAATGCTAAATTCTGAGTTCACCATTACTTTTCGAAGTAAACTTTAGGGGGAAGTCTAGTGATCGGGTTCTTTTTACTCCTTTTCATCACATATATCAAAGTACTCCGGGTATCCAGATATAAAACACGCGACACACACCGTTGTACGGACAATAGATAACAAATGAATTAAAGAATCTTTAAACTATGATTTAAAGTTAGAGAATAAGTTGAAACAGTCCTCTTGAAATGCGGAATTATTTTATTAATATATGATGTTTGATGAGATGCAGATAAGTCTTCTTCTTACTCAATTTCATATTCATTTTCAAATATTCTCTCGTTAATAATGAGGTTATGAAGAAAATAGCCAGGATTTACCTTCCCAGCATGCAACATTTCATATCTTTCAGACACATGCCAAACTAAAAGATAATACTAGTACATTCCATTAATATATTATGAAGTATTAATATAAATTTAAAAAATGACAATGCCAGATCGCAGAATTTGCATTTACATCCTAGCGAAGAGAATTAAAGTTGAGACGTGAACAGAAATTCGCCTTCTTCAGTCTCAAAGGAATTCTTTTTTCATTTCTTTACGGAATATTTGTATTATAGAAAAAAATTAGTGTTAGTATAACCTCATTGTAATTGTGCCGTTATCATCCAACCACGAGAAACATTGTGCTTCTATTTCAAACTGCTTTCGTCGACTATCTGTGGACCGTGTGTGCTCTATTCAGTGTGTGCGGTGAAGTACTTGTAATTGGATGGCGAAGCAGAACGACGACAATGCAGTTGCGGAAACCGCCGTCGTTTTCGCTTTGTCAGATTTTGCTGCAGCATTGCTGTGATACGAGCAATATTGTGTGTTTTATTTTTTATTAAAATGGATCCTAAATAATTTAAGAGATTTCTTAAAGACTGATTTAACTACTGACTCCGTCTTGTTTAAAATAGGCACGTTCTAAAGCTACCTTTCCGAATAACAAATTTATTCTTTGATTATATTACACACACATTTGTGCCTTGATGTTGAGTTTCTTTGATGCCTGTCAGTAACCTCATCGCATCACACTTTTCACTTCTTCGCATATCAAATCGTTTTTATTTTACTATGTTCCTCGTTTAAATTATTTTATACTGTATTATTTTATATTATGTATTTAAATAATTTTATTTATCAACTATTTTTGAATTGAATAATCTTGAACATCCCTGTCGTTTGTCCTTTAGGGTTGTCACTATTTCACAAAGTTATTTCATGTAAGGAGTATGTAAATGAAACGTTTTGTTGAAACTTCGCTGCCGAGTGAGGCACATTGCTTGTTTCTTATCATCAGACACATGGATATGTCGTGGATTGGTAATGATTTTATCGAAAGGAATTCATTTGATTTCCTGGTATATTTTATTATTGAAAGGAGATGAAAATGTTGTGATGCCTCTCGTAGATAGTCGTTACGTAGATAGAGCTGCTGGGTCGGTTACGAGTAGAGAAATTTGCGCAGGCAGAAAGAGCGCGTGAGTGAACGCGGTAGGTCGATATTTCGGTGGTTGTCGAGAGATTGAGGCCTGACAGCGGACTGCGTGTCAGTGGTAGTACGGATAGAAGGCGGGGTTTCGGCTGCGCCTGGTTCTGGTTTCGCGAAGAGCATCATTGGTGGTGACTGGGATTACAGGTAGGGCGTGCTCCATATGAAGACTGCAGTGTTTACTTTACTTGATATGGAGCAATCGCCTCGAAAAGGGGTGGTGTATTGAGAACACTCAAAAGCGTTTGGACCGATTTCGCAGACCTGTTGGTTGCTTATTTCTTTGTCCGCTTGTATTGATTGCTCTACAATAGTCAGTCAGTCAGTCATTAGTCATTTGATGATATTAACGTATACATATTATATCCCCTGAGTATCCAACACGCTCTATTATTGCACTAGAACCAAGAGACAAGGACTGCGTCTACGCGTACGCTCACCCGCCAACGTGGTTCCTCATCATGGTGTTCCCCAACAAAATGAGTCAAATTGTACATTTTTCTACTTACAATTTTTTTCAATCAAAATTATTTAAAAAGATTTTAAGAAAAGATTTACTGTATGTTATATTTTATCATAGTTTTAATTAATTCGTTTTACTCTTAATAGCCATTTTACTTAACAAATATGCAGATTTGCTCATTTCGATTCAAACGTTATTTTACTCCTATTTGTAATTAATTGAAGTAAACAATTCTTCCGCGGAAACGTTAACACGGAATGGTTGAATAATCCAAATTAAAAGAGGCCACTTTTCTCAATGCTATAGATTAGTGTGGTCACCAATCGAACGAATACTACATAAATAACGACGTATTAGTGAACCCTCTAAAAATTTTAATCTTCAGTTTCCAGAGAAAGATGTATATGGAAATGAAAGACCCAAATTTTTCAAACATTTCTTTGTTTTTCATGATACTTTTTATTTTATGACCTGAGATTGCCTTAATATTTGCTATTGATGTTTTCAAAGTATATTTGAGTAACGTGATTATTTCCTATTAGGAATGTGATGTTTTACCAATTACGAAAACCTTTTCAGTCTTTCTAACTGGATTCGCCCTAAGTATCAGGGGTGAATTTGTATGTAACATATATTTTGTGTTCTTTGTTAGTATTTGTTTTTGTTTTTTTCACATGACGCAACTGGCGCTCTTTTATTACTCTATGACCGTTGAGAAATCCGTGTCTGCAAATAGCATTGGGGTGTTCCAGGCTTTTCTTTTGAACTTTATTATTAAATAACATTTGAGTCTATTCTCCAATATTATTCGAATAGTTTTCTTTCTCAGTAATTATTTATGGTTTGTTTATCGTGTAAAGAATGTTGCTCTGGTAAATTGTTGTTGTGTTTCGTGTATGCTATTATGTAGATTTGGATGCCGAAGCGATTGCAGTGCCGTGTCCGCAGTGGGAACCTAAACGTACGCCAATCCACAACAGATGCCTCCACGCGCTTGGCGAACAACGCAGTTGAACGGCTCCGCAGCCCCATGGCGTGTGTTATCCCTGGAGAAACCCTATTGCGCCCCATCTCCCTGTGGGGGCTTCCCATGTTGAGACACCGGCCCTTTGGAGGGTGATTGTGAGGGTGGTGCGGGGTGAAGACATCAGTAGGAGAATTGGCTGAAGCAAGGGAGAGAGCTGAAGATGAAATGCCAGAGCGCCTATCGGCCTTCAGCAGCCGTCCGCCACCCCCACCTTTGCCTCACAGATAACGCGTACCATTCCCAAGGATTACCCATGCCCACCTCTAGCAGACGAGCGACGAAGGCTGGCTCTCTCGGGGCGACTGTTCACGTTCATGCTTACGAATAAGATGGACTGTTTCCGTCTTCAGTACCTGTATCGCGGAATTGGAAACAGGGAGGTTGGTTTCCCACATCAGTATTTGTTACACATTTCTTCTTAGATAACACATTGCGTCTGCGTGTTTCTTCTATATCTATAAACGTGAATTATTTGGAATGTCTTTTGCATAGAAATCGGAAAAAGTAATTATTTGAAATTTCAAAGGACACTTCTTAAGAATTATTGCAATAAATGTGCAGATATGGTTAATATCGATGAATTACAAGAGCAGCAAAACAATTAAAATTGGCTGCTAATCTGTAAATGTGAACCTTCACACTCATGACTGATGACTGTGAAGCTTACTTATGTTGTGTCATATTTTAATTATACATTGAAAATGTATTTATTAAAGACATTCAGTGAAGAAAATTGTCTGCTTAATTTGGTAGCTTTATACTTATTATTTATATCTGGAGCCAAATTATTGTAGTGGACATGAATATTTTTCGTTTTGTTTAGGTAGATATCTGACCCGCTACAGGTTGTACACAATATAATCTCCACGCTTTGTAAACTGAGAATTCTTTCTATCTTCATTCCAACAATAATTTTCATTAAATATTTTACTTTTTAAGTATTACCTAAATAAAATAATAATAATTCTTACTTTTTCACCTCCCTATCTCGGATAATATACGTGAATACGAAATTACTTGAATATTCGTATTCAAGTATACGTGAATCGAATTTTACTTGAATATTCTACTCTAATATATTAACGTGGAAGTTGATGTTCGTCAAAAATTTATATTCAGCTCCATTTCATTATTCGTATTAGGTAAATATAAAAAATCGTGCTTAATATAGTAATGTTTCGGAAGCATAGATGAATTAACATTTTATCTTATTTGTTAATGCTGATGTTACTTTTTATTTAATTACTAACTGAGTACACGCAGCTTCACCCGCATGAATTTGTGAATTTTGTACAACTTTTCCTTCTAAACCGCAATTGAAATATTTTATCGTAATACATCGTGCAGATTTGTGAATAATATTTATTTAGTATCTTGACTCACTATTAATTTAGTAAACAAAGCGTTTCAAAAGCATTTCAAAAACATGCAAAGGTTATGCCTAAAGCACACCTAGAATAATATTATTCAATATTCATAATACATGCAACAGTTTGCGATGTCTATCAGCACTTCAACCATATACCGGAGGCACGTGTATAATAAATGTATTATAATAAATATGACTTTTTCTCATATTTAGATGTATACAACCATATTCCTTTCTCATAGGTCCTAAGCTTAGATGTCAAAAGAATGGAGAGAAGTTGATGAAAGTAGTTTTCTTGAGAACCGCTTCAGCGGATTACAACGCTTTCTAACGCAAGTTGGCAATCGATTCTTTTCTTCTCTCGTGTTTCACTCCTAGGTCAATGTTATTCCGATTCACAGAATAGAGTTTGGAGGAGTTTCAGCAATCTTTTGAGACTTCCTTCGCACAGAAGTGAGGTTGGCTGCCGCATCTCGACGCAGCCTTTCTACAACTTCCGTATTTCTTAGGAGAGATCAACAAAAGCTGGGTTTCAATATGAAGCAGTAGAACAAGTTTTTTTTTCTTCTGTAAGGCACGCGATCTTCCGACTTTCGCTTCATTCAAACTTACATACTATATTACATTTTCATATATTATGTAAAATATGTATGAAGATATCATTGAGCATGTATGTTAAGAATAGAGGGAATTTGTGCTCCGGTTACCGGGATTCTGAAGAGATGGATATCTCAATCGGTCTGATAAAACGCATGAAATATCTTAGTTGTTCGAACCTGTGTATGTAGAATGATTACTTTTTCTGTTCCTGCATTGGTACAANAAGCTTAGCTCGCTTTACTTATCCCCCCAATTAATGTAGCTTAGAAGAATGAAAAGATTGATTGTAGGATGAGAATTAGGCTCAATGCGGAAAAAATAGTGCCTAAATCACAATTGTTTAATGCAAAAAGCTTTTCCGGTCGCGCAGCGTCGCGGTTGAAAAAGTTTTTTACATTGTAATAAGAGACACAATGTGTTTTTCATTTATTCATGGAAACTCGATCAACACCCCACCATCACCTAATATGAGAATTGGGCTATTTGTTTTTCTATCTTGTTTTTTCATCGAGTGTTTAATTTATTTGATTAACTTTTATATTTGTTAAATGTGTTTCAGACAGCTATTGAGATAGAACTTGAATGAGTAATAAAGCGTTACGAATGACAAGGAACTGTATAGAAATGTTAAAAATATGGATCCTGGAGATTTATGGGCTACTTGATGATTACCCGGTGTTTCACGGAATTTTTTTTACTTTTTAGACCAACGAACTCACTGGCAGATCGAATCTTCGCTTCCGGGACAAGACACGGAGCCAGCACGGCTGCACCATATCATTAAAACGCGTGTAAAATCTAAACCATTCATCCAAATTATATGATTTATTCTTTGTTAAATGCAAAAAACAAAATTGTATATTCAATTTGATGATAATTGATTTTTTCCTTCTTAAATTATTCTCTAAAATTGAAGTATTTTTACACGTATTTTTAATAAGGTTTTTTCGATAATGTGGGGATAATCCTGTCGCGGACATTTTTGTAGAACTCTTTGAGATGAACAATATTGTCATTCCTAGTTATCACCTATCTCTAACCGTTTAGGTGACAAGCGAATATTCTTCTTTTTCCCGATTTCATCGACATTTATGGTCAAAATCATTTTCGTCTTTCTTTTCACGCATTTAAAAAATAAAAGTTAGCCCATGTTCTTCCTGAGCATCTTAACTATAACCATGCCAAATTTCATCACGATCCGTTCAGTGGTTTAATTGTGATTAAGTAGGAAACAGACAAGCACACTTTCGCTTTACGCATTTAAATATTAGTATGAAGTATGAATTTCAAAAGACGAACCACCCAATTGTAATTGTATTGATTCGCGTCGATACACTATCTGGTGGCAGAAGTTTAAAGCACTGCTGTGGAGACAGCTGCACTTCATGATTTTCTGAGACATGATGTTCAATAATTGCTAATTTGCTCCCCGGATGAGGGAACAAAATGCCGTTCTTATCTTTATTATATGAAATCAGTTCATGTAAATCAAGTGCAGTAAGACATATCTGGAGGGATTAGATGAGTATTTCATATTTCATTGTAAAAACACTGATTGTTTTAAGAGGTCGTCCATTTTGTTCGAAATAATAAAATATTCAGCTAAAACTTATTTCGATATTTTTCTTTGCCGACTATTTCATAAATCACAAGAAGTAAATAATAATTCGTATTAACCGTAGATTCATCGTTATTCATTCATTACTTCACACAAAATTAAAATAAATAACATTAGAAAGATTTACTATTATAATTCTTTTGAATGGGTATTTTTAATCACATATGTCACAATAACAAAAGTATGTAGAGAAATTTGTTGATGTTTCCTTTTGAGTTACTCTTGCAAAATTTTAAACAGTATAACAATTGACTATTATTCGTTGTAAAATTGAAAATAACTTTGAGGCTCGCGAGGCAATTCGATCTTACTCCAAAGGATCTAATTATCTGTGTTTAAATAATCATCTCTAAAATGCTTGATAATTCTCTCAAAAGCCAAATCACGCGCTCGTCAGCTCTTTTTAACCTCCCAATATTATGGCGATTTTATGTGAGACTGCATGTATCACTATGTTATAAAAAATTAATTTGTCTGATCCCTTTAAGTAATGTCTAATATTCCTTTCTTTTCTTTCCAGGTAAGCACCAACAGAAGATCTGTCACATCTTCAGTGTAAGATATAAAATACTCGATTCTTAAGCAGTACACTTTTTTATGTCATAGTTTTCGGTGTAGAATTAAGATTCCTTATCTTTGCTGAAACTTCATTAATCCTGTGGAACCCTGAGTAAGACCCTTTAATATTATGGACCCTTCCTTGAGTTGATCTCATACATTTTGATTACACAGAATATTGGAACAAAACGCATTGCTGTGGAGATTCAACACTCGTCCAATTATTACAACCCTTGACGGAAAATTAGCAGAATGCATCTCCTCAATATTCTGTGAAAACATGAAAGAGAACAACTTTTATTCCCTTATTTATTAAATTTTATTCTTCATTCTTAAACTGTAATTTGCCTTCTTTACTATCCCTTATTTTTAAGAGTCCCTTTATCCTTGAACAATTTATATTTTATAAGTTGAGCATCGGATTCATTGAATTATGATTACTGTTATTTCACTTCTTCATGTGCCCTTCGAAGTCGGAGATTTTGTTGGAAAATATTGTGCGAGGCGTATTATTCTATAGTACAACTAACTGATAGAGGGTTAATATACACAGTGCATAATTGCATTGTACATTTTTGGCACTATTATATGTTATTTTCATGTTTAACTATGATTTGTAGGGATAGTGATTTGTTGAAGTGAATATTCTATTGTTTCTATGTTATTTTTCACATTGCAGAGTGGTAACCAATACGGGTTTGTGTAGTGAAATGTATAAAGCTAGAATAGGATATGGAATTTAATATGGTGCCAAAAAGAACAGTAAGACGAGTTCATGTGAGAATTAAATAAGATAGAGAAGTAAACATAACGATCCAAAATACAATTAAGTGCTGTATATTTTATTAGGACCCAGTATTGAGCATGTTGTGACGACTCAGAAAAATTGGATCTGATATGGCCGACATGACTTTGCTACTTTAGGTAATTTGTATCTTTGATATAAAATAAAATATAAAATACAAAAAAAAAATTTAACTTGACGAAAAGAGACATAATAGAAACAAATGATATAATACGTTGTGACACGAGTGAAGTTGTTTAAGGCAGTTCTATTAGTAAAGATTGTTAAGAATAGCAAAACAAATTTTTAAAAACCCTCCCTTAACCAAATCAATTTAATTCGCCAGATTACGCTGTGATCAACTATAATGAATTGCTGTAAGTTAATATTTTTTTAGTTCCTTAACTCTATCACCTTAAAAACATAAAACATATTTTAATTTCCAGAAAGCACCCTCCAATATCGATGGACTTGAATCACTGCTCGGGTATAAAATAATTTAAAAATTCAAATGAAATAAAGCATTTACATTTCAAATAAAAATTCCAAATTAATTTGGTTCAACTTAAATTTTAACTGATTCGATAGGGATATATCCTATTTCACAATAAAGTAAGAGTTTTAATTTAAATAATTAAGTGTTCGTTGAAACCTACGTGAAAATTACCGTTTGTTCTGTTTCTTCTTTCGGTTGTAGTGGTAGAAAATTTAGCCATGACTAAAGTAAAAGTATGCTCGTCGAGACTTTTCTACGAGGTGGTTGAAGGGCGCCACTCGAGTCCCGGTGAGAGCCTTGCAACAGGTGCCCCGGCAACCACCGTCGCGTGACTCGTTGCTTCTGGGAGACGCTTCGTTCTCCTCTGTTGTCTTTCAGAAAAGAAATAGTTCCCCACATATTGTGGGAGTGTTCTTACTACGGGGAAGAAAGGGAGTTTTATTGAGGCAATGAATAAAGTAGATATAAGGGATGGAAAAATTACAGGGAATTTATAGGTAATGGAAAAAATATTTTTAGAATTTAAAGAATTTGTAACAAGAACTGGTGAAAAGACGTTGAATTAATTGAAATAAAAGAAAGATAATGCGTCAAATATCGCAAGACGGGCAAGTTACAAGAAAGACAAACTTTAACTGAAAGAAAACGAAGTAAATTAATGTAGAAAAAATGTATCATCACTCCGGTAATGACTTTGTTGTATAGGTTGTAAATGAAGAAGGTAAATGGAAAGAGTCGCATCTCGTCATCCTTTACTCTACTCGTACATTGCCGTCGGTGTGGATTTCCCTTAATAATGCATCTTGATACTCGGAGAGATATGTATTAATCGTACCCATATTTGTAACAAAATTTGTTTGGAGTTACAATTTTAACTAATTTGAAACGTACGTACTTATAGCTCTATATTTATTTACCTCAACATTGTGGGGAAATATTCTTGCATATTAAAGGCAGAATAATTCCATAAAATGTGGTAATACACTATTGAAACGCAGAACAAGATTTACCTTGATGGTATTAATACATGCATATTGATATGTAATAGTATTTACATCAGTCCGAATTAAATTCGATCTTAAGCTTTCTAGCTCTAGTTCATTGCAATCAGTATAAAATATGTTAAAAAATTTAATTCTGAAAGAAACAAGTTTAATGTCAATTTATTTGTAGCGTAAATTACAATGCGGGTTGGGTACAAAGTTTATATTTTACCCTCTAAACTTAAGTAGCGACTATGGTCTTGACAATATTTCGTTCCGAGTACCATAGCCCCCTCAACCCCTCCACCCCACAGATCCGCCATTGCTTGCTTCCATAAAAAAGAAAAATTGTTTATCCTTCTCTATGTCATAGCATCTTTACCTATTTTTATTAATATATTGACTTCTGAACAAAAAATGTTTATTTCTCCGTGTTCTGTCGTTTGTTTAGAGTCTGCGGAAAAATCCACGATTGATGATTATGGCTTCACCATTCACAGGAATAGAATCGCCTAACTTAAATCATTTTGAATTTTAATAATAGTATTTTTAATAAGTTTTATCAAATTTGGCAAAAGTAATTATCTTATGGAAAGATTCCGGCAGATTCTTCAAAATAACTCTAAAAGTACATACAACTCGTGGAGTAAAAGTTACGATGTCTTTAGTTCATTTATAATAAATGTTGTTTTTTTTCAACTTTTTCAACTGCTTCTTACACTAAATATTTTGTATTAATACGTTGTGTACGAAGATGTAAAGGCAAAGCGAAAAAAAATCCTTTATAAAATAGCTGAAATCATTGAGTACTGACAGAGGATGGTATCCGTCTATGAGACTACGCAATCTTACGATTATGATTCTTCATAATAGTAAAAAATACTCTTGTGTCACTGGACCTAGATAAAATTAGTTGAAAGAATAATAGAGATTAAAATAACAAATAAATATAGGTAATAAAGTAAAGTGAAAAAAGAAATTTCTTTGAATAATATTTGATCATACGTCAAAGTATATAAATTATTAAATGATCTTTTCTTGACAAGTATGAGTGGTCAACAAGAATGGTTACTTTTTGTAACGAACATGATATTGGGGCCTAATAATGACTGCGTAGATAGCGAATCCCTTAAATTTCTGAAGCTATCGACAGTGGATATCAATATACATGTCGCCACATTGAGCAAAAATAAATATTATTTCCTTCGGACCATTTTATATTCAAATATTGTGTGTGCTTTGAATTTTTAAAACGATCATAGTTGGTGTTAACAATAATTGAATGCATTCGCCTTTATTTTTTGCAAAATTAATATATTAATCAACAGCGGAAAAGCTAGTTTATTAGGTTTCTCTGAAACCTAATACATAAATTGTATTTATATAAATTGTTAATTTGCCACGGGTCGTGGAAGGTCAATATATTAAATAATAACACGGCTTCACAGCGTCCCGAGCGACCCGCGTTCGGCGTAGCTCTTTCTCCATGCATGCGTGCACTAGGTTCCATTGGCACGCCTCCAGTGGGTCACGAGTGTGCACTCTCGAATAAATGCGCCACGCTGAACTCGCTCCGTGAGCTGACGTGAGCGTTCATGCGCTCCAGCAGGATCTTTGTCCTCTGTCCCCTCGAGGACAGCTGGCGGCGGTGGCGGTCGACCGGTGCTGCCCTCTGGCCTCCAGCGCTCGCTCTTTCCGTGCTCCTTCGCCTCTCATTAATGCGTGTCCGATTAGACGCGGGTCAGCGACGTCCGGGTACCTGCCCTCGCCTTTCGTCTAGAGGCAACTACGGTGCACTGCACCGGTGGCGGCGCGGGTGTTCTTCCGGATACACACGATAGTCTGGAGAAGAAATAAATATAATTCATCAATTAGATGAAGGTTGGAGAATTAAAAAAAATACTTTGTTCTATAGAAACATCACCGATGGATAGACTACCCACAAGAACTCGAGTCTCTCTAACGAGTCTTTTTAACGAACATCTCTCCTTCCCATTGCCTTTACTCAAGTCCAACGGCTGGGTGGAAGAGCAGGTCTCATGGCCTGAACTTCGCCAAAAGACATAAAATAAATACATAAAAATATCTTGTTAAATTTTGAAAACAATATAACCTATACCGCATTTATTGTGCTCGAGAAGCATATAATTATTGAGAATGAGATGTAAAATTAGTCCATTTGTAAATGAATTGCTTGATATAAGTACAATAAAGCAATAACCATTGAAATATTTACTCACAATCTCTTAAATGCGTCATCCTGTTGCCATGCAAATTTCAGGCAATTTTTTCCAACCGAACATGGGAATATAAAAATTGCTGTAATAGAATATCAACAATGAGTAAATAATACCGTGCAGGGATTCTTATAAGACCTTATATGAAAATATTATACAAATCATTTAGCTAATGAATATTGTTAATATTCGAAGAACCGTAATATTAATTTGAAATCATTTAATGTAACTTCATCTTTAATAGAAAGCGTTTAAAAATTTAATTGTTAACAGTTTCTTTTTAATGAAATACTTTACAAATTATATATTCTCATTCCACTGTCATCTCCTAATCTGATGAATCCTTTCGCTGTTGTCATGTATCCCCACCGCCCTCCTGGTTCATCTTTCTCTTACTTCCTTCTCCGCCTGCTTGTTTCCCTCGAAGCTCGCTGAAGTCTTCGGTTGCCCGTATTCGTTTTCCTCTGCTCTCAGCTACCGTCTTGTGAACCCTTCCCGCTTCCGCGTGCTCCGCCTAGCCCCGCCTTCCCCGCCAAGCCCCGCCATTGCCGCGGCGGGTCCCACCACTTCGCAAACCGCCTCCGCCTCGACGTTCGCTCGCTCCCCTCGTCAAGGCGAACAAAAGCTTGGGAGCCCGGGCGCACGCGACACCGCGAGGGGAATTTTACCGGGCGCCGAAGCCTTGTGTTCATCGACGTCACCTTGTTCCAAGACGTTCAGAGCCACGAAATGTGGTTTTGTAGCTCGAAAATCCACATTGTACCGAGATATCGCACACTGCAATGAAATGGAAGTACTTAAAATGGGAGCTTGTAAAATATCTGGTTGTTTTCCAACAATTTTTTTTCCAAGACAGATACATGGACAAGAATTTGTTGATTTTATTGTAAATAAAGATATTAAAGTTTTACATAAAGAACAGGTATAACTGGCTCAAACTTCCTCACGATCACACCAGTCAAGTTTTCTTAAAAATTGTTTCCAACGTTTCGGCTCCTCAAAGAAATTAAATTCCCCCTTCTCAAGAAATTAAAATCAAGAGGTATATCAGATCATTACAGATTGCCGGAACACACATGACCTCAATGTGCGTGTCCTGAGCCAATACAGTCAATAATGATCGGATATACCTCTTTATTTTAATATTTTGTAAAGGGTTACACATTTGAGGAGCCGAAACTTCGGGGGGGGGGGGAAGTTTATAAATATGACAGGTAAGTTCGTGAGGAAGTTTAATTCGGATGTTAAAATTTTGCATTTTATGTATTTAGAAATACCTAAAAAAATTTGAAATCTAATTACTTTTCTTTCCTTTTTATGTATTTTGGTAAACTTTTTCATTGTTATTCGATTTTTGCTTTCGACCTTTTTTAATATTGTGAGGAAGAATGACTGGTAAATACTTATTTAATGAACTTTTTAAAATGTAAGTGTATAAAAGATTGCGTTGACACGACGTATGTTGTAATTAAAGAAACTGTCAAATGTTTTGTTCAATATGATCTTGTGTGTGGAATTTGAAATGACATGTGTTTCCTTCTCAGTGTGCCCAAACTCTCTCCTACATTTCAAGTTCTCAAGACTCCTCCTCAATACAAGGGAGCAGGCTGTCGGTCTGCCTTCGGCCGTGGTTCCACATGGCCCTTTCGTTCTTGCACTCTTCGAAGGGAAGGACTAGAAAGAAACGTTTTTGATCTTTTTGATTTGACCCTTCGCTGTGACGTAGTAAATGTCGAACAATTAAGAAAATGAAAGTGGTGGAGGTCCATGATTGGTGGAATGAGAAATGGCACTGAAAATAGGAACTTCTTTCATCATTTCTTCTTGTTTGGTGTTGAAAGCGTATTGAGGAAAATATGTAAGTGAAGTTATTCCTGTCTAATTACGATTTGCAGTGGCGATTGATTTGTATTTAAAAAATATTTTAGTCTGAGCTTCATTTCAAGTAGAAATATTTATTTCTTCATTTCTTTTGACACAATGAAAATACTGTCTATATTTTCTTCTTTTATTTTCTCCAAGTTTCTTCAGTATTTTGAAAACATTGTGGGCTTTTCTTTGATTGGGTTTGGAAAGAAAATACGCTTACTTCATTCCACGTGGCTTAAGTGCACCCTTTGAAAGCTGTTCCTACAATTTCAATTACTTATTCGAACATTTTTTCCCCAAAACTGTATTTACCGATTCCTTCAATGTTCAAAATAAAGTTATGGGTCAGTAAAAAAAATTGATCCAACGAAAGTGATACAAAGTTATTTCTATAAGAGACGCTAGTATTTACTATTGACTTTTTGTTCGTTTCGAATGGTTGTCCGTTTTCTGATAAACAATATACATAACGCGCGTTCATAACTTTTTTTCGTTCATATACTCTTCGTCCATTATCCGAATCGTACCCATCTAAAAAAGACAATGTTTAATCTTTTACAATCAAATCTTTTTCATTCTTTTTTTACCATTGTGTGTTCATTCTTTTTTTTTTTTTTACATTGCCAAAACGAGTGTAAAAATACTTTCTTGATTGCTGAAAGTTTCACACAATGTACTTGAATTATCATGTACTTCTGATTTCCTTGAAATATTTATATTTTTTCATAGTTCATTGATATTTGCTTCAAATTTTGGGATGATTCCTAAATACTTAGATGCCTAACATTCTTTTAGATACAGTACATTTGACAATATTGGTATTTTTACAAAATAAACGATGAATGCAATCATATTACGTTTTCGAAAGGTAAAGTAAAAACTTTCTGTTTTTACTTGGATGAAATTTCAGGGTTGTTTTCAGTGTATAATTCACCATTCCCACTAAGTCCTTGAATATGCCATTTTCGTGTTCACCCGCGTCACTCTATCTCATCGGTGAGCATGAATTGCCAACTATCCGTTTTGCACGCTAAAACCTTTGTTGACATGGTCTTCTAATAATGACCGTTAATCGTTGGTTTGTCCTTGTACGTGATTTTCACTTTGACCTTTCCTCCGGGATATGGGGACATGTCAGCCATATTCTTATTCTTCTTTTTTATGGAGTCGCGAAGATATTTATGTTGTGCTCGAAAATGTTTATTACTTAAGGAGTGGGCGATGGGAGCTTGTATTTCGAGGTATAATTTATTGAATGATGCTTTTGAAGGTATTCATATTGGTTTTTGTTTATTCTTTTCTTTCCGAGGTATATAAGCGGACAAATTCCGATGAAACTGGATGTTTTCGGGAAGAAATGATTTAAGTCGATTCCATTGCTATAAAACGGATGAATTACTTCATCATAGGAAAAAAATTAACACATTTTTCACCAGCGATATTCGAAGTATAATACTCGGAACTGAAGTCATGACATTTTTGTGGAAGACTTTTCCTGTTCATCGAAGTTGCACTTACGATGACTCTGTAATGTTATTCGCATGCAAACTCAAATTGTGAAGGTTAAATTCATGATTCCCTTTCTTCTTTGACAGCTGTGGTAAAAAGTGAACGTATTTACTTCCACCAAATATTCTTCCGTACCGCAGTTAATTATTAGTTCTTCCATAGTGATTCCTACATTACCATACTAGTTATAAATACAGACGAAATTATTCATATCTACTAGAGAAATATGAGTCATACTTTCGCGTAAATATTACAAATGTTTTCTCTGTGTGCTAGAAATCTTTCACCAGAGTGAGAGGTAATGTTTGTGTGATAAACGAGTTTCTAGGGAAGCGTTGTTCTCTCCGCAGTACCCGACATTCGAGGATATCCTAGTCTGCAGCGCTCAATCGCTTTTAATTCCATCTGTAGCAAAGAGCTAGAAATAATATTTTTAGAATAACATTTCTCCGAACTAGAATTTTCTCTTTCTTTCATATCCGTGTGTTTAGATTATTGTTAAATAATAAAACCCAATTTTATAACAAACGCTATATTGTATTGTTGTATTTGTAAATGGGAAATGTAGTGTGCTATTGGGAAATGTAGTGTGCTATTGAAGTTTATCTACATGGAGCGATAGGAGTTACGAGTTGGGTGGTAGGTCATTGTTAGTAGGTGGGCCGGTTAGTCGGGTTTGCCAACAACATGGCTGTCGTGGAGGGGTTAGTTATTGATGCTAGGAGGAGATGGATAGAGGAAGGAAGATTGACTTTTCAGTAGCCACAGCTATATGAACTGGGACATGAATGAGAAAAGCTACAAATTTTCTGGTCCCGTCGGGAAACGAACCCGGGATGACTTGTTGAGAAGCGACAACACTACCACCTGCGCCACCAGGTGGGGGACTCTAAACGCTATATTAAACAACATAAAAAGTCCACATTCACACTATGTTTCCGCCTCTTTACTGTCATCACCAGTTTTAGAAACAAAATTAATTATTTCGGACTAGTTGACACCGTCTCTCTCTCTCTCTCTCTCTCTCTCTCTCTCTCTATATATATATATATATATATATATATATATATATATATATATATATATATATATATATATATATATATATATAAAGAGACTCATGTTATTACATTTTTGATTCTTTTAATTTTTATTCAAAGATTCAAACATGAACTAAGTGATATTGTGCTTTTGTTATTTGGACTACTCTTGATTACCTGAGAAGAAATTTCTTGCGGTGATGTTGCCAACCGTTAGCAAATTAGAGATGAAATTAGAGCGATCATTCTTTAACTGTTCCTTTAAAATGTACGTTATTTAAGTTATCAGCAGTATCTGTAAAAAGAAATCGGCGATTGGTATGAATGATGTAAGGTAAAGTGGGGGCGGACGCCAGGGCAGGGGTATATGACGCAGAGGTCTTTTTCGTTAAACTAGCGCTTCTTTCGCCGAACTAGCTAATTCACTGTGTGCTTTTATACCTGACCTGTGTTGTGCGTGTTTGTTTTCACGGTTTAATTTATAGATTTTTTGAGTAAATTTAACTCATTCGTGACGTACTTCGTCCTGTACTTTGAGGTCGGATTTCGACGTATTATTTATAGATATCATTCATGTCTTTATTTCTACTAGTTCTCTGAATCTTTAGAGGTTTATTGTAAAATACCGATTGTTCTCCTCCGTAATTTTATTTTATATTTATGTTTGAGTGAAGTGATTGTAATTTTGTATTTGCCGGTCGGATCTACAGAATATCCCAAGCTGTAGATTGCCTTTTACGTTTGCAAGGTAAATTTTGGGGACATTTTATTGAGAAAATCTCTTCTACATTCAAGGCAAGAAAATGCAAAGTGTGCGCAACAACGGGAAAAGGATCAGAGACAGTTTATCAGTGTTTAGTTCCCTTACATTTACAAAATTATTTCGAATTCCGCCGCGGTGGTCGCAAAAATTCTAAGAAATTTCAGACAACAATGGGTGAAATACTTATTCTTCATACCTACTCGGTGAGTAAAGAGATTGTTGTATATATTTTTGTAGTGTTTTAGCATTACAAGCAGAGATTTCGTTCGAGACCTGATCATAACTGGAGAGTAGATTCTTATAATCCCTACTCTTGTATTTGTCCTGCGTCGTTCACATAGCCCAAAATTGCGGAGCGCTATCTTGCTTCTCACTTTTGGGCAGATACCACACTTGTGTTGAAGGAAAGATGCCTCAACTCTGTTCTATTTTTGTACTTGATTCTTTTATCGAAATATGAATTATATTGTAACTGCGACGAAAGTGTTACGATAGACTCTGACGATATTTTAGATTGGTAAGAGATAACAATGAATGTGCCGGATGTCGTGAGGTTTGTACATTAATAATACTTTACACATTAAGAAATTTTGAGTTTATTTTAATTTAAATAATTTAATTTAGCTTATTATCTTGAAAGCAGCATTTTTAGAGTTAAATTAAAAATATCCGTAACTATAATGGCAAGACTATATTATTTCTTCATATGCATATATATCCCACACTCATGCGGCATCTGACCCTGCTAGTAAAATATGATATGAAAAAGGTTGTTCGGGAAAAAATAATTTTACCTGTTTTATTAACAAGATACAATAGATACAAAATTAAATTTGATTTTGAAGTTTTTTGAACAACTAAATGATGTAGTAAGTTTCTCGTTTTGTACGTTTTTGAGAATTACAAAAATCGAAAACAGAAACTCCGGCATCTGGCCCCCACTTTTCCCTACAACTTTTTAATCGGAAGAGAGAACCAAATTTCCTTCCGAGTCTGAAGGAGTGTAACTGCGTCGCAGCTGTCCTACGTCATAATTGCCAGCCAATAATCACATTGCGCTTTTCTCTTCGGAGGCGGACGCGTTTTTGCGGAGCTGCGTGGGGCGTAATTGACCTTGCACAGCGCAGCCTGCACCAACCCTCGAACGGGCGGACGCAGTGAGGGGCACGGGCTCATTGTGTGGTTCGTAGTGGACCCCTCTCTGTCGCTTGGCTGTCGTTGTCTCGAGTTACGCTCCGCCCTTGATCCTTTGGCGACCTCATGCGGACCGCTTTACTCCCTTCCGTATTCTCTCTCTCATTTTTTCCCCTTTCCTCAGGTGCGCATTAACCTCCTTTGCGTTCCCTCCCACTTTGTTCTCTTCTCCTGCATTTCACATCCTCTGTTTCTGCCAATCTCATGATGTACGCTTTTGCCTCTAATCGTAATGTTAGACCGATTATGACGGGTCTTAGGAAAGAATATTAACATACAAAATAAAATATATTTTTGTGTACGTACGTATTTTAGGGTCTTGAGTGGGACATTTAAACTTTTTTACAACTCAAAATAATGTTCTGTCATTTCCACTAATTCGTTTTGATGAGTGGAAAGAAAATTTAGTAACTTTCTAGTAGGATGAGTAACGCGGTTTTATCGTTGAATTCAGGTTGATCCCGCCATTAAATCAAGTTCGCTCACCGACAGGGAAATTAATAAATCGTTTGATAAACAGTTTGGAGTCATTTACTAATAGTTCATGATAAGCAAACCATATTTTAAATAATTCTACAAGACATGTGTTGAAGCGTCACATGATCTAGGAATCATTAAAATAGAAATGAAAAATCAATTAAATGACCCATTCCATATTTTTCACGGGTCGAGTGAAGAGTTATCACGACGCATTATGGAATAGACATTTGCATGTGCACAAAATTGTATTATCCCATAATACAAGTCAATTAATTTTGACAATGTTTTCATGAACCTCCCCTCCTTGTCTCGTCAGAAGCATTGACCAGAAACGAGTGGTTTGTTATTAGTCTGTTATTATTGTGTGCTATAAATGAGTCCAATATGATAATGACCACACCCTGTGATATTTTTTAGGCATTCGAGCTGAAGCAATAAATGCTCATTTAATTTACGTCCCGTACGATCGCATTATTGCCATTAGTATTGGAAGAAAAATGTAAATGAAATTTCGTGGAACATAATGACAACCATTATATGAAATTGATTCACGTCAGTACATTGTAATATTTCGTTTGAGTTGCAAGTTAAAGCGACTGGAAAACAAATTAATAACCTGAAATACAAAAATAAATACTTTTAATTTTAAAGATATTTACGTAACAATAGTTTACAAGAATAGTAATCATGGACCAAAGTGATCTAAAAAATCCCTCGAATACTGCATGAGGTCGCCAAAGGATCAAGGGCGGAGCGTAACTCGAGACAACGACAGCCTATTGTGATTACTAATAGTTCGTAATTTCACTGCATATTGGCTGTGAAACATTTGATGCCTGAGGATTGCTTGTGTAATGATCCTTACATTACTTGTCCTCTATATTATGATACCAAATTAATCATCACGTAAGACAATCTGAGACTCGTTAGAACTCAATACATATTTCGTTCGTAGTGTAGGAATCAAATGTAAGTGAAATACCAGAAAGCAAAAATGATGCGGATATGTTGAAGGTAATGCTGCTTCTCCTATCGACCCTGATGTGCAGGGACGTTCACATAACGAATTCATTGATTATCGAGCAAATTTGTTTTCAAACACATTGTTTTTCTTTTTTTCATTCCATGTAGGCGGGTATGAATGTGAGCATTGAACATGTACGTGGTTGAAAATTTGAATAGAGAGCCATTCGAAATTTTTGAATACGCGAATAATGAAATGCAATCAGGACCCTGCTTTTCATCGTGCTATTGCCGACCGTCCGTTCGAATCATGCACATGTCGGGAGACTAGACATGATGGTGAATTGCTGTACACACACATATATATATATATATATATATATATATATATATATATATATATATATATATATATTAGAGAGAGAGAAACGAATAACTACCAACACTCAAAATAAAAAACATTTCTGCCTACGTTTCGACATTTAATATTTATAATTTATTATAAAATTATTTCCTTCTAATTTTGTTGATGTTTCTCCAAAGTGGTATTTTTATAGTGATGCCCTGAAGACGTTGTATTAAAGGTCGAAATGTAATCAGAAATTCTTCGTTTTATTTTTTTGACTTTCTTCCTGGGTGTTGGTAGTTTTTCTTTATAACGCTAAGGTCGAGTATACTACTGTATGTGTATATACATAAATTTGTGAAAAAATCAGTACTAGTGGTAAGAATGAAGTGCAATTCCTTCAAGGAAGCCCGATTCTTATTTCAATTAAGGAGATAAAAAACAAGTGTTCTCGGGGTGAATTTATGATGGATGTGACGATATTGAAAACTGAAGGTTGAGAAAGGTCAACAAGTTTAGACTGAGTGCAAAGCTCAAGGACAAGGTTTATTAGTCTTAGGAAACAATTATTAAGTACTTAAATGGTCTAAGGCTTGTAAGCATTTAAAATGCCGTAATTCATTGAAATACCAACGAATTGGAATTGCTTAAATGACTGCAGAGAACAGTAATGAGACATGTCTTATTTGGTTACAATTTAGAACGCTTTATCACAAGTATGTTGAGTAAATTACTAGGAGATTAAAATGTTTATGATGAGTATGTTACCTTCAGGAAGAGTCTCCTAGGTATTTCAATGTCAAGGAAAGGCAGATATCAAATGTTTCTTGGTAATTATTGGTGTCGAATTGTAATTATGAGGCAAGTTTTGTTCCCTCTATAACTTGACTATGGATTTATGCATTGAAGCCAAATTAGTGTTATTTATTACGACTTGAAACATCTTTCTTTTCAGGATGAGATAATTATTTATTTCCAGTACATGTTTTTATGGTGTCAATGAAAATTTACTGTGAGGAAGACTGTCTATAAAATCAACAAGTACACAATATACAATGTTTGGTTCTAACCTCTTAAACAATTTTGTCGTAAGATAACTTACTCGTTTATTCCATAGGTACGAGTTAACAATTAAAATAATGCGTGAGACCATTCATGCTGGATATATATTTCTCTGTGAAGGACTCTTTGTGGGTGCTTTCACAGCTTGTGATATTGACTGTCAAGTGCAATATGACAGTGGTCGCCAAGATGAAATATGCGAAGAAGAACGAGGAGTTCACATTCTACCGAATATTTGTTTTCCCAAATACTACTAATGGCACAAAAATGATGAGTCGGTGGAAGAACGATTGATGGAGCAATAAGATATAAAAGAGTTATCGGGGAGAACCAAGCGCACTTACATATTTATTGGCAGTCGATATTTAGTAGCGGTCACTTGAAAGGAATGACTCCTAATCCTACGCTCTTTACTCCAATCTCTCGTAGTTTGGAGTAGATAAGTTTCTTTATGGGAGTCAGCGTGGCTCAGTGGGTAGAGCGCTGTGCTGCTAGCTGAATGGCTGAGGTTCAACCCCGGTGAGGTGGGGATTTTCATCACACCTCTACATCCAGACTGACTTCCAGGCCTACTGTAAAATGAGTACCAGGGTCTTTCCTGGGGTCAAACTTGTCGGAGCGAGATACTGACCACATCTCCTTCTAGTAGCGAGGTCAAATAATTGCGGAACTTTACTTTCCGCGAACCCCATAGACCTTCGGGGCCTATTGTGGGATAGTTTGACTTTGTTTGACTTAACTTTCTTTATATATTTCTTCGGCATTTTAATGGGGAGACTGCACAAGGCTGTTTTCCCCGCGCTCTCTGTCGGTGAATTAGTGGTACCAATATAGCAACGTGGGCTTGATTCAAGCGGATTATGAGAGGGACGGGCATTCTCTAATTTCTAGAAGTAAATGGTTTGTGTTGTTCTGTATTTTACTATAAAACTCATTTGACGCTTTGAATAATAAAGTGCTTCTTATCTTATAATATTTAAATTTTTATACTTCTTTGAAAATGGAAGAAACAGAATGAGAATGTTTCATGGAATCATTTCTGTAAAAAAGGAATTAGATCTTCAGACATTCTATTCTTTTAAAAAAATCTTTAAAAACCATTGACGTAATCAGCATACACACTGCGACATTTCATAGAGAATGACAAAAATCACTTATTTCTGCAATGTTTTTTTTCTCGAAACAAACAGTCTTAATTTGTTTTTTGTATGAAAGGAGCAAATATAAGAGAGCAAAATGTAATTTAAAAAATGAATCAAAGGTGTACTATGCATAAATTTTAAAAAGTCATAACAAGTCATAAAAATAGAAAAATGTTCTTGCGTTTATTGTCTATTGATTCAAAAGTAAATATATGTCTTAACCGTGAATGTATTGTTTAATGAAGCGTGCTGTTGAAGCAAATAATTGAAGTGAACTCCAGATATTTTATATTCATTAGATATTCATGTACTTTACTATCCGCATGACTTTTCTAAGTTCCACATTTCTCCATGCATTTTGTATGTCTATTTGACAGTTTGATCCCTCTGCACGACAAGCTCCAATTAACCTTTCCAAACAAAAATCTAGCTGTAATAATGTGTTTTTGACATTCCTTGTCGCTGGGTAACTTTTTTTTTATCGTTAATTGTTTCTACGGGGCATGAAAAAGTCTTCGCATATTTCATTTTTGAAATTTCATAAATTAAAAAATTTCATTTTTGGCGTGCATTAATATCGATATAATGAAAATTATTTCATATTAGATAAAAATCTATTTTTATATTGATGATTCATTGATTTTTACAAGTTTCGGTAAAATGAATTTAATACAGTAATAAATAAAAATAAAACGTAAAATTTCTCATACGTAAAGAAATTGGAAACTAAGTGTTTCATTTCTTATCTATTGATTGTTTAAATTTTCTCTTGTATTACTATCGAATAAAGAAATTATTCTCAGACCAAGTTTATATAAATTCTGTCTCGTTAACATTGGTGGATGGGTCAGAAAGAATAATAAAATAAACAAATAAAGAATTTTAAAAATGCAAATAATAAACTTAAGTGGATTGATCCATATTCGGTTGAAAGACCTCACCAAAGAGAAATATAAAAAAGGAAACTAGATGTCAATAAAAACTCTTAATTTTAACAGGTTTAGATAGTGTTGCTCGGCGAGTAAATAATGCATCTAAGAAAGGTGCTATATCTGCTTATTTGTATCACAATGTATCTCGGGATATCTCAAAAATTTGTTGAATACGAGACTGTTATCTTGATTTGAACCATGTTTTAGCTGAGATGGATCCTAGTCTCGTTCGCAACGGCATACCCCTTTTGCTGTAACTGCAAGCCGGGTTGAATCCTCTCCCACTAACACTGGTTCCACACGAACGCTGAAATATTCACTGTCTTGCGTCGACGTCGGATTGCGTTGGGCCACTGGTCATCAACCGAAGCGCGTCCTACGACTTCCGAGGACTGGAAAGGACGCGACGGCCGTTCGGGTGTGGGCGGGGGTGGAAGGGTATAGCGTGGATGTCGTATAGGACGAAAGACTCCTTTGATCTCGAGCGGAAGGGAAGAAAGAGGATGCACGCTGTGGATAACTGAGGGCGAACAATTCTCAATAACTTTTAGAACTATTGTTATTTCTCCAGAGACACACAAATTATGATGTATGGAAGTAATTATTGCTGCCTTCACTGCTGATACAGTGCCACGATTGCAGTGGTGTTATTAGGAGATATTCTTTCAATTCGAATGACGCGGGTAACCAAAGGAAGAACTGCATGAAATTAAGAACGACAATAAATAAAGGCGACGATTAATCTGAAATCTATTGAGAAGTGCTTTTAGGCAGTGTATTATTTCTTTGAAAACTATGAAATTTATCTGATAACTGGATAGGTTCATTTTGTTAAAAATAAGTACACAAATGTTGTATAATTTGTCATCTCGATGAGAAGCAGTGCTACACAAATCTCACCAGAAAATTTAATTATCTCAGCAAATTTGAATTCGTAGAAAAGTATTAAGTATTGAGATGTTGTCAGTTCTGAACAGGATTACAAATTTGTAATATAAATGGGTACAGGTTGTTTAGGAATCGAATCGGTTTCTTCTAGAAGATGAATTTGATTTGTACTTACGCTCGTTTCCATTGTAAAGCAGAAATAGAAGAATTGTTTGAAGACGGATTATTTCCCCTCTTTTGGTGTAATTTACCTCTCGTACCGTATTCACGACCACGTTTTAATCTCTATGGGGAGTGCATTTGGTCACATTACCACAATGTCGTCCCAAGGCCTGGTTTCTCCTCTGTATGAGGAAATGCAGTAATGAAATGCGTACGAGAATTACGAGACGTGGCGAAAACGAAATGTAAATGGGTCTACCTACAGGCAACAGTCACTGTGACCATAACGCTTCCTAATGAGTCCATGAGTTTAAGTCAACTTCGTGATTTCGGACTCCGCGTGGAGGAGGCATGCGCATTGACCGGACGGACGTGGAGGGAGAGCAAGGGGGTCTATCCAGCTGCGGCACGACCGCACGACCAGTCGTGCTTTCCATTTGTATGTATGAATATTCAGCAAGAAAGAGAATGTTGTGGGGCGTAATTCCGGAGTTGACCTAGCCTACGTCGAAACCAAGATACGCCGGAGTCACCACTCGCCCCGCTGTAGATAGGCTCAACATGTAGAGAGTATTTACTCAATTCATTTTATATCTCTGTAATTAAGAGAAGTTGTACACATTTTTAAGTAAATACAAAGTGAAAAACGTGGTGTGCATAATTACTATCACTCAAGAAAATGATGCAAGATTTATGAGTATCGTTTTCTTTTCAATTTTGAACACTTGTGTGTTGGTTTAAATAGAAATGACTCTCTTTTTTAGTCAAAGTTCAAAGGGATTTGGATTTTTAAAATCGTTCTATCGAAAAATAAGAAAACATATGTTAATGGGACTGCAGAATTGATCACGCACACAATTTCTCTGTTCAATAATGACTTAAAATAGTCTGAGCCAAATCTGTGAAATCACTACAAGATACAGGATACCACTAGGGGGAAGTTTTGTTTTGACGTAATCACCTATCGCCACCCAGTAGTTTGGCGGTTCTAGACCGTAATCAACGGGGGGGGCTAACAATTAACAATCTGGTATTATTAATTACTATCACAATTATTTATTAGTTATTAATATGCTATTATTAATATTATTGATATTAATATAGTATTATTAATAACATTTATATTATTAATAACAATACAAGTTATAACTAATTTCAATTATTAATCTGGTATCACTTTTACAAAGTACGCCATTTATCAACTTCAATTTTATGTGTTAAAAGTTAAGATCAAATGGCGGGGAGGCTAAGGGGGCTATAGATCCTCCACTGAGTAAGGGTGCTTTTCATCTTTGACAATTGTTATAAATATGAACTTGGAATGTCACGCGTGTTCTCGATGAACCCCCACAAAAATATGAAATAAACTAGCTACTGTAAGAAAATATAAGAACGTGAATCCAACAAAACAAGTTTAACATTTATTACATTTTACACACAGCTGAACGCCGGACAAAGTATAGTCATGATTGATTTTTATACATTTCTAAGCGAGTGTCATAATAGAATTGTTTTAGTACAATCACGATATCTATAGTTAGTTGTCTAGTTGCATCAGGTTATCACAGTTTCTAAATAATGCCGCTTATCTCACTTTCTTGAGCATCAAACTCACGACTGGCGGGTACAGAAGCAATGTTGTCCGTATCACAGTTCAGGACAGAAAGGATGAAGTTGCCCGAATCAACAACGTTTAGTTGCTAGGTAATTTAAGACAATAACCTAGGTCTCCTGCATGGAGGATATTTAGAAGACTGGCCTTGACTATTATTGAAATGTTATAAGATGTAGCAACATCTGCTACAGGACCACTGATGATAGATACAGGAGGAAAATTACGTAGTCCGCAGAAAAATTTCCCATTAATTTTAACATTTATTAAATTTAAAACAAAATTATACCATAAGATGTATGGTTTCATGAAACAGGGTTTCCTAGGTGGACACGTACTCATGAAACGTGTTTCAAAAATACGTTGCGTGAAGTGCATTTCCTGACATTCGTTTCATTGGTCTGCACTGTGTTTAACTTTGAATTATTCCATTAAACATATTCAATTTCTAGAGAATGGCGAATTCATTTTAAAAAACGAAAATAAGTGTTTCAACTACGATAGTACGGTTCAGACACTATATTATTACTGATGTATTCTAGATAATAAAAAAAAGTAGATTTCACATACCTTGAATTGAACGTTGGGCTTCTATTTTGGTAAAATGAATTCAAACATGAGTATCAAAAACAAAAGTGTTTTTCGGTAGAAAAACTGGGTTATATCTACGTAAATGAAACAAAACGTCCGTGAGAATGACAGCCTCACTCACCGCATTGTGTCTTTGCTCAAGCGTGCACCTGTCCGTTGAAATCAGAAATTAACTTCTCGGCAGGAGAGCTGGCTGCGGTGCTGTGTTCGCGACGGGCAGTCCACCGCGCCGCCGTCCCACGGGAGGGAACAAAACCCGCTCCGCACCCGTCTGCCTGCCCGCCTGCCGGACAGAGTTAGCGCACACGTGTTCCGGCGCTAATAAAATTGTAAATAATTTGCGTTATTAATGGAGCGCCCCATTGTTGCGCGCGGTGCGATAAATCCTCGGCTTCATTGCGCGTGAAGACACACGGACAGTCGCGAAACGCTGCCTCATTGCGTCCCCATCGAGTCCTCGCTGCATCCTCGAAGCGCGTATGCGGCCATGCGGCAGTGCGACCGTAAATGTCTCCTATTTCAAAGGATTCTTCTGTATTGCTTTTTTTATGTGCCAATATTCCGGAGCGTTACTCCGTGTTACGCAAATTTTATTTACGAGTAAGTGATTTTGGCTTGCTCAAATTATTTTGCTGATTAACAACACATTTGTTTGTATCATGTACGATATATTGCGGAGAATTTGAAGTAATAATTCACTTAAATTTGTTGTAACTGTATTAGTAGCGAATATAATTTATTCCAATAGTGATTGAAATTTCTAAATATACGAGTATTATTTATTTTATTGGATTATATAATGAAATTTAATAGTAGCAGAATTATGAACAAATTATTTCATTTGTTTTCTCTGATGTACTTTCGTACCTTTGATTCTTCGTTTTTTAATATCTCATATCAAAATTTAATTGGCGCTCTAAGTCATCCAAGACCTTCGTGTCACATAACTGAACGAGCTTTCCCTTCCACTTGGTTAGGTCTTATTCTTGCAGCTGACTTAACATCTCATGTCCAATCGAGTTCACTGACTTCAACAGCCCGGTACCATTGATGGAACTCACTTCGCCTCACGCTTCGTGTCGCGTAGCAAATGACTTCTTCACTGNGGGGGGGGGGGAGGGAAGGGGGAAAGCAAAAGTTCGTTAACTTTGTTCCCCACCCTCCCACTCCGATAGTTTCGTATTATTAATAGTGGAAATAAAGTACTTTTATGGCAGCGGTAGTATTTATTTTGTTTTTAGTCTTATACTTGCATTTGCGGGGTTCGTTTGAAATGCACTTCTGTATAGAATAACATTGCGCTGCATATAAAAATCCTTTACCATACAGGACGGAATTCAATGGAAAGTAGTAGTCGTGGTAAGTAATGCAAATCCCGGCGATGTTAACTAGGAACAGATATTGTAATCTAGGTTCTAGATATTGTAAATCAAACGAAAAAATATTTAACGCGCTCCTTTATGTATTTTAGAAAGTTAAGTAAGATTCCTGCCCCCTCCCCGGGTTTCCGTGAAGTCTCGTTGTCGATACTCCAGCCACGCGTTTTCTTCCTGTTATACATCATCGGATTCCATTACTATTGCAATATCACTACTCAGATGCTATTCGACTTTGCGTGATCACTATGGATTTTCATGGGAAGAAGGATGTAGGTCAATGGGTTTCCCAAAATATACCAGATGTAAATAAATTGAATCTATATAAATCCGAAGTTAAAAGCTTCTTAATATGCTTTTGTTTCCATTAGGTGAAAGAATTCACAGATTTTAATAAAAGAAAATGAGAGTTTCAATTTCTTGAGAAACATTGTTTTCCATATGGCTTCGGATGATATGATGTTAATATATCTTCTACTTTATCACTCCATTGTTACAGTATTCTAGATACTGATTAAATTCCTTTTCCGTGTATGTTGTTTTTGCTCTTTTTTGTTTTTAATTTTTTTTACTGTACGCAATCTTGGCAGGGTTGTTTACATTATCTCTGTAGCCTCATCCTGACCCCGGTTTTCCACCGGGTAGTGGCGGACTTTCCTTGGATGAGAATGTCATTAATACCTTTGTTCTATTAATCTCGAATTTTTACTGCACAAATATCTACAATTTATTTTGGAATAATAAATGGGTAACAGTACGTATATATTAAATAATTTCTTTTATAGATATTAAATCCGCTAGTGTTCTTGGTCCCTTGATCGGAATTGATGGAATGGTCCCTTGCTTGTTTCCGGAGAGTAACTTAGTATGACCCACGTGGTCATACGAAGTTTGCAACTGCTTTCTTGACATTAAAGTTTATTTAATGAGACTGATTATGTGGTGTACCTTTACCTGATGGGCAAATGTGATAAAACCATCCTCGTCTTTCTTGGGTAAACTTTCCATTTTCCTAATGCATTAGTAATAGCGCATTTGTATATTCTTGTGAGGAAAGTTCTCCGTAGTACTCTGATCGAAGAACCTGTCATATCTTTCTAGTTAATCTATCAATCAATGTTTTTAAAAATTATTTCTCCCTCCGATGACGTAACTATTAGGGTATTTGATCAAACAATTATTAATAACAAATAGACGACGTGTTTTCACTGAGATATAAAACAAGAGAGACCAGCTATTTATTGACTGAAATTTATATTGGAGAACAGGAAATATACATGGAAAACTAGTGCGCATAATGCCAGGAAAACAAAAATAACAAGTAAATGAAATGTTTTTTCTTTCACGCCTATATTTGTTAAATGTTTTTTGTTTCCTGTTTAAAACAATCAGATACGATTACACAACGTCGATAGTCTTGATTTCTTAAAAGGTTTTGTTAAGATGTCAGACTTTTGGAATCCTGAATCCTTTAACATCACAGGTTGGTATTCATAAAATCTAATGCGCTGAAGAATTTTTCTGGCATATCATTTTTGACTTCTATCATTGAGTTGTCACTATGTTATTGAATTCAAATCTTAGAAAACAGCATATCCCTCCAACAGTAATCTTGAATTCAGTTTTTAAATCTTTTATGAATATTTCAGAGACCTGATGGTCAGTTGCAGCAATCAGACCATCATCAACTTACAACATATGACATGACGCTTGTCTTAGCGACCCCATCTTTCATGATACAACTGTAGCAACGAGCAGTCCACTTCAGCAATATGCACTTCTGCTACTTCTTTGGGTGAAATTGCTTCAATAACTGCCTTGAATAATTTACCATTCGGATCCATAAAGCGCTGCTTCATCGTTGACTTTTAACCAGCACTCTGTGGGAGTTGACACAAATTCTTTATTTAGATTTCTGCTTTGCGCTGCGAGGGAAGAGAAGAAATTTTCACTAATCTGTGGAACATACCATATATCTCTTAGACGAACTTCCAGGCATTTTTCTTGAATTTCATTTTTCTTCAGTAGCCGGCGTGACGTGTCCTTCTACGTGGAGGTACACGCGTCTACTGTCTATTTCGTTCCGTTTTTCATTCTCCACGTCTCTTCTACATACTCCGAATTTCTTCTTACTTATGTTGACACTCTATCGTGCTTTTTGCCATCCCCGCCAGAACTATGCCTTCAGTTATCTCTCTGATATTTTTGTTCTCCTTTCTGCACCATACACATCGGAGTCCCATTACAAGTGGCTTGTTGTTTTCTCTCTTGCATCGCATGAGCACATACCACTTTCTAAGTATTGAATCTATAAAGATGGGCAGACAATTTTAAATGCATATGGTGTCAAATTCAAAGACAACATGAATAAGGATGGGAAATAGAGAAGAAGATCGTTCCGGAAAATACAGAGATAATGACGAGCTAATACAGAGATAATGCAATGATATAAAGGATAAAAGTTATGAAAGAAAAAATGTCATATAACGTCGTAGAATAAAACGTCAGAAATGAAGATAAAGTTGTTTATTAATGTTGTAACAAAGATAAATATATTGTTTTAAATAAAGTATCGTATTTTCAACCACCGAAATGAACATCACATCTTTAACATGGGAATAGTGGTTCTCTATTATTTCCTTTTCCAGTCTTCACTCTTCTTTCATTAACATTTGCTTTGGGTCTGGTTTACTTAAGCATTCCTTCAGCACGGCATAACAAACGCGCATCACCTTTACAATATAATCATACTTTGCTCTCAGCAGAACATTACCGTTTCATTGCACCTTCCGTTTCATCCTCTCTTCTATTGACTCCTTCACCCAATGAACTGCTTTGCCCACCCGAGTTGAGGAGCAGCGCCTCGAAAGGATTAACGCCATGCGCCTTGACACGTCACTAGACGCACACGAGATCAAAGGTTGCGCTCTCGTCTCGTGAGGGCGCGCTTTCGAGTCTTGGCACCTCACTCGATTACCCTAGTTCTCTATGAGATGTTTGTGCTTGTCCTTTCTTCCACCTGTCGTATTCTCTATCATCTCTATTTCACGTCGTTTCTTTCCAAGTAGGTTCAAATTCTTCTCAAGTTTCCTTTACATTTTGCGTTGGAACGGATAGATTGTATATTAAAGAAAAAAATACATTAGATATTCTGAATATCAATTCAATCATTACATTCTAATTAAAATCATTCTTTCTCTATCTCTAACAGCATTTATATTCATTCATTTGTGCCATATCGTGAAACATACACAATCCTGTCTCCATTCTTGATTTTGAACTTCCTTAATGCTCTATTCGCCCCTCCAATACGATACATACGGTCTGATCACGCCTCTCGAAATCATCTTTTCTGCGATGCTCAAGAACATAAAACTAAATGCCTTGTATTTTTGATACCTCAGGTGTCATATCCAATCCTTTATATTGCATTGTATACTTATATTGTTTCCCTGTTATATTTCTTTAATATATTCCATTGGGTCCCATCCCATGCCATGCTGATTTGTTATCATCTCGCTCCACCGACCACGCCACATTCTGTCCCTTCTCAACCCAATGCACCGTACTGTGTCCTGGCTGACCCATAGCATCCATGTTCATTCTTCTATGTCCCATCCCGGCATCTGGTCGCGTTCCACCGCGTCATGCTTCGCTACAGTCTCTCACCGCACCGCCAACGCGTGTCGCTTCTCCTCTTCATGACGCGCTATACCATCAACTAATCTCACTCCATAACTCAACACCCTCAACCACCTTCCTGCATCCAAATTGCACCACATTCAACTTAGGTCCACCTTCGAGCACTGTCGTGGTATGCCTACACTCTGTTGATTCTCCACGCTTTACTACCATATTTGTAACCATGTCGTGATATCTTGAACCTCACCCCTATTTCCAACCCCCTCGGCTACAACACAACCTTCTCCACCTAACCACCACCCAACGGCGCTCTATCTCGTCGCTTCGCGCGCGCGTGCCTGCGTCACCGCAGAGTGGACGGCAACCGCAGACGGGCTGTGGCGAAGCAGTCGGTGGCGGGGTCGAGAAGGGATGTGGTCCCTCCTTTCGGTCCCCGCCGCTCAAAGGGAACCTTCCTCGACATTAGCGCCACACATTGTTAGAGGACATAAGGAAAAGTAGTGGCGAAAGTCATGACGACGCACTTAATACAACGGGTGGCGGGGAATTTGTCCCTTGTATTATCATGGGGAGGTGTTTCTGTTAATTAATAACAATTTCGGGTCCTTCCTTAGCTATCACTCGTTACTTCGCTTGTTTATATATTTCCTTTGCTTAACTTCAAGCTTAAGACAACCAATTATTTTCTATAACCAACATTATCCAAAAATCATTGCTCGCATTTGCACTTGTTTGTTTGTTTGTTTTTTGCACAATAACCAATTAGTGTGTCACACAATTACGGAATTTATCACTTTCAATTTCAAGCGACCTTTCAACCAGCAATCAATACTTGAACTCTTTCTTGGTTCTCATAAGTGGTTACAGATTTATTACATCGTATTTTATGAGTATTATTTTGTGTGATCTTTAAAATAAACTTTCATTTAAACTTTTCAAAAATCATATCAAACTTTTACGAACTAAATAAATCTCAAATTTTTACATATGTGGATCTTATTAAGAAAAACCACGTACCCCTTGCATGAAAGATCCGTGTCAAATCCATTTTGTTTATAAGTACAGAAAGAAAGAAATCAGGAATCAGGATATAAATTATTTGCTTGGCTTATATGGTATATTACAATACAAAAAATGAGACATGAACTGAATAATTTTGTTTAATTTATGATCTTATGATAGAAAAAAATTATCGTTTTTTTTAGATGGTTTCAATGTGTGGCAAATCGCGCTTCAAGGAAAGATTTGACACCTCATGTCAAAAACATAACACAAGGTGACAGTTTCTTTCAGCTGCAATCGCTTTATCTTATTTCTAAACAACACCATGTTCTCCCTTCATTCTGAACTATTTGCCACAAACGATGTATCTTTACGCATATAATTCTTTGGACTCTATAAAAACCGTAATATAAGTTTCAACTGCAAAAACTACAACTCTGTTGTTTTCAAATGCAAATTGGATTCAAATGTATCCTTGTGGTAAGTTCCTAGTTTTTCCATAATTTTGATAAACTTCGAAGTCTGTATTTATTATTAATTTATTACTTTTTTAAAAATAAAAAATATATTTTTAATATAGTAAGAGGAGGTATAATACACAGGAGGAAGTGGAATATCTTTAAAGAAAATAAAACATATGATGTATATATAGCACCAGTAATGGCATTGTTGTTGATGAAGGGTCATGTTGTACAAGTGTTTAAAACATAAATAAATTTACTGTACAGCGGAACCACTGATAACGATTCTCATGTTTGTACAACTGAGAAATCTTTGTATGAACCCACTAGTGCTACTAAGACTGCTACATCGCCTTATGATCAATTCGTTTCTCGTTCCTGGGAAGGTATCTCTTGGCCTCTTCATCCCTCATCCAACTTTCCTCTGCGAACAAGTCCAAGGCACAAGCTTTCCTCCTTTGCAGGTTATGCCCATTCGAAATTGAATCGGTTAAAGCTGTTTTCTTAGGTAAGAAATGGAAGGGCTTCCACGAAGAGCCCTTTGCTTTGGCGACTGCCGTAATACTAGAGCTGAAGGTTAGATAGAAGTTGGCCTCTCCTCTCGCTCCGTTTCGCTTATACATGATGAGATGTATTGGGAGAATCGATGCCTTTGACTGCGCCAAAGCAATAAACTTCAATTTACTTGATATCATTTTTGTAGAATTTTGCTTTTAAATTGTTATTCTGTAACAGTAAGTTTCGATTTCTTAGGCATTATTCTATTGATTGTACGTCTCGATTACAAACTTTTAACTTTTAAGTGAGGTTATGTGATGGAAACGCACAGTAATTATTTTGGATATTTCATATAAGATAGTGTCATATAGAATGTATTAACAATAATTTCTTATATCTGTGCAAAAAATACTGGAAAAGGGGATCATGATTATCAATTTGGGAATTTTATTTTTCGAAAACGATTCGGTCTGTTCCGTATTGCCCTAATACAACTACTCTTCAGTCGTCTCGTTTAGGGTTCGTGAGGGGATAGTTACCTACTTGACAACCTCAGTACGAGAATACACTCTACCACAAATGCCAAATTTCTAGGAAAAGTATGCTCGTATTATCAAGCTAAGTTGGTCAATTTTATACTCTATCAAATAAAATTTATTTTTAACCATCTCTGTAACACATTAGAGAAATGAAACCTAAAATCATTGACACTAAAATAGTTTTCTAGGAACATTTGTTTTAAGATAAAATGAATCATGCAATGCATTCTACGAACATAGTGTTGTAGCGTCTATATTTTTTCTGTATTCGTACGCGAGTACTGTACGTTGCGGAACTTATTCGTTACAGAAATATCTTTGCTCAATCTGGAAATAATTAAATTTCTTTTACCTTATTTTGTCTTTTTCTCGCATTATTAATGAGATATTACAAGTGTCGCTGTAATGAAGTCTTCCCTCTTGGTGGTCTAACGCTATTAGTTAAATACAAATATTTCACGTGGATATTTACTTATGCAAGCGTAAAAACAAGGTTAAAAAAACTTTTTAATGAATATTTTCGTATTAATTTCAAAAGAATGAGACTCATACTGAATAACTATGTATTAGAAAGTAAAGTCGAGTGAATGAAACCGCTCACTGACATTGCTTTATCACATTCTCCAATTGAGTTATGTAGTTGCTGACCAGCATGCCACTACAAAGAGTCTTCTGTTCATAGGTGTAAGTTAGTTGCAGTTTGTGCCAGTTAAGTGCCTTGGGTCTTGGGAGAACAAACATCATATACAGCTCAGTTAACGCGTGCAGACAAGCTAGGAGAAGATAGGAGTGAATTGGAAGAAGAGGAGGGTACTAGTGGCCAAATGCGGGCAAAGGGCCGCCCACGCGCGCCCTTAGAAGATTAAATCTCGCGAGAAGTTGCGCAAGTACGTGAAGCCTCCCGGCTCACTCTGCGGTGGTCGGATGGGAAGAGGTAAATGAAGGGAGGAGTAACTTCTTCCTCTTCGGAAATGTTTTGTCGACGATTTTCTGCGTTTAAGTTGCTCCTTTCATGCCCCATTCACTCCACCTGGGTCTATTCTCACTCTACGGCCGAGTTTTTCTCTCTAGACATCACAGTTAATTCATGTTCCTCCCTACGTTCTCTACAATGGATCGTCTTCTTCTCCTTTTTTTCTTTCTCTCGATGGTTTCATCTCCATTACTTCTTCCATGTTATCTCTTTTATCCATTGTATATTACTACGGAATTTTCGAGTCTCCAGGAAACTTCCTTCCGGATGTTCTTGAGCCAGCCACCTGGATATGTAACCCCTTTCCTTAACCCTTATCTCGCGCGTCTCTCGCAGAAGGAAGTTTTCCCGGGACGAAGGGATTGCTCCGACAGCAGACTCCAGAAGATAGAGCTCGCATCGACGCACAGACGGCAATGATGAAAAGCGGCGTAGTTCTAGATATTAACTTCCGCTCGTTACCGAGTTGGCCAGGCGGAGATTTCTCTAAATTCACTTCTCACCTGCAGTTGTCGAATTGTTGCTTGTCTGCTCGCGCCCCAGACACCACGCACCGCCGCGGCCGCCGCTGCCACCGCTTATTTCTCCACTGCCACCATTGCCAATGCTGCTGTTGCTCTCTCGTCGGATGGAGGAAGGGAAGGTGGCTGAAAGGATGAGTCTGGAGGGATGGAGGAGACTGAGGGGCGCAAACGATGTTTCGCAAGTTGGCGAACTCGACGCGACAGACGCGAGGCAGAGATGGCGGTACAGGCAACTGCTAACTACCGCCGCTGTTGCTGCTGTTGCTACTACCGCCGCCGTCACCGCCGCCACTGCTACGTCAAAGTGCGCACGCAGGAATTCCCATCACAAGCCCGAGCCGATGGATGCTCCAACGCGCGCGCTCTACCGCCTACGCCGCCGCACCCGCACGTGGGGCAAGAAGTTTGTTTTAATTCTGCAATCTTCGCGTTGTGCAGGCGCAATTACAGCGCTCATTAAGTCTAAGAGGGCGGGGATTGTGAGGGAAGGGAGATGGAAGCAAAAGGGTGGAAGGAGCAGGAGGGTGTTAGCGCGTAATTAACTGCGTCGTCGTGTGAAGGCGCTAGTGCGCGATGAATGGCGACTCGCGCGCGGGGGTTGGCCGATGTCGGCAGCGAAGTTTGGACGCATTGTCTTTGCCACTGTAGGAAGCGCGTTTTCTCGAACTCGCTTTGTTGTTTTATTGACACTATCTTTAACGTGTTTGTTTTGTCGTTATAATTAACGCATTCTTGAATGATCAAAATTCAAATGAAACTCTCCTAATGTACCAAATTCTACAATTGTGATTTACGTTGCGATTGCGCATTCATTCAGTATCGTCTGCTGTGGGCTGTCCTTTTAACTCTCAAAAATTCTTCTGTCTTTTTTATTACACAAATCTCATTAACTCATCTTACTAGACCGTTCACTTTTATTATAATATAATTAAACTGCAAATAATAACTACGACTTAATTAAATACCAACATCTAAATGCCTAAGCTCTTTGGGAAAGCTAATGTGGGTCATGTACTACGAGATTGTCCTTTGTTAGGTCAGGTAAGGAAAATTGAAAACTTTTAGAGGAAAATAAGAGACTTGACGTATTAAACACCAGACATAGTGAAAAAATGATAAATAAAATTTTACGTTTTTAGATGAATATTGCTTATAGATCATGTATTTGAAGTCGAGATGAATAGAAGATAAAGAAATTAAAACCCTTGTATTGGCTTGGGGTAGAGATGTTAATAAAACGCAAAAATGGTTTTACTCCCATTAGTACTCGGATATGTTATGAAGGCATACTATAAAACTTTGCTAAGCATTCTAATTTTTATAGACAAAATAATTTCAATTTTATTTATTCTAACCAAAGATTAGTTTCAATGTGTGTTTTTAGCACCCAATGAAACTTTGGGGTGTAATTGTTGATGTGGGGGAACTAAATTCAACGTAAGATTTAGGTAGTTTCCCGATCATGTTTCCATCCTCTCTTAAGTCGGAAGTACCTCCATTTCATTTGCCGCGTAGTTGCAGCATTCCACCGTCATCGTCACCACTTCGACGTCAGTGCCGCCGCCGCCTCCGCCCAATGGACCTGCGGGGAGCGATAAAAACAGAAGCGCTCGTTTGTATGCGGTTGCGGCTGTGATGCGCCTGTCGGGGAACTCTCTCTGCCGCCGCTGCCAGTCGAGCTTCGACGTGACGGGGGATCCCCTGAACGGGCGCAGACCATCGTGCACCGCGCCGCAGAGAATGTCGGTGCCTCGAGATGGCTGTTGTCCGCTCTGCGGTAATCAATCCCGCGTTCGGCGCGGACCCGTTCATTGCGAACCGGCCTTTGCGGGACTCATCAGGGCGATATTTACTTGTTGATTAATTGCGGGGGGAAGCTCATGAATGATGCCTTGAAATGAGTGTAATGGCGGCGTAGCTCACAGTGAACCGCGGAGATCGTCTATTATGCAGACAGGGGTGCATCGCTATGAAGAAACATGGCGCCTGACATTCCGTGTTCTTCAATTATTTGTTTGGTGTGTAATGCGTTGCGCAGCGTATGTGATTTATAAATAATGAGAGAGGATGATGCACTTGGCTTTAAGTAAATGTACTGAATATGAGTAGAATGAAATATATATCTATACACACTGAAGATCATATATCTTTTGTTCCTAAAGCGAACTTACGTTGTAATGAAGCTCGATTGAAGTCTGCATAGGGAGGTTGGTTTGTGTGTGAAATTGAGGACCTCATGAAATGTCATATTACATCATTATCTACTCGTGTGTTTTGTAAATTATTGGTATTGAATTGAAATTACTCGAATAAAAGAAATGTTAATGAAATATATACATTCAAATCTCTTCATGTTACTGATGGACAGTTTTCAGGATGATCATTCTGGGTTCGACATACTTCATTAACTACAAAAGAACAACTAACACTGAATCTTGAATATATTCGTAGGTTTTTCTTCTTAACAAAATTTCTCATTTTCGAAATGTTTTGTTCCATATAAATAAATGTATGATATGTTGATTCTTCGATTTCACTCCTTTTGATGTTTTAATTTATTTTTAAAATGCTGAAATCAAATATAGGAGCTTTATTCCAACTTATAGTTGATGGCAAAACGAATGGTAGGCGCTATACCACACCTACACTTCTTCCTCAAAATCACATTATGATAATGAATATTTTAACGAACGTATATGGAGCTAACACCACTGTATAACTGGAATGAAAATATTAACAGGAATATATTTAAAAATAAACAGCATAGAATTGGAAGCACCGAAATATATACAGTACAGGAAAATGGTGTTTACATTATTTTCCGCTTTCACCTTGAGATTAAATATTATAAATCAATTAGCCGATCTTGTTCGGCTTCACACAGGACATTTTGTTGAAATCTAATATATTCCTTTCAAACCGGAATTCCAAAACATTACCTACTTCAATGGGAGTGCGCGTATTTACGATTGGGTTCAATGAGAGTTTCTTCAATCCGTCCAATTTACAAGCAAAATCCCGAATATAAAAAGTTCCTGTCTTATATAAAAATTATAATATATTTATATTTATCTCTGCTGGGATTAATGTGTCAGACATTGAGGACAACAAAAATAAACATTTTCACTATTTTTTTGACAAATGACTCTTTTTAAAAATGAAACATCGAAAATCCAGAAAAAAGATTTAAGATATTTTATTTTAAAATCCTTAAATACAGAAACAGAGATGATATCTCAAATCATTCATGAAATATAGTGTCGTTAGAAGGAACGACAAATATATTAAAATATTTTTATCTCTTTGCGTCTATACAAAATAGAGAATGTCTATAAAATACGTATCTGAATTCAAAAAGTCCCTTCTTAGTGAGTTTGGACAGTTTAAAAGCAATATTCTGTTGCAATTTTTCTTCTCTAATCGTTTTTGATCTGCGTTGACTAATGATCCATCAGTCAGTCAATCTGTCACTCAGGATGACACAGCGTACATGATAACGTCAAACAGTTGTCAAAAATATTAAATAATAAAGTGGAAGATTGAGAAGATAAAACTCTTGAAGTAAGTCAGGAACTGATCTTTCATTGAGAAACCTATTGGCTGGTATGAGAGTTATGGGACTGTGTTCGAACTAAGCTTCAGTTGGAATGTTATAGAGAAACTCAAAGGAATCAGCACGAAGTAAAATTTAGTAGTTTACAATAGACCGACCTCACAATATTCGTTTGAATTTTACTTAAATTTTAGGCTACCTCCAACAGCCATCAATATTATATTTGTTCTCTCTTGCAAGCATGAATGTATTGTAAAATAGCTTTAATGATGTATTTTTGAAGCAAATAGCTTATTTCAAAGGTCAGAAAATATACATATATTGAATTTATTAATGGATGGATGGATTGTTTAGGATATTTGGTGGTATTTCTCGTTTCACAAATAATAAATGTTAGCTTAATAATAATATTTAATATTCGGGAATACAAAACTCATTGCTCTCATGTGTTCTATTTCGCTGTTGCTACAGACAGGACGAATCATTAGGATGGCATTGAAGAACCCTGCCTTACCCATGATTCGTTCTCTGGGAAGATGCGTCACTGTCGCACACTCGTCGCATTGACTCGAATTGTGAGCAAAAAGAACAAATGCATATTTCTGAGAGAGAGATGGAGAGGAGGAGGGAGCTGGAGAGCAAAGCCTCAAGTCAAACAGGATCTGCGTGCGGGTTACCGCTCCGCAAACGCCCGACTCCAGCGACCCGTCGCCGAGAAGAAAAGGCTCTTCACTTTTTATTTGGCTTCTCTCCAGACATCGTTTAGGGTGAAAGATAAACGTGATGTCAAGAATAACACATGATGACACTTTGGTACAATTTTATTTTAAGTTATTCTCAACCAATGTTTTCTACCACTTCTGTGGTCCCCGAGAGTCTTGCGATGGCTTTAAAACTTGGGTGCTTCGTGATTACAGTTGCATGTGTTCTCGTACCAAGAAAAGCGAACAAATATGAGACTAATTATTCTTGATTTATTCTGCGTGGACAAAGTTTACGAGGGCAAAGGAAGTAAATATCATTGTCGTTTAACTTAACAGCAAACTGATGAATTCTGACTCTCTCAGATTTGGTCGTTTCTGATTATTACTGATCACCATAGTTGAGAATAATAAACTTGGACTTCTTTACTTGAATATGTATTCTGTTTACAGAATTTTTATAGAGTTTAATTCCAATGTATGTACTTCAAACTCTTTGAACTCCTACACGTAATTTCACCCTTCTATGTTGTAACATTTCCATCTAAACACTTCTAGCTACTCACGAACACATAACTTTTTTTGCAAGTTCTCTTCGCCTAAAGAATCCTAGATCATCACTCTAACCAGATCTAAATTTTTTATCATCTTTTCTTAAGAAACGACAGTGGTGCATCTTCACTCGGTACGTGCCACTGAGCGGGAGAGCACTGGATTGATTTCCCACTCAGCCGAACTGGCTGAAGTTTTCAACAGGGGTTTCCATAACCCACTCCAGACTAATGTGGGTCGGTACCTTACGTGATGCCTCTTCACTGAAATTATGTTAAGAAAGTTTTTTTTTCATCGAATTTAACGATCTTTTACCATAATTGAAACATTATAGATGATGTCTTATTTGAAAAATACCGTCAACCATTCATGAGTTTTATTCGATCTGAACTTCGATACGTTTGAACTTTTAAAAATTCAAACATCCGCGAGGAATCATGTGTTATTTTGTATTTTTGTGCTGCGGATAGCGTGGTAATTGGATGAGCTTTAAAATTTAAAAATGGATATGTCTGTTTTAATTTATTTTTGCCTCCGTTGCCTAACAAAACGCAATAACCTAATTAACGGATTTATGAAGGGGGAAAACTGAAAATGGTGAAGGGGAAAAGGTGTAAACCTGCAGTAATTTTGTGGGTTATAAGTTATGGCGTAAATGAACTCAACATATATATTTTTCAGTGCATAAATTTATATTTTCTGTGTATCAGTGTGTATCTTAACACTTATTTTTATTTGGAGTGAAACTTAGCTTTAGTCTCGCCAATCAATAAACATACTTTAGAATTATTAATATTTTCTTTCAATTCATTTGGTGGCTAAAAGAACATGAACAGAACACAAGAGAAATCAAAATACAAATAACAATGAGATGAAATGCATATTACTTCATAAATTAATTCCTCATACATTTCGTGACGATTCTAGGTGTTTAACGGTAGCTTCTCGGAGATTGCATTAAGATCGTCGAGAGCTTCTCGGAGGTTTCGGTGTGAAGCTACTGGCATGACAACATATCTTGCTATTGTAAAGCGATTTCTTATTTCTTGGATGTGCTTCAATTAATAGAATCTAAATGCTAGGTGTGCATGGTTATCTTTTTACACGTATTCGTATTACGTTAGTTCAGATTATTTGGAATTTCCGCTGTAGTTGGCAGGATTTCGTTTAATTTTTATTTATTTTCTCGTTAGTTTATATTTTTGAGATAAACTCAATCTTGCTTTCCTGTTTGAGTCATGCTCATCCTGATTTAAGGAGATGTTTACAGTAGTGGTTAATTGCTTCGTATGATTTTTTGTTATCTCCCGCGTTAATGTTATTTTTTCTTTTCACTCTAAAGGTGTTAAGCCTGATTTACCTAGGCAGTTAGATTAGGAAACTTAATCCAGTGGATGTCAATATTTTTGGAAGAAGTTTCTTATTATGGGACAAGTGCTCAGAATGACACTTTTGTACTGGATGAATCAGTTTTCAATTTATGGAAAGATTTGTTAGTTCATGTTCATGTACGGTTTATTTTTGGTGTGTGATGAGGTGCACAACAACTCTATTTTACTGGGAGACTTTGAGAACCTGTCTCTAAAAATATTTTGTTCAATTAACATTTTGTTCAATTAATTCGCATATTTATTGCACGAAATGAAATTATTTTTCTGACCTATTCATCCATTCATTTCATCCCTTCCTCCAATTTTTTCATCTGGACTCCATTTTTTGTCACATCTACCATTCCATCCACAACAGAAACTGACAGTCAATGTTCCTTATCCCTGAGTTCTTAAAAACCTTCAATAATCTATTTGCTTGTAAACTTCATTCATTTGAAAACTGTGAACAAATTACACAGCCATTAAAATATGTTACACAAGAAATTAAAGAACACATTAAATACTGAACTTGAGTACCATGCCTATTGCTTAACCCTCATCGGTTAAAATTGGACATCTCCTAGCTTGGCTATTCCATTCAATTTTACCCCCAATAAGGTTTTTAATCTCTCTTAATTTTAAAATAGAGTAATGTACAAAAATACTCCAGAATATTACTTCGTTACATTAATCAAGCGTCTACCATCTTAGATGTGTCTCCATATCTCTCGACGCGTGCGCGACGCAGGAAGGGGTATGTTTGAACAGTTGGACAACGAGTAGCCCCTGGGACCAAGCTCAGGGCAACGAGTAGCCCCAGGGACCAAGTCAACCTAACTCAGATTTACTCTTAAATCTCGTAGGAATAGACACCAGGCTAGAGAGGTATCTATGAAGATGATACTGAGGACGCACTTAGGATTGTGTTTGAAACACAGTAACAAGATGGAAACGCGACGCGAAGAGAGGGTAAAATTAAACATCCTCTGAACTTAGGGAAATGGAAACTGGAACAAACATTGCTATATGAAACTCATTAAGTTAAGTCCACAGCAACGGTTTGCGTTGTGTTGTATATAAAAAATAGAAGCTTGAAAAGAGGATATTCGAAGGACGAGAAAAAGAATTTCAACGCGGTCAAAACATCTACTAAATCAAAGACTATCAATATTTAAGGTCATGCAAAAAATTACTGAATTGTCTTGCTATTGAACAATGTGAAATAAGGGCGATTTTTCTCTATAGACTATAAATCACCCTTTAAATCCGTGGCAGAAGTCATTATACAATAGGAGAACGGAATATATGTTTAGTATATACAACGGAAAAATTATCAGTTGGGTACAACTAAATTTCTACTACGTTTTAACTGTATACGATCCACGTTGTTATACGTAGAAGGAAATATATGCTCTAAACATGCGTTAAGCGTTTATTTCGATGCGGTATTGGTAAAATGGAGGTTTTTATTGCTGAACATGAGGTGCCCGTGGCACCAGTTACAAAACTAGAATGTTATGTTTTTAGTTACAGCGGCTCACGGTTCAAAGTCTCTTTTTTCCTTTTCCGTACTTCTGTCTCATTTCTTTCTTGAAATATTTACGAGCGCACAATTTGTACTGACGTAGAGAGTGTGGACAGTGAGTCGATTCTGGGTATCGACATACCGCCTCAGATGCAAGTTACGCAATCATTATTCCTTTAATACATTGTAATTCATATGAATCCTAGTGGTTTATTCTTGAATGAAGATTTATTTTTATATCATCGTTTCTTAATTTATTTAACAAAGATGACATTTTAACAAAGATGACGTAGAAAATGTAGTGTTTTTTTTATATTTCCATCTTCCATTTGTTATTTCTTTCGTAAATTTTTTTCCGGGGATGAGATATTTTAAAGAGATATACTATTAAGATATATAGTTTCTTTTTCGAATAAATTTTAAAATACAACGATTTCTATTTATTTTAAAATCACCTACAATATTTTAGTGAATTCTGTTTCTTCTTCTTAGTCCTCTAAAAATTTTTATTCGTAGATTGTCACTCCACATACATTACTTATTGTGTATAACATGAAGTCTAACAGCAATGTTCTGAGAATATATAATATTCTTTCAAATTTCCATTTTTAATAGATTCAATTTTTTTCTTCAAAATACTCGGTATGCAATCGGAAAGATGGTAGTTAATCCAATGGCCGTATCGTGTCAAACAAAATCTCTTCAAGAATTTTATCACAGTTGGGACTCTGAGAAATTTTGTCTTGAAAAGTTCTAATGCTTCTCAATTTTTTCGTCTCATCATTAGGACTCGTAGATTTCGAGAACTGCTGTACTACAACTGTCAACTGTACACTCAACGAAGAACTGTACGAGGTGTAGATTCGAAGAGGTAGAAGATAATCCCTGTCCCCTTAAATTAATTTGAATCATGGAATTCATATAAGAAGAAGAACTCAAAGTAATAGTGAGTTTGCATGAAACACGAATATCATGTGAGCGTTTGTTCCGGTTGTTTCATGAATATAAAATCTCTTGGGTTTTTCTGTTCCTTGATCAGAAAAACTTAGTAGTCTAAAATACTAAAAAACGAAATAGTTACTGGCTGTAAAATAACAGCTGTCAGAGCTTATTGGTACTTCTAGTTTTTTGGAGTTCTAATGTAACGAATAGTTTAATTATTATTAAATTTCAAAATGACATATTTTATATTTTAATAAGTGACTTATTGCATCGTGATAACGAAGAATGGTTTACGGTTATATATTACGCTAAATAAAGACTTTCGAAGATGTTTATATTTTCTCAAAAATGTCGAAATTCATAAATTAACCATATCTTGAAGAAAAAAAAAGACTTGCATCAAATTTGGAAATTTTCTTCCTTTTGCTGAACCGCAAAAGTTTACCACGCTTCCTTATCTTCTATTTATTTATTTCACGTATTTCTTCCATTCTTTATTCTTTCTCTATCGTCGTGGCAATAGAAGGATGTGCGACTTTCTTTAGTCTCTTTCAAATGGAATCTGCTTCCGCCAGGTCCTCTTGCGCATTCTAATTACATCAGAAAAATCTTCTACTTCAACCTTTCCTGGATTTCCTCTCTCATCGGAACCATCCAAAAAAGGAGACTTTTATTTGTTTTCGTTTTCACTCCGGTCTCACAGGGTCCTACGTAAATTACTAATAAATTTTATTGCATTTTCTGTTTCCAATCTCTCGTCCCTTGAATGTACTGCTGCGTTGCAATGTTGAAAGACGCATTGAAACAGCGTACAACCTACAGCTTTTTCAAGAATATATAATGTGAAAAAAAACTACGTAATATTAAAAGGAAATTGCGATCTCAGATGAAACACGATCATCTTCTCTCTCACTCCAGGAAAATTGGATGGAACAAAAGTTAGTAAATGTAATGTTACGTGGAATAATAGAAGAGAAAAGTTTCCGAACTTCATAATTCAAGTCTTATTTCATGTTTTGAGGTTAGATAGTTAAAAGTTAGGAGCTTCAAAGGGAAGGCCAAGGAGATTAAAGGGAAAGAGGGTCAAAGGAATATTTAAATGACGCAAATTGTCTTGATAAATGCTTATCTCGCGTAGAACGAGAGATTGAGTCAGCTGCAAAGTGAAAGAAGAAGAGTATGAAAGATACGGATGCATATTGAGGTGCGAAAACACTACAACAAGATTAGGTGCATATACTGAAACATTCAATACTTTTTACTTTCAAGGCTTTAATGACGTATAAGGTCAAAGGGGTAGAATTTTCAGACCGAAAATCTCGAGCCTTTTTCTATCGGATCCGTGATTCTAGTATTCATATATTTTTATTACTTTCAACTGTTGTATGAATAAATTGAAATAAGTCTACTCGTACTAATTGTGATTTAAAATTTGAGTATTTTATTTATTAAATGTGTTTGTGTTCTTATATTTACTCTTGCTTCTTTAATATTAATTAAAAAACAAATTAAAGGCAATATGAAACATTTTAACGTACACCACTCTTTCCCGGAGATCGCCTAATTGGGAACATCTCTCTTATACTGTGAGAATAATACGGCTAACAACATTTTCAAGTTTCCATTGTGCTATAGGAAGTTTTCCCTAATTTATATCAGAAGAGAACGTTCTTGATACCATTATTTCCAAGAGCCGTATCAAGAAAACAGAAGTTGAATGGAAGGAAACACTCTCACGGTTTAATAAACCCCTGAAAGTTAAAGAAATTGACTTGAAAATAAATAATGAATGAATGTATAACTTTTACGCATATTCTTTTTAAGATACTTTTATATCGACGCTTTGAGGTGTTGATATGTTTCACATAAATTACTTTTTTTCGGTTATGTTGTTTTTTCGGCTCAGTGAAAATATGATCATATAAGTTGACATCCATTGTTGTGTATAAATACTAATAGTAATGATCATGGATATGACAATAGTTCTGTGAACCATACATGCAATTTTTCTCCTTTTATATTATCGATGTACTATTATTCGCCGAGAGAAAATTGCGATTCTATGTGATTTGTAACTGAATTAAAATGAGAAAGGATTAAATCACTAAAAACCTTGAAATAGTTTGAATGTTGAGGAAATACTCGTAAATGTTACTCGATTGTCAAACGATTCCTGCACTGAAGCAAGCATTTGATCAACTTATGATTTACACATGTATTGTCGTGGAGGATTATTATGGGTCAATTTTTATCCGTCCACAAAATTATGAACAGTGCTGCAGAAAGTACAAATATTTTAAGTCCATAATATATTATCTTTAAAAACTTGCAATGCAATTTGCAATGGTCAGCACACCTTCAGCCAGAACAGGAGGTCCCAGGTTCGAGTCCCGGTCCATCGCAATTTCCACCTGGCCGTTGACGATGCAATCGCTCCTCCACGAGTAGTGAGTTAAAATAACTCCAGATATGTTTAATAAATCCACCACCTTTATAATTTTGTATTCATTGAACATAAAAAATGAACAAAACAATAGAAAAATACTGTAAAACTCTTGAACACAATTGTTTAGAGAATGTATGGTTTAAGAGTAATATTTTCTGTATAATTTATAGTATGTGTTTATTGCTTAAGAAAAGCTAAGGTTACAGGAACCGACCCAGTTTCTGAGAAATCGTAGTATCATTTGAAGCATCATTTTACACTATTTATATCACATGTCACCAGGTGTTGTTCTTTACGACTCTTTGATCGTAAAAATGCAAACTTTTATGTGAGTTTGATGTCTCCTGGCGTACGTTATTTTATAGTAAATTTGCCTTGGTAATGAAAAACAGTAAACTGCTTGTCGTTGAGTGTTGCGACCATTATGATTTTCCTAGTAGCTCATTTACTTCTTCAAAGTTCGTGTGTCGCTCCTCCAATGTTATTAATCGTTAAAGTGTATAGTGACATCGTTGACATCGTTCTCCACTTTTGTTGGCAGTACGCGATTTGCTTGTGCACGTAAAATCGCGTGCATACGAAGATTGATAAATCCTTTCCGTCGTGCGCTATCTGACATTATAAAACGAAAGAGATTGATGTGTTTAATCACAAATTAAGTTGTAATGTTTTACACATTCCTTTTTTTCTTTGTAGAAGCTGCTACTCCTTTATAATGAGAGGAAAATACCTAAAAACTCATTTAAATTTACATTGAATGTTGTGATAATGATCAATATTTTGTCTCATTAACTCTTAATAAAACTGGAATGATATATATGACGTAAAAACATTTATAAAATAAAAATATTTAATATTCAGTGACTTTTTGACAACACATTAGACAACAGTTAGAAAAATAATGCATTGTTTTCCCATTCTTTATATACATATAAGGACGTTACAGTGGATAGTTATTATTATTTGCTTATTTAATGACATATTTTTGAATGTGAAGAAACTCCAGATAAGAGGCCTGCCTTTCTGTCTACATTGAGTAAAAAATTAGTAATGTAAACTCAGAAATATGTGACGAAGTTAAGACGCATTCGTAATCCATAACTAACCAGCTAAATGGAAAATTAATGTCCTGGAATGCGTTCGAAAAAAAAACTTACATAAATATTATCATCAATGTCAGTGAACTATTGAATCATACAGAAGTAACAGTACACTCTACTTTGGTAAATCGTTAACATACTTCCAAATCTATATTAATACATACAACTTTGAGTATCGCGGCTTAGAATTGTTAATAAATCAATTACGTTTTTAGGTGAGTATATCTGGGAAAACTACTATGTTTGGTTCGTTGCTGGGAGCGCTGGAAATGTACGGAGAGAAAAGGGATCTCTTACACTTATTAGAAACCTGAATGTCTGGGATGAAGAAACATATTAGTGTTCAAGGAATACTGACTTTAAAAAATATTGAAAGATTTCGGAATTCTCAACAATCATGATTTTCCTTCCACTCGCATTAACTATGAGCATGAATGTCGGCTGTTCCCGGTGAAATTATGATACACAACTGAAATTTCTTGGATTAAAAAGAGGGGCATTCAAAAGGTAATAAAACAATCGTTTTATATGCATTATGGTTTCATAAAAATAATCAATTTAACGCAAGCCAAATCAGCATGATAGTACGACAGAATAATTATACCTTAACGTTCATTAGGAATCCTCAGTAAAATTTTGACGGATTCATGAACTATTCGTGATAGAGAATACCTGAAAGATTAATTTTTCTTCGCGTTATCACTCCGATATTTGCTCAAAATACCCCTAGGTGCTTCAGAAGTCAAGAACGGATGGTGTCAAATGTCATATTCGTAGATTGTCCCGGAATCGTCTCAGTTCTGGCCAAGAAATCCTCGTTTATCCTTTTGCTTCGCATTGACTGGGGAACGTGCTGGTTCTGACGGAGACGGGGAACGGAGTCGCTAGCGAGTCCTATATGAGACGCGTGCATTCGGTTCGCAAATAAAAGGAAATGAAAGTCGCGAGCAGAGTCAGCTTCATTGTTCTACTGAGCACGCGGCGGCGGCAATGCCCAAGGGAGACGAAGCGCAGGATGTGTGCCTGCCTTTGCACAGCGGAAGCGGAAGACGCAGCTGCGGTAATGAAGGAAGCGATGGAACTTTTAGGAGGTTAAACCATTTTACAGCCTTGCACATCAAAGAGACGATTTTTCGCGTGTTAATGGATCAGTCTGGAAAGGAAAGTTACGTGCAAAGAAATCAGATTTGCAAATGGCATTTGGAGGGAGTGAATTATCCTACTTCACAAGTTGGTGCTACAAGTCATTGNATATATATATATATAATTAATGCCATATTTTTTTACGAAATAATTTATCCTGAAGCTCATAAGTATGCAGAGTAAGCTTTCCCAATAATTGTTGATTGACTTATATTGTAGACTTGAACTTTTTATCGATTTGCACAATACCTATTTTTATCAGTAATGTTCTAAATAAGCAAGAGCTTATATAAGATTAAGAAGCATCCGGAAATAACTGCTCTTCATACAAAGATTCGAGGGAAAGAAATATGAAAAAAATCTATGCGTACAACACAAGAATTTTTTACCAAATGAGCGCCTACATCTTCTGAAAGACACAGTTCTTGACAACGCTTGTTGTGACACATATCCTGCTCTCATTTCATTCTTCGGTGATTCTTTATACTCCTTGTTGAATAACGGAGAAAAGACTTAACCGTGCTGAAAAATGTCCGGATTTTTGTACTCGTGTGTTATGTTCTTTCACTCCGCTTAGAGTTATTAAAACTTGCTAATATGAGCGCCTTTGTTACGGTTCGTTCCATTTATGATTTTTACATCACCTCCGTCGAATTTCTCTTCAATTTCTGAAGCTCACTTCATTCACGAACCCTTACATGGGATTTCCCCTAATATCGAGACCCACCTGTTTGTGTCGTCTGTCGTCTTTCTATAGGACCTCCGACCAACCTTTGCATCTTGTTAGACCTTCCCCGTTAACTCCCCGTCACCATGCTCGCCCCATGGCAACTTGTACAAGACAGCCGTTTACACAATGGGCCCGTAATGCGTTTCTGCTTCCTTTCTTTCGACGCCATCGTGTGTCTCTCCCTCTTATAGCGTCGATAAGCAAACGAAATTTCGTTGTGAAAGCCCAATTGTGACCTCTCCTCCCCCTCCCACTCGCTCTTCCCATCCCTTTCATCCCCATCGTTCCCTTCACTCGGAATCCGCTAATGCTATGCTACCACCACCGCTACAGCCGCATTTTGACGCAGAAAACCGCGTCCGCTCGACTGGGAACCACTTAGCGCGAGACCTCCAGCCTCCATCCCCCCAATGTAACTGCCCTCCGCCCCGCGTAACCCCTTCTCACCCCTTCTGTCTACTGCGATCGAGTCCATACACGTTACTAAAAGCAAGTGACGCCCAAATAATTTATGCTTTTTCATTAGCGCGATTCGGAAGCGGAGGCGACGGAATCGGAGCGCCCGCCAGTAAGAGAGGGAGACTCGCATCACCAGAACGCCAGTGATGGTAGTTGCTGGCTCTGATGCTAACGGAGTCTGTACGACGCCGATGTTAATTGAGGCCGTAGAGATGATGGAGAATGTGTGGAGGTTGACCATTCCCTCGAACAACTGACATAAAAACTGAGAGACTGAGCTTTATTCGTGGTAGAGAAAGTTGGTTCAGCATAAATGATTCATTGTCTTCATACAACTGTAAAATATCGGAAATATTTCTGGGAATTTAACCGCTGTGTGATCTTACTTTTGTAGTAAACCATATTTTTTGAATTCTTTTCGATCCCAGAACAATCTTAATAAACGAATATAGATTTTTTAGAACTAGTTCCTATTCGTTAGATCTCCAAACATAATGTTCGTGGGATGTCCGAACTACCATAGTTAAACGTTTGTAAAATATATAGTGTTAAATGTAAATATTGGTTAAACATAAGATGTTGGTTAAACATTTGTAAAATATGTAGTGTTCAAAAGTGTATCTATCCCGCTACATATTTTTTTATTTCAAACTACTACGAAATATATTTTAGCAAAAGGAATAAAATTGAAAATTTAATATTAGTTTCTGAATAATTAATAGTAAATTTCTGACAACTGAATATGTCGTTTAAAGCATCGTAGATATAATCGTTATATGACGATCACAATAATATTGTCTAGTTCATTCAGGTATAGGCTCGATATTTCATATTTTTTAACTTTCAATGCATTCCTTACATACTACATAAAGTGAATGTATGTTTATTTACACGATTATTCAGTTTTTTAATCGATATGATGTTTCTTTATAAGTATGGTTGGATAAATTGTCTGAAGCGATTAGTACACTACATAACACTTTTACCTGTCAAACGGAAACTGCATTTTCACGAAATCACTGTACTTTCGTGAAAATGTGTGAAACGGCAAGGAACAGCTCCTGGGAGAGTGCAGGTGGCTAAAACTAGTATTTAAATATTTGTTTTCGTCTTAATGGATATGTTTTTTTCTTTCAAGTATGTAATATTTCCTTTTAAATATCTTTTTCACAGATTAATTACCTGAATGGTAATTTGTCTCATCCGTATTTGCCTCATTCTTTTGTCTTTGATACATTTCCTCCCATTCAATGTGTTTCTTCTTGCGCACTTTGACGCCGTTCTCTTCTCTTCTCCCTGCCAGTTTCTTTCAAATGCTATGACGTTCGTTCGTCTCCTGAATCACCACATTGCACGATAACTTAACCCCTGCCACCGTCTTGCTTCATCCACCACAGATCCCTAGCATGATACGTTACGTATCCCATCGCCAAAGTGTATCACCACTATTGGACCCCTTCTCTTTCCCAAGCGGTACCTCCGTCTCTCATGGTCTCTCTATTGGTATCAGTTCTGTAGGTGTAATCTCCTACGTAATTAACAGCTTAGACGATACATGCAGGCAAGAGCGGGGACTGGCACGGTGCAGCGCTCACTTTGCCGACGATGGAACACCACACAGGGCGTTCCGGCGATGCCCTCAGAAACAGCCGCTTGGCTATTGGGAAACCGGATGGCTACAAGATCACGCCTTCAGCATCAGTGATCAGCGCATTCTCTTGTCCTTGGAAATACTTTGCATTGTGTCTGTCATGGAGAGACATGACTAAAACCGGAGGATACTTACTAAGTTGGTTTCAATAAAGTGAGTGATAAATCCATCGGCGCAAAATATGTCATGCGTTGGGTAATACGGACTGTCAATCGGTTTCAAAGTGCCTATTGATTAATACATATTGAATAACATTGTTTCAATAATATTTCTCCTTTCTTCCTATATTTACAAAGTTTGAAGAGTCTTAATAAATATAAATTGTGAACATCCCGCCTTCCCTGTGTCAGGTTTCCCTAGTTTTCTCGGTTCATAAGATATGTAGAGATAACCAGAGGTAGTGGAATTTTGCTTTTCAGTAAAAATCATTGTGCACAATACCTATTAAATAACTAGTAAATTACTTATTTCATCTGTTCTGCTTCGCTGCAGTCCGTAAAGAGCAGTAGCTCTCTAATAACGTTGGTGTCTATGTCAACTAAGATGCTGTGTTTCTCGGACAGCTGAGAACTATTTGCTTCTCTGGACACAGGAGTCTACGTTTTCGTAAATTATTATTGCTATATCTTCTTTCTTTTAATAGATAACATTAAAACTTTATTTGTAATATTTCTCTATTATTGTTGTTGTAACTGATGCTGTAACAAAATCTGACAATATTGATGAGCAGTAAGAATAGGCGTCATGGTCTGAGCACAATGCAATAAATAGACAACATAATTTACGCTATCTAAGCGTCACAGAAATTGAAAATATTAACCCGTAAATTCTTACTATGATGCCCTTGCATTTCAACAAAAATAGAAATATTTAACAGAATATTTAGTTTATGTCTATCATTGAAAAATTCTGTAAAATGACGTTCGAATTCTGTAAGGTGACTACCATGAAAATCATTATGCATTCTTTACATTTCCCTTTTTTTTCTTTTTTTTTTTTTTCTGAGCTGAATTTCTCTTACTCTACTCAAAATACTCCTCGTCGCTCAAGAGATTCCATAACTAAGTAAAGAGCTCATTTCGACTCAGCATGTCCATAATTTATGGAGAACACTTCCACTCAATCATTGAAAGACCGAAGTGCAACGAGCACTGGTATCTCTCATCTCGCTATATCAACTGCTGTCGGATACATCGTGAATTTATTTGGACTCTACTCGAGAGCTGAAATCACTTAATTCCACCATAGGAAGATCCAAACTAGCTAAATTGAAGAGACGACACGACTTCGGAGAAGAAGTTGAATGCATTTCTGTGATTTGTTTGCAAATTTAATTGAGACTGCTTTTAAAGAGAAACAAAAATAGTTACATTACGTAACTATCACGTACTGCAATTTACTGCATTGCGCTTCTAATGTTTAGAATAATGAATCTATCTTTCCAAATTGCTGATTTTTAAGAACAAATTTCACTTATTCATACTTTATAATAGTTATTTTTTTACGTCTTAAATTTTCATAAAGTAGTGAAATAATCTGAAAATTAATCTAGAGACATCTCACCTGCAATTTGTTTATGTATATTTTAGGTAAAATGTGATAATCTTCCTGCGTTAACGCTAATATTTCTGATATATCTTCCTGCGTCACGAATATACAACGAGATAACATTTTCCAAAAACGTCTGAGAGTCGACGGGTGTGGGGGCGATGAAGAGTAAAATAGTCTGTCATTGTAACTAAATTAATCAATAGAATGTAATTCCAATTATTGTGACTGATTTTTAGAATGTTAGTTATATTTAACCCTTCATACATTTTTTTCTTTGCAAAAATATATTGATTTTAAAATCATGTTACATAATAAATGACGCATTAAATCCGAAGCAAAATTTGTAATAATATATGTCGGAATTACCATTCACAAATTCCAAGCACATTTGGTCGCAATCATTACGTAAAAGAAAATCTTAAATATTCGAATTTTAATATCAATGGAAACCACCTTTATACACTGATGTATCTTTATATTTTATATATGAACACAAACTTAATAGTTATCGCTTATTTATTATTGAATTTTCAGAAAGAATACTAATCTTGTCCGCTTACTTGTAAGACCTTGCCTAGGATCTTAACTTAGCACAACCTCTTCGTTCAGTACAAAAAAATTGTGGAAGAATTTGCTGTATGCAGAATAATGAGTCTATTAAAGAACAAATGATCTACTAAAATGGGTTTTAGTTATATCTATATATCTATTAGCTTCTGATGGCATTCTTATGCTTCTATCTATATGCTTCTGATTGCATTCTTTTTTCTCATCTCTTTGGTATTGTACGTTATAATATAACAACACTACGTTCATTATTTAATTAATTAAATAAATAATTAAAAACTTGCGGCCTTTTATGGACGAATATTTTTATTTTTTGTGAAGAGCTCACTACGTTTCAATGCGGATTTACGTCGAAATGTAGTGAGCTCTTCACGAAAAATAAAAATATTATTCATTCATAAAATGTCGTAAGTTTTTAATTATTTATAATGTTTACTTTTCATTCACAACCCAGGAAATATACATTTCAGAGAAATTCCCCACCCCCCCAAAAAGTGAGAGAAGATTTTTCCTCTACGCTTCTGAGAATCTAACACACGTCCTCAACGCTGCATATCCAATTTGTCGTACGTGACCCAGTGCGCTCTGAAACTGTACCGTGTGCATCGTCGCTGCCCTGCAGCCTTCCAACTTGCAGCAGAACCCTATTTCGTGCGTCGCCGCCTTCCAATTTGACGCCCTCCGCCGCTGTCTCTGCTCCGCTGCCCCTGTCGCTGCTGGTTGCAGGTGCTTCGATGCGGAGAGGAGAGAAAAGCTGGAAAGGATCCACGAGAGCGGTAGGGAGAAGTGTAGGAATTAAACCGTTTGAACCCCGAGGAGCGCACGGAGTCTGTGGTGGTCGACCGGTGTGTGCGTGAGGGTGTAATGTAACGGAACCCTGCGTTCGAGACCTGTCTCTAGAGTTACGGTCGATGGTTAACGCCGGGTGAAGGATCGTGTAGAACTGCGAACAATAGAAGTGCTCTGGATGAACAAGCAGGCCAACCATGTTATTGCAAGCTGCAATTGGAAGTCGGCAGTGGCGGAACGCAAATGATATCAGAGCAAGTTATTTGAGACAACGCAAGATATGAAATTTCTATTCAATTTTTTCTTTGTTGAACATTCCTTAATTTTGAACTTAATTTCCTAATCTCTCAGACGGTAAAGATGTCCGTATCCTAAGAATTTCACCGCCAAATAAAATACATCTTATTATTTTATTGTTTTTATTGCTCTTTTCCAAATACACTTCAATTTAGAATAATTTATTATTTTGGAGTGTTAATTAGACTCAGTGTTTGTTTAAATATTTGTTTAAATTTGTTTAAATTAAGGGCGTAGTATTGTACGTGACAAATAATAATTATCAAGTTTTTAGTAAGAGAAAACCTAAAAATGTTTTAATAATACGTCATTTATTCCTAATTAGTTCAAAGTTTTTTATTTATGCACAATTCAATTTATTCCACAGAATGAATTATGAAATGTTTGCTAGGTTATTACTCTGATTATGACTTGCATGTGATATTAATTGCCAAATTTGACTGAAAGAAGTGAAATTTTTCATATTTTATCTTCATATTAAACTAGTGTATCAAATTTGTTTAACCTGTAAAATTGTGAACTCCTGCTCTCTCCAGATAATAAAACGGATTTCTTTATTATGTCTATTGAAATGTATGTCTATTGTAAATGATTTGTAAACTCTTCTCTGGTCTTGGAATTTTTCTAAAATATCTCGCATTATATTGTTACGGTATTCAATTAAAAAATGTACTCTCAAAAGGAGAAACTGTGAGAAAATTATTATGTAGATGATGTGGATATTTTCCCCTCATAATGTTCAAAGATGTTAATACTAATATCCTTAGAAGCACTGAATATTGTTCGTGTTCTATTGATATTCTTAACCTTGTGACGATCTGGTCCCAAAGATGTTAGTCTTCTGCTGCAACCGCCATTGGCTGGCGAACCCTCCCGTAACGTCTACAACGTCTTTCGACGCCCTGGCCGTCGCGCCCCTTGACCTGCTACGTCGTCTATTCCCTTGTAATTCTACTGGTTCGAAGTGTGGCGAGTGAGGGAGCAACCGATTGACCGTCTTGTCTCTGTCGGCGCGTGTCGATTGGCCTCTCGCAGATCGATGTCTCATCTGCTCGACCACGCGGCGGTGGCAAGCGGGTTGTGTTCGACGCTCCAGCCAACACGCTCTGACATCAACGCTTTTCCCTGCAAATTAGTTTACGATTTGCGGGATATCTCTGGATATCCACATATGCTTTTTTTTTTTTTTTTTTTTTTTTGCTTTTTGCGTGTGTGTGGTTTATGGCATTATTCCAAGAGACCCGTTTTCTCTTTCCTTTCTTCACTTCACAGATACTGAGTTGTTATTTTCCGTATTTCTTTCATGAACAGGATGATGCAAAAGCTATATTTTCTCTCCTCTTTAAGAAATAATTATCGTAGTCGTTTTTTAATTCTTATATCTCATTCTTTATCATAAAGTATTTCTGTTAACTTTTTTAATTTCATACAATTCCGTGATAATTTTTCAGAGTTGTTTGCATTTAATATTTGGTTTCCATGTTATTCATTCTCCTTCAAAACATTTCTGTAGTTTTTAATTCTCTTTTGAATGGGTCTTTCCGACATTTCTCTGTGTTTCTTGATAAATAATAATAAATTTATTGTCAAAAAACAGTACAGACTGCGTATGACCAGACTTGATAAACATTACTGGTGAACGTTGAGGTTGCAGGTGTTGATTGCGAACGTTGTGGTGATCGTCGTCTGCAGTTGAGCGTTGCAGGAATGCGTTTGCTGTGAAAATTGTCTGAATGCAGTGGAGGTGAGGTGAGCGAGTCCGCTTGCGCTCTTCGTTCGCTCTTTGTTGAGACGAGCGGGAGTCTGATTCGCTGACTCCCACCGCATCCACACCATTTGCTCGTCTCTCCGCTTTCACACCTCCAGATTTTTCAAAACTTCCCTGAAGTTTTGTTCAGCGTTCTGATCCCTTTCAGCGAGCAAACGCGAGTTCGTTTGCTTTGGAAGTGTTGGGGCGATGCTCAATTTGTTCAGTTTAATCTCCGATTTGCATCTGACTCATAGTTTACTCTGGTAATCGTTCTCGGTATTCATTGTTTGTTACGTTGAAATATTACGTTAAATCTGGGGACATTTCGAATTCAATTAATATTAATCACAATCATGTAGAATTTCATGTTGCCATTGATATCTACGGTACTGGTTGAATGAGGAATATTTTTTCTCCTGAATACGTTTCTGACAATTGATATACTATACGAAATACTTCTCTTGCTGAGCTCATGGATTCTAATTTTTTCAATGTTCATTTTATTTTAATGTTTCTTATGGTATCCATTGTGCATGTTGCAAATAGGAAAAGAAGTATTTTCTTAAAAATAAAATCAAACTTGTTTTGGGCTTTGTCAATCAGCGTAGTGACAACGAATTCTCAATATCGCAAATAGATTTTCAGAAGATACATGTATGTGTTACCACCAAGAAACCTGTATCGAGAAAAAAGCAGTACTTGTATTTGACGTACAATAGTCCTACGTATGTATATTCTCATTCATTGAGTTTCATAAATTAGAGACTCATGTTTCCATTTTTCATTTACTTCAGAATCACAGATCCAAATTTTCAGGTACGAGTATTTGATTTCGTCCAATTTCCAATTAGTACGGATAGTTGGAGATTTCTGTATACACACACCAATATCAATTAGGCCTAATTTCTTTAAGAAAAAGTTAAGAAGACTGTAGAATTATGTAGTTATATAGCTATGACATGGCTAAGAGGCGTGACCGTATAGATGTAAAAAGGTAAAATGCACTTTGAAAACATTCCATAGCACCCTGAAACGACTAGGGTGCTGATGGGATGAACACAACTAATGGAAAAACTGAAGAAAAAAAAGTGTATGTGTATGGTTAATTGAATTTCTTATTCTCACGTGCCGTTGTTATATATCCATTGCCTACTCGCGAATATGTGAATCCTTCACTTTATTATTTTTAGCAGTTTAATGATACATTTAAATTTTATTGCAATTTTTAGTGAGTGACTAAAATGTTCCATTTCTATGTAGTCTGCTGCACAAAAAGCTCACCGGTTTTGTACACCTCATCCTCTACAGCGAATAAATCAACGGAGAGCCTCGCGAACAACACTCATTCAACAAGAAGCGAACAGCACGCTCTGGTGGCGTTCATCGGCGCTCGTGCGGCCGGGGAAGCCCCGAGGCGACACGCAGGGCGCACCTGCGACCTCTTTCCTTGCGCTCTACCCTCTTTCCACGCCTCTCCCCTCTCCCTCTACTCCACATCCGCGCCTCGTATTTCACGTCTTCTCCCCGTCCCATATTCCCCATCCCTCCCATCCCACCCGCACACCCTCTCTTGTTTCCCCACCCTCACATTCCCTGGCCCTGAGCCTCGCGCAAACGAGGGTGGCGATGAAAATTTTCTCGTTTTCCGCGCCGGCTAACGACCCGGCCCGTAAAATCCGGGCCGCACCCGCGTCCCGTTCTTCACCCTTTCCCACTCCCCACTATTCCCGCATTGCCATCACCTCTGCCACCACCTGAGATACGGGCGCGCGCCAAGTTCACGCGTTATAACTCATCATAAAACAGCGCGGCGTTGCGGCGAGGGTGGGAAGCGTGGATGGCGGGAAGGTTGAGCCGAAAAGCTTGGTCGGCTTGGAGGTCGTAGTGGGAGAGGCATCGGTTGGAGAATGTGAGCACAAGTGTTGTGAATAAAGAACGCAGCGTGTTGAGGGTAGAATTCAGTTGGAAATGAAACTATGTATGCATGGGACATCATCAGATGTTAACTAAATTATGCGTAGAAAATGTATTTTCTTTAGTCGTATTTGTGCTGTGTAATGTGAATACACGACACACTCATATTATCATTGTGTATGATTTTTTGTTGTTGACGTAGTTAGACGCTTTTCTTTTATTTGTATAGGTTTTACAACAATAGGAACAATTTATCACACTGCGGCGTTTCACCGATTTAAACTAATTTGCATAATTTATTGTGAACTCCGATTGATATCGGTAAAATTACCTTATTGTAACCTAGAGAAGACATTTTTGCCGAGTTATTTACTCTAAAAGATATGGTACAGAGCTTAAATCCGATGCGACTGGCTTTATGTTTTAAAGTCTTCTGAAGTGCCCGACACCATTGGTTAAGCGGCCGTGACATTTTTGCTGCAGTAGGCAGCAGTGAACGTACGGACGGAGCGCGACGTGACGGGAAGAGCGCGGAAGTCGATGGGCAAAAGCGAAAGGCAGGGCGTGGAGGGCCTGTGCTGGTCATCCGGGTCAGGTGACGTTGGCATAGTGCCAATCCACCCACTAAGTGCCCGCCACAATCCGCTCTCCACCCGTGACATTCGCCGACTAAGTGTCTCCGTCGCGATCCCCGCTCCGACTGCCCCCACCACCGCACCGTTTCAACCAGCCGACCTTCCACGACCTGAAACTGGACCCTTGTGTCACGTCTTCAGTAGTATCGCTACTTCTCGACAAGTAGCCTCTGTTGAAACTATCAGACAGCTCGATTTTTAAGAACACAAGTTAAATGATAATTCTCTAATTTCTTTGGATATCTAACACAAAATATTCATTCACATAACAAACATACCATGCACTCATGCTAACTTTATTTCAACTTATATTTAATTTTTTTTTTATTTTGAATTAAGTCTCGCTCAGTTAAACACAACTTTATGGCATCTTTCAGTGAATGCTAATTTGGTACATTTTCACCACAGTGTAAGGCAGAAGTGTCAGCATCATGATACTCGGATGTGGAATCCCGACGGGAGTTTCACATGACAAGTTTTCGAGCCAATTACCTTTTCTGTCTGGCCAACATCATTTTTTGAACTGTCGCTACACTTCAGAAAGATTTGTATATAATGGAAGTTTTTTTCACTCCAAAGAAAGTACAGTGATTTAATATGAAACTTTTACCTAAGCTCGCAAAATATAAAGATACCGTACTGATAAGAATTCAACATTACAGGAAAAGACAGTTTAAGATACCCTGTGTAACCATCATGAAGGTAAATTAGAACGAACCAAACCATCGTAGCAACGGAATAAGACAGTCGGCGATTGTATAATATTCTATGTATAAATGCATTTTCATTCTTTAATAAATAAATAAGTAAATAAATAAGTAACACGTTCAAGAACTCTATTTATGTTATGATTATTCAGTGATATTTAGCTATTACGCATTATAAATTCTATATTATCTGTGGTATTATATATTATTTGATGCGGGCAACGACATCCACAATGTGAAAGCTCAAAGCAAATTCTGTTGATTCTGGTTCAGTAGTAAGTTAGCAGATGGAATCAAACTAGTTGAGTGGGTATTGGTTAACGTGATAAATGCCTGTTGGTTGTATGATGTGGGGATGAAGTTCATGAGAAATAGTTAAGAGTCGGAATTGGCACGAGAGCTTGGAGACGAAGTTCTCGCGGAAACAAAAGCATGAATCAACCCAATGTGGCGTAGTTAATTACAGCTTTAAAAGGGATTATGACTCAGGAGACGAATGAGGAGAAAGAAGAAGCGTTTAAAGGGAGGGGATAATTTATTTAGAGCGCCATGCTCGTTAAAATGTGAAATACTGTAAAATGCATCCCTCATTTTGAAAAATTGCTTCTTCTGTAATTTCATAGTTATTCCATCAATGTAAAAAAGAATTTTAAAACAATTAAAAAATCAATAAATTCAATACAATCCGTTCACATGACGCAAGAGGCACCAGAACGATTGAACACCTTAAATACGATATTTATCAAATCATTGAATGTATGAACTGCAACAAAGTAAGGACAAGAAGCGCTATCTTAAAAAGCTCAAATAATTGAATTCATGAATTGCTAAATTAGGACACGGAGCATTAGTTTAAAATGTTTAATTAGTGTACATACATATTGGGCTTAAGTGTTAGTCTAATATTTCTTTTTTTGTTAATGATATTCGAATGAATCGGAAAATTATTTAGTAATATCCAATACAATTCCCTCCATGAGTGATTTCGGCTGCCTTGAAACAGGTAGGGTAAAATTCTTTCAGGAGTGCGCAGCAATCCTTCAAGAGAAATGGGATGATTCCATCATTTCTCCCTTGTAATTATCAGAAGTTATGTTGGTTCTAACACATCTTCTTAAATCTGTTATTTATCATCCCACAACTGTATCATATTTCATTCTCTGTGTATTAAATAACACTAAAATAAATTTGTAAAAGGTGTCTTTTGGAATAAGTCTATGGATTGTACTTAAATTGTTTCTGGGAAGACATCAAATTAACATTTTCCTGGACTGAGAAAAACTGCTAGCTTATAATATGACTGAGCATGGCCGAAAAGGAGATCGAATTCTTGACCTGTACTAGACAGCTCGTATCGCTGTGTATTTACACAGTGTTCTCAAAATAGGAAAATTTAGGGTCAGTATGGAGAATGGCGAACATAATTTATGTATTTGAATTTCTAAATATACATGCTTTAAATGATCCCCATCACAGCTGCAATCGGAGCGTGCCACTGCAAGTACGTAAGGTGGAAGTACCGATGGTGGCAGCAGCGAGACCGTTTATTGTAGGAAGCGGCCTTGGCCCCGAAGCACGAAAGTAGAAGGAGGTGTGATATCAATCCCCGAACTCGTAAGATCCTGGCGAGTAGCGAGCACCCACGGACGTATCGACCAGTTCCAAACGCCCCGGGGCGTATTCGGCAACGAGCGAGGGGCCGAGCCATGGCTCACGCAGCGACCTCTGCGGGAGCCCTAGTAAGTTTACTCGGGAGCAGTGAGTGTTCTCAAGCGAAGTGTTTCTCCAATCTGAGAGATGTTTCGAGATTTGGCAGGGATGACGAAGTCCTGCAATGTTATTCGCATTATTGCTTTAAATTTCCCAAACTTTTCATTCCCATTGATCAATACTCAGATTCTTAGTTTCAATTCTTTCTTTGATTTAGGGAAATATTAACTCTATATTTTTACATCATTAATTTTAATTAAATTAACCTCTATTTAAGGGCATTTTTTACTATGAAGAGAACTTGGAGATTTTTTGTCAACAATTCCAAAAGCCGATATCTCAACACAGTACCATGCAATGCAAATAAAACATTTTATTTGTTGATCAAATTTTTTTCAAAATGTATTCGTTGGGAAACAATGCAACCACTTTCTCAGAAATTTTCCTCTAAAATGGTGTTAAAAATTATTTAAAATGTAAATTAATATTATTATAAGAGGATAGCGAGCGCTAGGTAACTAACACATTTCCTTACTAAGTTGCCAACGCTTCGGTCTTAATTTAAAACCTTCGGAACTAATAACATAGAGAGATGACTATTACAATTAGAAACAAGTGAAATTTACTTAAACAAAAATAATTCATAATAATTAACTTTAATATAGGAAATTATGAAATTTGAAACATTGATTCCAACTTATTAATTAACCATACAATACACTATTATCACATATTATAGCTACAACATTCTTGTCAAAACTACCATAGAAAAAAAAAGAATTTAAACATATGTACAGGTTATCTCTGTCAGTTTTGATGTTACAGGTAATTTTTTGGTTAATTTATTATTTTAATCGCAACTCAAATGAAATCTCTCTCTCTTCATTTATGTTACGATTAAAACAAATAAAATAGGCGAGTTTTTCGGTTTTATTTAAAATAGGAATTAGAATTGTCATAGCGATTATTAGTGGACCTGCGTCCTTTTTTGTGATGTATAACAACAACAGAAGGGTGTAGGAAAATCGAGAAAAGTCAAATAACTCTCCTATTTTATTTATTTTAATCGCAACTCAAATGAAAACTTATCAAGATAACAATAAACAATTTAAAGTTAAAGGAAATAATATATTATAATATTTGATAATCAGATTTTTTCGTAGAATTACATTGTGTACAAATATAAGTTTCAATTGTGGCCAGATATACTCATATGTAGTTTAATAAATAGAAGAGAAAAATTACCATACATTTAAGTTATTCTCAATGAACAATTTAGAAACGTACCAACTTTCGCTTCCGTCGACTCAGAAGGTCGTACTGGGTTGGAACAGAATGTTCTAGACATGCTCTATGAGGTTGAGATCCGGAAAATTCGTAGGGCTAGGAAAAAGGAAAGTTTGTAGAGCTCGTAATTCTAAAAAAAGAACCGTTGCGTTGTGGTAACGCATGTTCTCTTACTGCAAAATTTTGTTCCTGCTGTGGTAACGTAGGGTAAGAGAACAAGTCTTATGACTTTCTGACGTAAGACGCAAATGTCATTGTTCCGGGAATGGAAATCAGAAGTTTTCGGAATGTCTACCTGATGCCCACCCTTATACCTTCGGTACGTTAACTTTAACACTTGTTTATCGATAAGCATATCTTTAGTGGTGCCGAGAGAGTATTGTGCGAGTGAATGGAGATGAGAGTATTTTCAAATTTGGGCAAAATGAAGGTTGTGTTTGAGTTTCCAGACGTTCTGGTGAAAGGAACAACAAACTGACTATGAATTCAAATGAATTCTCACAAGACAGGGTATATCTTCCAGACAATGGACCAAGTACCTTTAATAATTACCAGTGCAATTCACTGTTATTTTATAGAGCCACTTTTATATATTCCGGTTCGCGATTGTATTCTTTGAAGTAAATCGTTAAGCTATTCGCTTAATTTCTTCCTTCTCTGAATTTACGTTTGTTTAAAAATCCTTCCTAATAGGACTTAACTCGCATACTACATAACTCAAGAAAATCAATATTCCATAAAATGACATGTATTTTAAGGTAGTTGTTTAAATTACTTTTTACAGATAATTGAATACAATAAAATCAAAGAAAATTTGAATGTAAATATATTAAATAGTTATAATTCAAATTTATTAAGAAATCTAGGTCCTTTTTATATGGTATGAATGTTTGTGAAACACTTTTCTGTTATGAAAATATTCGAAATGATTTTTATTATTAAATTTTTCACGCTTTGAAGTACATTTTATGAGTAGCTTGCCTTCACACAAAGAGTAATTGCATCGTTTTTTCAAGAAACGACTTATATTTACGAAAGGTAAACAATTTCAAAAGCTCCCTAAGTTACCGCACATCTACGGAAAAAAACAAGTCTATTCTTCGTTTTTTTCTGAAACTAAACACAATTTTTTCTCGTTTTCTCTGTTTGTGTCATGAGAAGTGTCGGTACAACATACGAGTGCACTTTCCTGGTTTATTTGCGTCGCCTCTGCAAACCGTCTTTCCTCAAACCGTGAGTCCCGACTGCTCCTTCTGCTGTGATGCTGCGCGTGGTTCGACCTTTCGAGAAACCATCTAACTAAGCAATGATGGCGTTAGGGCTGACGTAAACGACAATTTCAGAGGCAGTTTGGTCGGTTACGACTGTAATGTTTATGACGAGGTTAGAGACGACTTGAGCAAACATTATGATGGCAGACAAAAATTACCAAGTCAATTATTACGATGATTATGTTGATGGAGCTTCGAGGCACGAGGAACTCTGAAAAAGAAAAATGGAGACACGCCAAGAGAACGCAAAGCAAAAGCAACAAGTAAGAGAAATGGTTTTCTCAGAACTCTCTAATCTACTCGCGCAATAAAATACATAACCACAGTGCTCCGTAAGAAATCTTTCCGCATTTGGATCTTTAATTCGTAAGAGACGAAATGAAAGAGAAAGAGTTGTCTCGTAACATTCCCGATGTGACTGTTTAACACGAGATAAAGTTCTCTTTACGAGACTTGAAAACTGCTCTTACAAAATAATAAAACCACAAAGCTTTCTGTATTTACTTCTTAAGACCATATATGGATTTTAAAACCATATAACTCAATATTCTCTTTAGAAGTGAGAAATGGAATAATTATAAAAGTATAATACAAAAAAAGAAGTGTCACCCCTATTCTAAAACCCACCTCTTAACTAGATTCAAAACTATGTTGGAGTTTTAGGAGGTGATATATCAAGAAACTGCTGAATCTTTCACTCAATAAAGCATGTGAGAAAGAATAGGATCATATTTTTAGCCATTCTATTGTCAACTTTTTGTTAGTTTTGTGAAAGTAGTTTGTTATTGTAATAAGAAGAGTAAGTTGAAAATGCGTAAAATGGTAACTTTGAATGTTATACTCATGAATGTTAGAGTTCCATATCAGGAAGTCTGTTCTCATCCCCCTTCGACTTGCGTTGTGTCTAAAATCAAGAAAGTCTACCGACGGGATATTAGTGCAAAAAAATTAAGTAAAAGAAAATTGGAGGAAGTGAATGTGTTTGATGTCATCTCTCACGCCACATGCGACCAGAAACACGTTACTTTGCCTACGCATTGTATCGGGAGCGTTCACTTCGTATACAGAAATTGGTTTTGTAGTATTAGTTGAAAGAAGTTAACATGTGATATGTGTGTTAAATGATTATTCAATTTCTTGATTAGCAAGTGGGTTGTGAAATTCTCCATAACGTTTAAGACAATCATTATTTTCGAAAGACGAAGCGTGAGCATAATTCATGCTCAAGGGATTTGAACAAGAAAAAATATGTACTTTTTTGAAAAAGTTCTTTGAAAACCCGAAAACCAAATGATTCAAATTTATATTGTTACAAGTGTACTAAGATAATGTTCTAACAAGATTCTGATAGTCATCTTTGAATAATAATCGAAATAATTATTGCAGTAATTTCCAATGTTGGGTACGTGACACCTATTTCAAATATGTGAATTCAAACTATTTAACCTGTGCACAGTTGATAAAGCGAGATAACAAAGTACAGTGATTTATTTGTATTTTCTAAACCAATCGTTAGGAAACCGCAATGTGCTGGTAAATCAGGACGTGATTCAGTATATTAGCACAAATTAATATTTCATTGCAACCAACTAAAAGTTGCGGAGAGTTCTGTCGCCCATCGCGCTGTGTTACACCGCGATTACTGCCACTCCCGTGGCAACTGGTGGCGTTGCGGTGTCTAATGCGATAGCACAGCGGTGTATGTGCCACTTTTCAGAGTGAAAATTTCCACTTTTTAGTTCCCCTTCCACTGGGAATGGTCACATGATATACGTATGGTCTCGTTTTCATGATATTTGAAATGAAAAATATTTCGGAGTCATATGGATGCACTTATGTTAACTTTTATGGGAAGGATAGAAATTTAATATCACTTTTTTACAATGAAAATAAATTGCACGTCTTTTTTTGTTATCGAAGTACTATGAAATTTAATATCTTGGATTGAAGAAAAAGAAATTTGAAGTTATGAAGGCGCTTCTTTTTTATGAATTTTGCCCGATATTTTGAAACCTTCCTAAGAGTTCTCTCTTTTGTTATATTTTCAGTGTATTTTGCTTTGTATATTTTCTCTCTCTTTACGAGGCATGTGTGGTTTTATTCAGTCACCGCATAAATTGCCTTTTTAAATTTCTTTAATGTATTCTTGGATTAAATAAGAGAACATCCCTTAGTCCAATTAGTGGCTCCATTCGTGCTCTTCAGAAGGATTATTTCAATGTATGCTTTGCTCTTACTCTTTGTAATGTGAGTTGACATTTCGGAGAGCAAATATTGTTTTTAAGAAACTCCCGCTGAATCATATTCCTTACTCATAAAGTAAATAAAATAAATAAACTATGCCTGGGAATTAATTATTCTTTTATAATAGTAAGACGAGTATAATTATACTCTCAAGAGTTTTTACCATTGATAGTTAAATTCCTGTTGATGTAATTTGTGTACGATGTCACGCCACTAACTACCTTCGTTTTCCTTCGTGGTAATAATAACGCTACTGCTACCTGTCATATAGTGTTATGTCATTAATACAATTTTTTAAATGTCATTAGAAAACAATAACACTGATGTTCAGAGGAGCGAAAAGTGAGCGTCCAAGAGTTGGCACCCCTTTTTCATCACAATTTCTCCTTTATCTTGCTTTTAAATATTCTTCTATTCTCATGGTACATAGAGGAAATGAAATTACGTACATTTTACACAATCAAACTTCTAAATGATTCCTACATAAACATAAATAGAAGCTAGTAAAGAATTATTATAATACATTGATGCAGTTTCCTTAGCGTTGTATTCGAATATTAAAACAATGAAAAAGTAAATATAATCTTCGTGGGAAGAAATTATTTCGAAGTTCCTTATTTTCTCATTAACGAGTTTCAACTATGTTTAATACAGAATAACAATAACTTAACTACACTCCACACTTCATATTGTCACATTAATGAGAAAAGCTCTGTGAACATTATGTACAATTTTTTTCTGGGTATTCAAAGACTTGTTTGCACATTGAGTTCTCTTATTGTGTGAAAATATCGTAATAATTTACACGAATGCTAATAATCGATGTAAACTTTTAAACATATTTTTCTGCATTATTCTGATAAAATAGTCACGCGAATACAAAGTTACCGAGCAAAAGTAAAATTTTTCGGAAAAACTGAACAAAAAATAAATTCAAAACATGAGATCCCAATCCACGTTACATGTTGGTCTGTTGTTACCCCCCGACACTCTTAACAAAAGAATTCCATTAGATTTTTGTCAAAGACTTTGAATTGGTGACTGAACACTAAACGTTTGAAAATATAATTGCAGAGAAGGTCTAATATATAAGATTTCTGATTGTAGATCAAAGACATTCAGGAAAAGGACCGTCATAAAGCTGAATTAAACTGAGAATGGTCGGAAAACATAGCTCACAAGAACAAAACAAAACTTGAGTGGAGCAATTCTTCCCTCAAAAGAATTCAATAACATGAAGAAAAAAACGGATATACGAGCACCATCAAAGCCTCTCTGCAATGAAAAAAACTCTTTGTAAACGACGTAAAAGTTTTGATAAATCAATTTAGTCGATTCGTCTAATGCCTCTTCTACTCAAACGAAGCATATAGGACTGAAGCAGAGATTTCGTGGTATATCTCAGAAAGGTTCTCAACCATGTGATGAATGTATATGTATTGCTTGGAAAGATCCCCCGAAAGTCATTCACTTTCTTCGGACTCCAATCGGAATCTCTGTATTCGGTGAAGTAACTATAGTTCTGAAAGCATCGTAAAGGAAGCTGATATCGTAAAGAGAGAGAGCGCAAATAATGTGTTCAGGATGAACGAGACTATAGTAGGAAGGACGTAGTGACTGGGCAATGTAGGTAGTATTTCTGATTTAACTCCTTTTTTTAATTTGTCTCCGTCTGCTATTTCCTTTTTTTTTATTATTATTTTATTATCTTGTCCTTAAGCCCCGTTCCCATGGGTATGCTTTTTTGGAACACGACTCATTTGAACAAAACAGACCTATATGGGTTTTCCTTGATGTCACTGGCAAGCATGGAGGCGCACCTCAAATCGAACGTTTAATTTTCAGTCGTGGGGTCGCAACTACTGATAAATACAATAATATGTGGTGCAACCAATTGTAGGATAGTGGCAATATGTGGTTCATCGAAATGCGTTCTGCGAGGAAGTGTTGTAGACGCAAGCATAAAAAATACAAAGACCAATAGATAAGAATGGCAGCTATAATTTCTGATGCCTGAGTTCGACCTGAAATTCTTTTCAGGAAATTCACATGGACGAACATTTCCATTTTCTAACACATGTAACGTATATTTGTTGAAGAATCGATTTCAGAGTTAAAATACTTATTAAATGAATGGATTTTCTGATAAAGTATTTATTAATTTTTAATTTTGTTTACAATTTTTGCATTAACTTTCAACATATTGACTGTCACATTTAGGGATCTCCAAGGTAAAGATTTTGATGGGATATTTTGGTGTATAATTGGAATCTTGTGATGTTTTCCCGTTGCATGAAACATGGCAGTTACCCCTACACATATGGTACGTACCGATACCCCAGAACCTTGACTCGATGAAGAAAAGTTCTATCCTGAAAGACAGTAAATTGATCCAGTTTTCGTAAACTGTATTAATTACATTTGTTTATTTGTTTCAGGTGAGTGTCTGAACCTGATGTCCTAGTTGCAGCGACTTCATTCTCGAAGACGAAAGGTAATTTTGGAGGTGAAATCTAATTTTCTTCTTTGAACCCCTGACCTATCATTGAAGATACAAGGTATAGTAATAAATTTATTGTCAAAAAACAGTACAAACTGCGTATGACCACGTGGAGGACAATAAACTAATTTACTCTCCGAAAGCAAGCAAGGGACCATCCCATCAATTCCGATCAAGGGCCCTAAGGCAGAGGCGGATTCAAAGATTTCAGCAAAAGTTCCTAGATAAGATAAAAAGTTAGCAGCGAGTTATAATACATATATAATGTAGTATGTAATATGCTGATTAAACAATATTAATTTGGAGATACTCAATAGATGTATAATTGTTAGTGGACTTGTTTAATTGTATGACATTAAAACTTTTATTTTATTCGTTTATCTTGCATTTTAATCTTTCAAATGTCGTACCTTCTGAGATGGAATATTTTTCTGAGTACTTTCTGTTCTGATGTATTCTGGAGAATATTTTTAGAGCTTCGCCGAAGAAAACGGTTTCCATGTATTTGCTGGGAGAAGCATGGAAATGTTTCCGTAAAATTGCAAAATACTTTATTTCATTCTGATAAGCGCAATAATGTCGTAACATATTACATATCTTGTTACATATTATAGTCCGTGTTATTGTTGGAGTGACGAATTAAGTATTTAAATATCATATTTTGATATTAAAGACTTTTTTTCTTTTGATCTGTTACAGAAGTTCTTTATATTAAATAAAAATATTAAAGAGTTGCATATCTTGTCATAATGGTTATCGTAATTAATATGTTTAGGATCCTTGTCATTTGTACTAAAACACTTCACATATGCCTCATGCAGTGTAAACCCGAAAGTGAATGGGAGTTCGAAGCTTGAGAGCGTCGAAGCCAATATGTGTTAAGTGGTCCGCGACTAACAGAAAATCAGCAAAGCGTTTTCTAGAGATGACGGCACGATGAGGCTTTTTGCCAAACCTAGTGTGTGGTTCAGGAGGTATGACAGAAACTCCATGAGTATGGAGTAACGCTAGAACGTTGAAAACTACTTTAAGAAGAGAGATAAAACCAAATCCTAAAACGATATCAAAGCGTGATTTACATAAATTTATTATTTGATTTTTTGAAGTTTGATCAATGATGCAGAGTTTTTTTGTTTTCTTCTTAATTACATAGTTTATTTGTAGCGTATTATTTTGAAGAAACTCATGATTTATGTTTATCATTAAATAGAATAAAAGCATTTGTATTCTTTGTAGGTTTCTTTTGAAGTGGTGTTTACAAGTATTTGTCGAAGTTTATAAGTCACGTTTTTCATGTCGATTATTTTCCTTATCTTCCTTTTGAATGTTTATCCAAATTTTTGTAGATATTCAGACATCTGTCATTGAACGATTTCTCCTGAGATACGTAGAAAAATAATGCTATCGCACAAAAATGTAATTTACGATATCTTACCGTCATTTACGAACAATAAAGCAAAAATGAACACTAAATGATCTAATGTTCGTCTGTATTAGACGACTGAATCGCTGAGTTTGAAAATCAGTATTCTTTATGTTCTTTAGTAAAGATTTGAGAAAGTTGAAAGTTATATGTCCATATCACTTTTGTTCTTTACACGACTTACACGTTACACGACTTTCAACAAATTATACCGAAATCTGTACTTTTCGAGAATTTTGTAGTCAAAATACGAGTGTGCGTACGATATGTTTCTGTCAATACTTTTGGAAAATTGAATCGATACCGTAAAATGTTTTTGCTCTATTTACTGCTACGTGATGTCAAATAACCCAGACAGCAGTCACATGTGGATCTTTCATGATATTCGACTCACATCAAGCCACGAGAAAAGCGATATACTGCCAAGAATTCATACAGGAAGAAATGAAGGAAGAAAACGAAGAGAAAACAGTCACCTAGGGTCTGTTGTTTCTTTCTTGCTAGCTGATTTCGGCTGGCGTGTATTGTTTGTTTTAATAAATGAACGTAACTCTAAAAATAGAAATTTTGGTGGAGAGATAAGATCCTGTTTTATCTTCATCTTAGATTCATTTGTTACATACTAGCATTGGATATTTTGCCGTACATGAAAATATTTGGTTCATACATCTGATGAGAAGTCTTTGCTTTTGAAGAGTACTAAAACGAAAGTGCAACAATACTATGATAAATGATATAAGTTCATTTTACGATTTCTTTCTCACCACTGCATTCATACATTGATAACATGTTGTAGCGTTATTTATCTCATAATGGAATCTAATAATGATTGATATCAAGTGATATGCTCTTCAACGAGTTTAATGACGTAAAGACAACCCAAATAATATTTCAAAGAAAATGTTTTGATAATCCCCTTATAATCTATTTAATTCTCAAAAAATTGTTTCATTTTTCCAACATTTTTTGTTAAACGAAAAACACATTTAAGTACCTCCAAAGTAGAGGAGAATAGTGAAGTTGCATAACTTGTGTTATATGACAAAAATTACTCTCCGTGTTGCCTACCATTGATTTTTACCCCAATTTAATTCTGACTCATAGTGGTCTACAGAAGGAAACTTTCCGTTAAACTAAACAGAAGTATTATTATAATTCTCAAAATTAAAATTTTGAGAAGAAAAAGAGCCTCAAAATGTTCGTTTGTGTTGTAATTATTAAAGCATGGAATGGGAACGCTTATAGAGGCAAAGTACCAAAGTGGTTGAGATATTTTCGAAATGTGGATATTAAGAGAGATGGAAGGTGTTAAGTGGTGTTACGACCTTACTTTAGAGCTGGAATTAGGCGCGCAGCTCTTTGAGAAGTCGTTTATCGACTGCGTTGGTAGTGCTGTATGGAAGTATAATTACAGAGTGTGTTGGAAGTAATACGAACTTAGGTATAAAGGAAAATCGTAATAACTTGTTTTTAAGCATGTTTTATAATTGTATTCCCCTTTAGTCATAATATTTCAAAGAAAATAGAAAGGGTTGCCATGAATTGTAACTAGTAATTAAAAAAATTATTAAAAACTTACGACCTTTTATGGACGAATAATATTTATATTTTCTGTGAAAAGTTCCCAACGTTTCGATTTGAATTAAAGTCGTCGTCAGGTGAACAAGTAATAACAAATTACAACAATAAACATAACAACATGACAAATAAGCATGATATAAACATAAATATGAACACAAAATATGTTTACAAAAAATTAGAAAAACAAAAATGTTATAATTTTCATGTTATTAATTTTATGTTTCGTCCATAAAAGGTTGTAAGTTTTTAATTATTTATTTAATTAGATTATATAATGAACGTTAATAGTAGTACAATTTGTAACTAGTAATGTCTGAAACGATATGAGGTGAAAAGTGACTATCATATTACTGTGGGCGAATATGTGGGGCAATAAAAGTTGACGACCATAACAGTTTGTTTTTTTGGTTAACGACTATACTGCTGTGTCGTGTAATTAATCCGTTTCTACTAGATAGAATTAATTGTCAATTTTAGTTTCATAGAAATAAATATTTATTTTGTAATCGTTTATTAGCAAGATGGAAGGAATTTTTTTTATCTTGCAATTTTTACTAGAATGATTTGAGAGAGAAAGGTTGCAGAGAAATATTAAAGCAAAATTAGCATATTTGTCGAGGAAATATTTCGAAAATTACGGAAAAGTGATATAAAAGTTCAAATCACAGTGAAAAATTGATTGTATTAAATCTCCAAAATTATTCGAACATTTCGTGTACTTCCTTTGTTTCTCATAAAAATTGGATCTAAAGCATATATCATAATTTTCTGATGTTGAGGCATTGTTTCCTTCGTTTAGTATCTCAATTGTTCTCTCTACGGAGTGTAATTTTAACTACACAATCATCTTCCTATCGATATCATGTTATTTATTTATCGAAGATACATTGAGAAATGAATAATCTGAAACCGCTGAGTTGAAATCAATCCTCTTTCATATACCCATCCTAATTGCTAGTGACGGAAGAGAATTAGAAGATGGTGAAAGAATATTGGATTGCGTGTGTATGGATAATATTCTCCATTGACGATACGTGAGTCAGCTAGCGTAACCGACCTACGAGCAACTAGGATACTCTGGTAAGAACAATTTGAGTCTTCCTTCCTGTAGATTGGAAAATGCAATCTTGTGATTCCGAAACAGTGAGTTTAACCTCTCTCCCAAGCTGCGAGCTCCCGTGATGCAGGCTAATTGGCACCGATTGGCGCTAATGAAGGACGTGTTGAGGGCCAAACCAACCCATTTATCGTCAGTTTGGGGCTCCTTAACTCGTATTGGACTCCCAATCGTAGTTGTACGTGTAAGAGAGCAATGCCGGTGATGTACATGAAGTTTCTTCGTTTCGAAATTTGTCAGTTTTCACGTTTTCTGTGTTGTAAACTAGGAATACGCATGCAAACGTATGCAGCATGTTTTAGAAAAAGGTAAACAGAAAAGTTTGTAACTATTTTACGTACATTACATTGTCAAAAATTTGTAACTGAGAGACTAAATTGAAGAGATTTAATTTGAGAAGTTTGGTCTTCTATATACTTTCATATGTAATTATGTTTGACAAAGTAGTATTCTCCCGAGCACGTTTACATCATACCCGAGTATGTTTGCTAACAACAAGGTTGCGCATAGTTTTCTGATTATTTATCTCTAGCCATTTCATTTCTTGTGAAACTATCTTCTTCGTAAACGACGAAGACGATGAAAGAAGTTTGATTTAAAGAGGGAGAATTTAAAGTAGATTATTTGATTGAATGATGTTTTAAATGGACAGTTGAAGATGATAAAAAGGAATAAAAGTAAATTGCCCAGAACAAGCACGGTGATACTATTGTTGGAAGTTAGAGCAAGAGAAACGCGACAATTTTGTTTCATCATTACGTGAATCAATCATCATCATCCCAGCGAAGTGAACTCAGCCATAAGACTATTCTCATTCATCAAATTTGTATTGGAATGAATTTGAATATACCATTATTCGAAAGCTTTGTGGATATTTTATCGTTGCGAAACAACCATAAATTAAATCAAAACGTATTAGTAATTTAATATTTCTGCCATTAACGTCCATTTTCGTATTCCCAATGCGTTTTATTTGCTTAGAAAATAAAAATGGATGTTTTTTTTAAGTTTTGGCCATTAATATTTTTCAACTCAATGGCATGTTAAGATTGATTTGTCACTTTGAATGAACTCTTGGTTCGTTTATTTTTCAAAATACGTCTGTTATCCTTTTATATCAGAACTCATTCTCGAAGCGGTTGTGCGGAAAGACACACCTCCGGCGTTTTAAGGGTGGCGTCCGGAGTGAAAATAGCTTTTGACGCAAAAAGTGAACGGTTTCCAAGTGAGTTTGCGAACATGGGACAGCATATGCCTCTCGTAGGGAGGGCGGAACACGCAAAGGGTTTCCATGATTGTGATAGATTGCTCGACGACCGCCAGTTTATGGCATTAAAATTGAGACACATGACGTTGCATGCGTTCAATCTAGATGAACGATCTCGGGTTGCACTCTATAGAGCGAATGGGAGTTTTAAAGTGGATAAGCGTTGTTGAAAATGTGATTTAATTCTAGATATACATATATACTTGTGGTACTGATAGTGATTCATTACAGCGATCACAAGAGTCGATAATTTGTTTGTGTTTTGTTTTCCCAGCGTGATGACATATTCCTAAAAATTGACATGAATTGAATTTCAATTCATGTCACAGTCACAACAAATGTCATGTCATTGCAATATTGTTTTCTTAAATGAAGAACTTCCTACGTTTTATTTTCCCCCAACTTTATAATACATAAATGTCTATTGGAAAAAAAAGAGCATTTACTCTTTACAAGGAAATCAGCAATATTTAGGTGACCTTTTGGAAGGTTTCAATGTATTTGTATTTACTTCGAATGATTTGACTGAAACTTTATATTTTTTTGGATAATGCTATATTTTCATTGCGACATTTTAAAAGCATCAAAATGGGCTATGAATATTGTATCTTGAAATTTTTTTAGGGATTTTTAATAACTATGTGCTATGTATGTATGTGTGTATGTAGTAATAAAAACAACAATATAGGAAATAATAACCTATAGAGCGATAGTCGAATCATAATTTAATTAGAGAGGTCTAAAAACTTGCTTAAGTTTGTAATTGCGTGTGATTTTTATGTGGACAGCGCTCAAAATGAATAGTCAGGACTCAGTTTACCCATTACGTTGAATAAGCTGTAGCCTTGGATGCTTTCAGAGGGAGAACTAGGCAGATCTGTTTCATTTGTTGAATGTGTTCCTGAAAATAGTTTCAATTTAAATTTAGTATGAAACGGAAATGAATGAAGTTACGGACGAGGAGATGGAAGCGTGTCACGTGATATCGAAGCGTCGCCACTTACATGTAGGAAACCAGAGCAAAACTCGGGTCTACTGCCCGCCAGAGGGGGTGGGAGGATGACAGAACAAAATTATCCGCCTAGGGCGCCTATTCCCGAAAGTCGGGCCGTGTAAGTAGTCTGATAAAAATTGGTTCATATTTCATCGACCCTGGTTTCTTTTCTACACCACTGTGTATCCCAAAGCGGGACAGTCGGCACCGATGGGTGAGTGGTTACCATTAGTCGTTTCTCACACCCGAGTACGCGGGTTCAAACCCGGTCGAGGTCGACGAAACTTTCTGGTGCGAAAATCCACAGACGGCATGTAGTGTGATTATGCTGCATGTGAAAAATCCCATAGACATCTTTGGATGCTCTCGATTAAATTAATTCTTGGCGAAAAATACACCCACGCAGAGTTCCGACTTCCTCTATCAGATAGTAGTGGAAGACGGAGCGTCGAAATTGCGAATGTGGTTCCTTCCAAAGGGTCGCGACCAAAGAAAAATGGGGTCACAATTAACGCGAGGCGAGACCCATACACTATTATTATTATTATTATTATTATTATTATCTAGTTCACTTAGTTCTCTCAACTTGTGTTGGGTTTTCTCTCAGCAGTGGATTATTAAATCAAGTTCTGCTGGAAGGAAGAACTTTCTGGTAATGTGGGCTGAGGACAGAAGGACGCTGTGTTGCAATCTACTTATTATATTGGTGTTGATGTCGAGTTTTTTAATGGAATCGACCAGGGATTGAGGTACTAGTTCTAGGGTAGATAAAATGATAGGCACTATGATCACTTCTTGAACATTCCAAAGTTTTATTATTGTTATTTTACTACTCCACTTAGCGCATGTGCTAAGGCTTTATTTCAGAGCATCATCTAGTGCAAACCGTGCACCTAGGGTGATACTTCGCCATCGATGATAGCCTCATCTTCTGCTATAGCACTTTCCGTACTATATGGGCTGTACCCAGCATCACTGCCCGCTGCATTTGTAGGAGACTATGTTTTCCGGAAATTTCCTTAACTAGATCTGCGGTGGTATTAGAGATGATGCCTGTTGCCCCAATGATGATAGGGATAACTGTGGTTCTTAGGTTCCACTTTCTCTGTATTTCTATCTGCAGGTCCTTGTACTTTAGTTGTTTTTCAACCTTCTTCTGCGTTATGTTGAAGTCCGATGGATTAGCTACGTCAATCAAAAGGCACTGTCTCCTATTCTTATCTTTCACCACCAGGTCCGGTTTATTCGCTACGATTATTCTGCCTGCGTGTATCTAGGTATCCCACACGATTGTAACATCGGTTGTGTAAACTATAGCGTCCGGGTTATGTTGGTACAACTTTTCATCTACATCTATGTTGTAGTGCTTACATATGTTCCAGTGGAGTTGCTTTTCTACCGCGTTGTGCCGGTCCAGATATGCCTTCTTGACCAGGATGGGGCAGCCTGATACAATGTGGTGGATTGTTACATTGAAAGACCGGCAAAGTCTGCATTTTTGGTCAGTGCCTGTTTTCATTAACTTCGCCTTCATATAGTTTGTCGCAATTGCCTGGTCCTGGGAGTCTGTTATAAGTGCCTCTGTCTCTGCCTTGAGGTTTGCGTAAGACAGCCTTGCCCATGTCTCAATTTTATTTATGGTTTCTTCTTCTATTTCGTTTACTATCTGTCCGTGCAGCGGTTTGGACTTCCACCGTGAGATTCGCTCTTCTTTCATTTGCTGTTTTAGTTGTTGCTTTATCTTTTTCACCTGCCTTGTTTCAAGTTTACTTGGATTACAGTCCTCTGCATCTTCATCGTTTTCTTTTGTATAGTTTTCTTGACCTTCTTTGATACGGCTCCGCAGTTGTCTGTAAACCATTTCCATATACTTGTCTTGTTCTTTCAACTTCAGGTAATTTCGGAGTCCTTCTCTGGCTATGGTACAGGTGGCTTCAATGCTGCCGAGTCCTCGACCGCCCTCTTTTCTTGGTATATAGAACCGGTCAATGTCGGCTCGAGGATGGAGTGCGCCGTACATTGTAAGGAATTTCCTTGTTTGAGAGTCCCAGCTTTCGTATTTCATCCTGAGTCCACCTAATTATATCCACGCCATATTGGATTACCGGAACCGCTAGCGTATTTATTGCTGTAATCTTATTTTTAGCGCTATGATCACTTCTTGAACATTCCAGAGATTTATTATTATTATTATTATTATTATTATCCCAAAAAGGAGAGTCGTGTAGCTATCATCTGTATCCAGGTCTGTACCCATGCTCTTTACGTTATCAAGGTCTCGCTTGCAGTTCTCTTGTGGGAGGGTGGTGAGAAGGCCGAGGCGAGACTAAGCTGCCCGGCCACATAACTCAGCATCGCAGTGACGCAGGGGTCGCGGACCGTGTTGACACGACGACGTGCGTTGGAGCGAGCGTTGGGTTGAGAGGCGAAACCAAGTGAAAGGGAGGCTGCGGTGTAGGCGTCGAGAAATAGAGGCACACTAGGTACCTAGAGGACAATACTCGTAGGGTGGCGTTTTGGTTGCAACACTTGCCTCAGTTTCGGGTTTCAAATCTCGGCATTGCGGGTGGAATTCGTGCGGAACAGACATGCGCGCACCTACGCTCTAGCTCGACTAGTGCACAGTTAGTGGAGGACCATTATTATGGTTAAATGTTGTAAAAGTAAGATTAATTTAATGATAATGTGAAATACAAGTAGAAAATGTAATTCGACGTAACCATTATTTTAACACGTTCATACATTTGTTTATTTCAAGGAAATTCCATTTGTTATCTTCTTACTCAGTAGATATCATAGTTCATGCTAATTATAATAATGCTATATCCTCAATCACTGAGATATTCTAATTTAATATTAATTACTTTGTCGCATATAAAATATATATTGGAGAATAAATAATACACAAGGTTTCACTTGTCACTGGACTTTCTGAAACTATTACGTATTCCATAGCTTCCTGAAAGAGCATTTCATTTCGTCTCATATGGCCTTTTCTTGCTTTATTTTGTATTCTTGGTAGTAATTTTAAAATATCGGTATAGGAGGTAGAAAACGAATAAGAAAATATGAGTGCCAATTTTCTAATTTATATGAAATTAATTCTCAATATGTATGAAAATACAGTAATTATATTTTATTTGATCAAGAAACAATATTGAGAACCCACTACTGCAATTAATAACTAGCATCTTCAATCAAGATCCTTTAGAATCTGGGGTAAATGCGTCTGTCGACATTGTTTTACAATGGGAAAATGTATAGTGCGACTAAGCCACCAGTTTGTTTTAGAGGGAGGTAATGAACTATAATGATAGAAAAATGAGATACGGACCACTAGATTGTTTAGAGGATTGGAAAGACTTTTGGAAATCTTCTGTATTTCATTGCAGATGTAATGATTTTGGATGCATTGGTGAGGACGGAAAATAGTACAAAATATATTTTGCACCAAAGGTCGCACGGTGATGAAAGGACAGAATCAGACTCAAAAGTCTATCCCCTCGTCAAGAAAAAGAGTTTTTTTTAATTTCATGTCTAATAGCAAAATATAATTTTGAAAGGGTATTAATTTTGGAATGTATTTGTTTATTTATTACTTTATTTTATGAAGGAGTATAAAATATTTACTACATATGATGTATACGAATAGTGTGTATATTTGTACACACATATTAATCTTCGTAGCCGAAGACAGCTCAAATCCAAATCCTGTCTGCTTTGCTGTAACATACAAATTGAAGATGACAATCATGCAGAGCAGAATAGAACGATGGAGTTTTCAGATCTCCAAAGTAAAATAGGGAGGCCATATCTACAGGGCAATTCCGGTAGAACAAAATCTTGCCTCCTGTTCAAATCTTAACAACGATTGATGGGACACTCAATTGAAAATACCTAAGCCTTGGCGTAAGGAATCCGTGAGCGTTGTCAGACGGTCTGCTGCTGCAGTTGACGAGAGAGGAAGGAGGAAGGGAGTGAGCCGTACGCCACGCTACAGCCATAATGCTACACGAAGCGGCAGGCGGCAGCGGCGGCGTGGACACAGGCGATAATGATGGTGGAGGCGCGCGAAACACAGACCGAGCACAGGATTACAGCCCTCCGTTGCGATCGAGTCCCCCGGCGTGCTAATTGTGCTCCCGGCTCGGCTTAGATCTGGCTTTACCCGACGCCACCTCGCGTCGAGTCGACACGTGGCCCGAGTCCTGCGCTGTCGGCGCCTTTGAGCTTCTAGATATGCCGATTTATTTCTCCGCAGGTGGAGGGTGGATTTGCGGTTTAGAGTTAAGTTTATTTGCGACCTTCATCGTGTTTTTTACGATCTTAAAGAATCTCTCGTAGAATGTGGTTCAAGAGAAGCATTACTCGCTTCACTTTATACGATTATAGCGATATTTTACTCATTTTTCATTCCAGATTTAATTTCTTCTTGCTCTGTCTGCATGGTATTACTCTTACTCACTCAATCGAATACTGATACTGATCTCTGAATTAATTTGAAAGGAACTTAAGTATATATGAGAGCCAACTATGCAACAAATTTACTAAGAAAAGAACTTTATTTTGTCTGTTGATTGATTGTCAGAATGAAAAAAGATACACTGATATGGTTTCAGGAAGTGATCCGTTCTTTCTAGGTACGGCATCAAGTAACAAAAAAGTGTCATTTCCTTCCATTGGTAGTTTGTATTTCCAATACTTTCTTTTAATACGAGGATAATGTAATAAAGGTATTCTCTCAAACATTTACAGGATAATGAAATCTGTGTTTTATTACTCTATTATTCGATTTAATACACCCATTCAAAGTAAAAAATGGAAAAACGGAATTCTCATCGTGTGCCTTCTCAGTATTTGACTCTCATATATTGTTTTATTCGTTTCTAAATTATCTTCCTAAATTGTTTCGCTACCTCTATCATTCCAAAATAACTTTTTTCAGAATAGTTTCCGAATATTGACATCTTACGGTGTACATGTAGTGACAATTGTTTCTTTAACATCATGACGCGTGAATGAGTGAATGCATGCTTCAAATCGAAACTTAACTAGCTAATTTATTTTGAAATTAAATAAAAATGTATTGTTTATTAATTTTTGTATACCATTACGTCACCTTTAATGATATCCATTCCGAATAAATGGAAATATATAATTTAATAATTCCCTTCAGAAACTTAATTGTATTTTTACTGTGTACCCCACTACGATCAACTAATATTACGGACATTTAACTCCTATTGAATAAGAAAGAAACTATTGTGTATTGCACTGTCTTATTTTGATCATTTATTAAGTATTAAAATTAATGCGATAAACGTATGCGTATTTTGCTCAGTTTTATGCAATGCACATTATATGGCTTGGGTATCATTTACTTTTGTTTATTTCTTCCTGTATCGTATAACTAGTTATTTGAGTGCAAAGAAAAATTATGTCATTTCAATTTAAACTGGAATTGATTTGGCATTTCTTTCGATGTATCACACCGCATTATGTATCAAAGCAAAATAGACATCTGTTCCAAGATTAAGATGTTGGACTTAGCTGTTTCATCAGGGAAGATGCTGATTACATGAACCACATAAATCAATAGAATTGTTCTGTGAAATATAATTCAATTAAATCATAAAACAGCTTGTGCCGTATTCGGTGGTCTAGTCATTACTTGAAAAAATTTCAACAAAAATTCAATTAATTTTTTCTTTGAAAAAAAAAACAATCAGTTGGGCGTCCATAGCATGTGCTGATATGCTACTGGGATAAACCGGTTTTGTAACGTCTGTTGCAAGTCAAATTAAATGTAAAGCAGCTCTCGCCTCTTTGCCCAGAGTCATCCACAGACTTGGAATTTTTCTGTCATAAGGTAACATTATAAATGTTTTTGTCTGAACGGTTATATTTTTAGAGGTTTTATCAGTTGATTAAGACAACTACGAGCTTCATTCTTGTTATGGGGTATGAGACATGTCAATGTCAACATTTTATACTGTTTCTTCAGAAAGAAGATTACTAATGAAATTACTATAAAAATGACCTTAGTTAACAGTGGTTAGTAAATTTTCTCCGTTATTAGTATAACGGAGAAAATTTACTAACCACTGTTAACTAAGGTCATTTTTTAAATATTATATATGCTACAATGCAAGTAGATTAATTCTGTCCACTCGTTGGACCTACTTCGAATTTTCGAGTACTCGTGTCAGATGGAAACACAAAATAGGAAGACTACATATCACTACAAAGAGTGGATCTTCTCTAAAACGGACACTCATGGAAAGTGAAAATTTGTCTACTACTGAGAAGTGTCCGCTTTTGGGAAGTTGAGTTCAACGTATAACGAAGAGTGAACAAGAGTCCACTATAGAGAATTGTCCGCTTTTGAGACGTGTCCGTTAAGGGCAGTTTCACCGTATTCTTCCAGCATTCGCCCTTGATATACCAAGAAATGTACGGAAAATTTCAGTCTAAGAAACTAGTCTGCGGTATCGATGTTACTCTGAGTGAAGATCGTTCTCCCGATGGAGACTCGATTTCACATATGTCGAATCCGAGTATTTTTCGCTTGACTACATGGTCAGTTTCTTATAAATTATTCTATCTTCTCGAGATTCGGGGTTTAGTATATAAGACCAAAATATCGTACAAAAAATCCGCTGAGCATAGAGTCTCGACCTCTGAAAGCAAAATATCTCACTCGACTTCCATCTCGATGCCTTCAAAGAGCTCTGCGGCGTCCCTTCCATGCGCGGATCTTTCCTCGTATCCGGGAGCTTAAGGAAACAAGAGAGAAGCGAGCAGCGTTCTCGTGCTTGCGGTCTCTTCCCTGGACCTCTGCAGACCGGCCGCACCGCCACCGCCGCCGCTGCCGGTGACTTGGGCGTGCACTCACGCTGCCCGGCGCTCCACCTCATCGCTGCCGCCGCCGCCGGGGGGTTCCGCTCCCGCCTTGTTTAGGGCCCACCATATCATCAATTAGTCGTAGGCGGTCGCCGTGGCAAATGCGGCGCTGGTGGAGTGGAGGTGAACAGTGGGACGACACTTGCAGAGTCGAGTCAAAATTCACTTCTCATAGAGATCCAGCTCACTTTGACTTAAAAAAATGTTACGGGAAATGAAAGTTGAATTACACGTCATAGTATTTTACAAAACTATAATTTTCATGGCTTCAAAACACGAAAATTCCTCTAAAACAAAAATGAATACATACATGAATGAGGATAATATTTGAACCTAAGAGCCTCTAGTCTGAATACCGTTTGTGAATAAATTAAATTCTATTGCATTTGGGGATAAAACATCCAACTAAAATACGCATTTCCATGACCAGTTTAAGGTCTTTTACAAAACGTGTTTGTTGATAATTTGAACTTCCTTGGTTATGAGCATCTTCAGGAGAAAAAGATTTTGTTTCTGTTGGAATTTCTGGTGATTTCGTTTTTAATGACTACTGGTCGTTTTGAAGTTAAATACCAATTGATTAGTCACGGATAATTGTCTACAATACGCAATGTGTTCCATTAATGTTGATGAAACTACTGAACTCGAATTTCGGGAGAGAAGTTGATGATTTGCCACACCGTGGTGACCTTAGAGGATCCAAGTGCGACGGAAGCTTTGGTCCCTGTGCGAGTAAACCTCGTAAGACCCGGACGTCGCTGTGCCTCATACCCCTCCCTGTTGGGACCTCATTCCACCTCCGCTCTTCCACACGAACACCAACTCCGCCTACGCGAACACGAAGAACAACTTGCGAGGCGGAATCGTTCTACATAGCATTACAATACAAGTGTTGTTTAAAAAATGGTCAACTTGCACAAGTTGTAATTATAAAAACAAATATTTGTTCATTTGCTAATGAATACGGTTATATTATGCCATAGTGTAAGAAAAATTACTGTATTTTATTCATTCTGCTATAGAGGATGGAATATTCCGATATCGTACATTTGAAACTTAATAAGAACTTAGTTCATCTTCGTTAGAGTTTGAAGCTTTTATTCGAAATTATCCTCAAACGTCCTTGTCAGATCATTTTATGTCACTGAACCTCAGTCGTAAGAGTTTTTCTTATTCTATCGCAACCTGTGTGATTAAAACATATCCGGCTGGAGTTATGGTGCAAGAATTAAGGTCTTCTTGGTATCAGTTCAAAGTCATATTCCTTCGTATACATTGATGGGATGGTCCTTTGCTTTCTTCCGGAGAGTAAATTAGTTTATTATCCTCTACGTGGTCATACACAGTTTGTAACTGCTTCTTTGACAAAGTTTATAAAGATTCCTTTGAGATTTTACAAGAATATTTTATATATGACATTATTTCTGTATATTAATTTTTATGTATTGAAGATTAAGAAGCAAATACAAAATATTTGAGGTCTTTTAAGAGAACAATTTAGACAATGGTGATCACAAAACATCATAACCCCTTGGACGGAGCGTTGTGGCTATCAACGTAGGCGTTAAGAGAGGCAAATACCTCACTTCCATGTAACGTAGACCCTACCACTGGAGAGAATCACTGAATAACACCTATACGGAATAACACCCAGCCACTGAATTACACATACGTTGGCTGAAATAAACTCATTCCAGGCTTTACGCAAATGCTCCCAGAATCTTTGATAACCCACCCACACTGAGTGCATCGCTGTCCCCACGTCCTCTCCAACCCCTCTCCGCCTACACAGTCTCTTCATTCCAGCGAGGGTTCTCGGTGTCCCCACCAAATTTCGCGACGATTCGGCCTCCTCCGCTGCAGTTAAGTAGGTAATTATAAACAAATTAACACGACTTCGGCGCCAGGTGCGGGCTCTAATCAAACGGGGCGTAACGAGAAAAGTTACTCGTTAGAGATCCGTGGTCCGCCTTCGCCGCCGCCTCCATCGCCACCTGCGGCGCCGTAATAAGAAACTCCCATTTTGTGCGTTTATTAGGAAGCGCGCGCGCGACGAGGTTGGTTGGTGGGGTTTGGGTGGCGAACACAAGCAATGAGATGGGACTTGGCAAATGGAGTTGATGACGAGGTGAGGAGGGGACGTTCATACAGTAGAGATTACTGCGGCCTGTGTTGCACAAATACCACAGAATGTCTCTTTAAAAACAACGAAATTGCGTCTCCTTTAATTTAGTTTCCAGTATCTACCATTCTCTGGATTATTACTTTTGAAAAAATAGAACTTTGGGTAGTTTCACCCATGAACTACAACATGCTGCTTAATTGTCTCATTATTAAGACCTGGTACTAATATTTTTATTGTTTTTTTTTTTGTTTCTTCCTTAATTTTTTTACAAATAAAATGAACCGAGTTGTAAAATAAATTTTAGATATCAAAACTTTTATGATTTGGGGTAAATGGATGGTCACAAAATTGTATTGTTCTCGCAGTATACAATCTCGCAAAAAAGAATGTTCGGCCAAGATTATTATGATAGTGAGTGTAACGTATCCAACATTTATGTGGTTTTCATTTGAAATAAATATATCTGAATAATTAAGATCATTAAATACATTTTTACATCATTTGATAATTTTCAATTCTGAGTATTTCTATATTATCTTAGTTAATATTGTTTGCACATGAAGAAAACTCTAGTACCCAACTTAACTTCTTGAGGATTGACTCTGTTACGTATTTTTCTGAACTAGATTTTTCTCTTAAAAGAATTGAATTATTTATTACATCTAGCGCTCACCGAAAATTCTCAATTTTCTTAGATATAAGGGTAGTAATAATTTATTTCGAAAATTAAAATTAAAAACTAAGAAAAACCATGTGGAGGAAAATTAGTTAATGTACTATTAATAATATCAGCGGTAGCTGGTTCACCACATTCAACCTATTCGAGATTTCCTTGGTTTTAATGTCTTCTAATCTTTTTTTTAAATTTTCTTTTTACATTGTATATCAAAGAGACTTCTATTGACGCCGAAATCTTTGAATCTCCGACAAGAGCAAAACATATGGTGCATTTCTACGAGAATCTAATAATATTATCTAATACTATCAATAGATCTTAAGTACGTCAATCTGCCACTAGAGAGCTCTATTCTCACTCAGGTATTTTATTATGATAAAATATACATAGTTACTTATTCATTACATGGAAAATCGCCACATAAATTCTAAATATCAATTTTTTAATTCTAATGTAACATTGAATCGATTCTTTAATTTGTAATAAATTCTTTAATTTGTAATAAATTTTTTAATTTGTAATAAATTATTTAATTTGTAATAAACTATTTAATTTGTAATAAATTATTTAATTTGTAATAAATTCTTTAGTTTGTAATAAATTATTTCATTTGTAATAAATTATTTAATTTGTAACAAATTATTTAATTTGCACACGAACAATTCAATATACTGTATTTGCGCGGGAGTGTTTTTCCTCGAGTTAACATGGAAAGACCCCATAACCACTATCTCAAGCATCACTCTCTCTTCAGACTTCGTCGAGACAACATCGGACCATAGCTGCGTCCGTCATGAACATTTTGTGAAGCGTGTTGTGCGTTAGGTAAAACTATAAATTTCCTTCAACCATGTGATGCGACAATCTGGAACTGTCGTGAATATGGTTTTATTGTGATCAGGGAAACAGTGTGATCATATTAACTTTAAATACTATTGATGGATCCCGACATCGCCGATGCCTCCTGCATCTTCCAACGGTCTGGGACACTTGTCGCCAACTGACCATCGGCGAAAGCTACATGAACATACCTTTCACTGGCCAGTGAAAATCTCACGAGCAGCATGATCTTTCATTATCAATTTAATCTTCTTTCATTGACGAATTCAATAACATTTAACTGACCCTTGTTGTACATAATTATGCATCCTTTATCTTTAAATTCATGCCATGTGTTTAGCTGTAAGTTTTACTATTAGATATTTTACGTGTATATCCATTGATTTCTTGTGTGTTTAGGTTGGATGTTTGGTGGGGTTATTAGAACGTGTTTTTGTGTCATTTCATTGTAAAACAATTAATATTTGCATGTCCATTCATTTATTATTTGTTTTGATATAAAATCATGGTAATCCATGTGGTCCTCCAATTACAAAAATCTTTTAATTATTAAAATCAAGATAACTTCCACTCCCATTGCTACCGGAGTGTTTTTGGGGTGCGGCTCATGCTCCAACGTTACTATGAACATGATTGTTCCTTTGAAAATTTTCCACCTTCTTAGTTTCCTTTCTTAAGCAACGTTACCAGAATTTTAAGAAATTCGAATTCCAAAGGCAATTGTTGTCCAGACAGAGCCTTACCACTTGTTGGTGCGTACACTCGAGCAGCGCCTACGGCGAAAAGAAAATATTTCAATACTTCAAAGAAACATCCTTTGTGAGATAAAACAAGTAGTTATTCTTTAAAAGTCTTTCACCATCAAATTTATATATTTGAATTAAAAGGGAGATAGTTTTTTCATAATTTTTGCTCCTTAATTGTGTCAACCCTGTGTTTGCTGTTTAGTGTTAGTTTCATCATACTGAACAACAATTGTTTTGTGGAGGCATGTAGAGTGAAATCTTTTCAATTGGACTTGTTGAAGTTTCCGAATTATGTTTACATTGCAGTACTTTTAAACAAATTTTGGTCAAATACATTAATGTCAATTTTATGCCTCAACATACTCATTTCTTTCGCAAATATTTTAGTATTTAGTGCAACAAGAAATGGAAAATTATATTAAAAACTGTGGAACATTTTTTTCTAAAAACACCCTAGCAATTACAGATTTGCTCCGATCAATTCTTTACATACTTTCCCAAGATTTTGTGTATCAAGACTGGCGCAAACAACTTATTTTCCACCCATGCACCCCTCCCTCTAAAACGCATCCCTTCATCCCCCATTGCGACGCCTTTCTGCATCTTCTCTCTCTCCTTGATAGTCTCTCCGTTCCACGCGCGGATGCATCTCCATTGGAGGACGGCTGCAGCGGCAGCAGCCGCGCGTAAGCCGCTTGTGACGGAGGCGCCGCTAAGACGATTGTCTTAAGCGCTTTAGGGGCGGAGGGCCGAAGACGCTGCTGCTTGCAATTTGGGGTAAGGCGTCTAGCGTCTCTCGTCCTCCCAACCCGCGTCCTTCGCCTTTGCCACGCTAATTGCGACAGGTGCGTCCCCTTCGCGGCGTCCTCGTTCCACAGCGCCCCTTCAGATGTTCTCCCAGAAAGAGAGACGAATACACGGCGGCTTTGAGGATTCTCGGCGACCTCGATCTCTTCACCTTTTTTACTATGCAAGAATTTTAAAGTACGTTCTAAGTTTCTATCAGATCCTGGTACACATATGTTGGTACTTTATTACAAACATAGAAGAAATTATTTGGAAAATATATGTGATTTAATTAGTGAATCTCATTGTATTCTAGTCTTTGACACCATTTTCCCCTTGTTTTTCTTCAGTATCATCATTTACTTTAACGATCTTTTTCTGTAACTCTTTTCTTTTTTTTTGGTGGGGGGAGAAGATCTTAGACGATTATTACGTATCATAATTCTTGAAAAATAATTTTCAATGTTTAGTAATGCCATTGGATATTTTACAACTAAAGACGCGTCTCAAATTTTACTGTGGTCATCTTGAAGAATGTTGTTGACTTCTGTATTCATTATTCATTTCTAACAAACACAGTTTGGTAGTAATAATAGCCACTCCACTCCCTTATTAGCCACCATGATTTGGAACAAGCATATTCTTTTGAGAGAAAAACATCACTAAATTACATTGAGTTTGAAGATATACCAGAAACTAGTATACCAGAAAAAGCTATTATATAAAGTAGTTATAGATTTTAAACCTATTTAATGTAAAGTTTCCTAGTTATGTTTCTTCTCCATTTCTACAAGAGATAATTCTCGAGAACCAAAATGAATTATTTCATGAGAATAATTTTTCCTCTGGACTCTCCGATGTCACGACGGCTGTGGCTGCATTGCAGCGTCGTTGGCCGCTTCCGCCGGAGATGCCTTGAATCATGGTGTTAATCGATTCGAAGGGAACGTCGGAGGTGATTAGTGAGAGGGTGGGTCGTTGCTTCGGTCGAAAACACATTTATTGATCAACTTACTCGTTGCTAATGCGTGTAATGAGTAGCATTAATCGAGAGAAATTGTATTACTTGCATCTTCCCTTCTTACGTGGATGTTGCTTCATCAAATTATTTTATGACACCTTTCTAATATTATTAAAAGATTCTTATATATGATGTATATTATGTCAACTGCTCTTCATTACTACTATGGAAAACCATGAAAAATCGGATTTTATTTGTTGTACACTTCCTAAGCAGAGATACATGAATTAATTGACTGAGCTGAATAGTAAAACAAACGAGACCCAGTCCCGTTATTTTTATGAACATGAGTCAAGAGTGAAGTCCAAAGCAAATCTGTGTATGAGGACACACACAACCCCTTCTCTTGTTGTGTCGAGGGGACTACGCCAACATTCAGCGCCGTCAGATTAACATAGCACGCTACTCTATTAAGAGCCGTCATAAAATGCAGAAGAGCTTTCCTCTGCGAGGGCGGGCATGCGTCCGCTTGGGAACCGACCGAAGCGACTGAGGCGGGCGCAGCTGTCGCCCAGTGGGCGGTGAAGGGCTAAGGACCGGCGACTACTCCTCTGGCGGCCATCTCGCACCCACCGGAACAAGTAGCCATGCCGGTGGACGTAGTGCAGTTTCGTTAATTGCGGGTTCCTGCGCGGCCACCGGAAGAACCTCGTGCCGCGCACTTGCGCGTCGAGGGAGAACACATATGCAGCGGATGGGTGCTTCGGAGGGAAGGGGAGAAGAACATGGACCTCCAAGGAAGGGAGAGATGGTACACGGGAAGCAGTATGGAGGGAAACCGGATGGAAAGTAACTTCATGTCGTTGGCGTCGAGTTCTTGCAGCTGGCTGAAGACATTCTTAATAAGCAAGCAAAACATTAAGGAGTACTAGAATATCGTATCTCTTTATGAGTGATATAGATGTTTCAACGTGTGATATTATTATATTTTGTGGTTCAGACCACCACTATCGTTTTCGCAAAAACAAACGTGCACCCTTCATGCACATTTCTTCGAGTGAAATTCCACTCAAGACTAATGAATTTCCATATTTTCGCACACGGAAATATCGACATATCAACACATTTAGTTAAGATTCCAATGAACTTAAATTGAAGTGCTTCAGAACGCGTGGACTGCATAGTAATATTAACTCAAAGGATTCCTGTGGGTCATATAGTGTGGGAGCCGTGTAATATGCCATTTGTAAATGAGTGAAATAAACTTTATATGTTCGTAAGAGTGTCAATTGGTTGGTATTCAACTTATAGAAATTAACAGTGTGAACATTGATTTCATTTGAGGTTTCAGACTAGAGAATAATGAAGATATATGAGAAGGTATTTAATTATTTGTCAATAAAGTTGATTTTTTATTCATGATGTTTTCTCTCTTAAACAAATTCTTCCATGTCAATATTTTTATCATATTTACCCTGTACCAACATCCCTTGTTTGTAATTGTAGGTTCTTCTGTAATTTTCTTGCTAACCACATTTCCACTCTTATTATATATTATTGGCGTTCTGATACACGGGAAAGATTTCATTCACATTTGTCATTTTGGTAACTTAATAATTATTATCTATACTTGTCTATACATGTCAACTTCAATATTAGTGAATTTATATTAATACCGAAACCCACTTCTAGAAGTGTCATAATATTTAAATGCCTTTTTAGTTTACTTTACAAATTTAAATTTGATGGCACATGGAGTATTACGAACATACAAGTGTCAAGGGAAGCTTCACCTTCTGTTATCCAAGTGTCTATGTCTTCGTCAAGCGTCGAAGGGATATCTTCGGAATATAATTTCTGAAATAATTCAGGTTATGAAAAGAAATAGGAACTATTATATAATTCTCTCGACACTTTTTCACTACTCAGATAATCTTTTGTGCAATAATATAGTTGTGACTAATTGCTGTTTCTTCTTTTTTCTATGTTGAGTCAAAAATACGAAACGCTAGACCAAGTTGAAGTCACAATGAAGATGGAGTCACAAAGCAAAACGAAATCGTCACGTTTAATTCATAGGGAATATGTTCGTGAAGTAAGTATTAGGTTCAAACAGAAATATATCCTTTTGAAAGGCTTAGACTATGGCATATTATTTTAAGTCACTGATACCCAAAGTGGTCTGTATCGACCCCAGGGGTCAACTACGGCATGTAAAGGGGCCCATGTCAGCGAAAAACAAAATTGGGGGTCCATGAGATGTAAATGGGGTCCACGATAGTTAATCTCATTTAAGCAGGTCGTGACCTTAATTTTGGTTTTCCATGAATGGAATAATCCACATACAGTGTACGTATGTTGTGTGTATGTCATACCTGTTACTTATCCCGTATTATGGAATATCGCGATAAACTTTTTAGTTGCTTTTCCATCTTCATACCAGGTGGAAAGGGTTTTCAGCGCCGTCCGTCTCCTAACACAAAAAGAAACAGGCTGGACAACACTGACCGAGGAGATTTGAGATTAAACCTACAGTAAATTGATGCCAATAGTCAAATAATTTATTGAAGCATCAGGTTCATATCTCTCATTAAAAGCGTTTATTTTTTGCTTAGTAATTTTATGTAATAGATACTAAATTTTAATTTGGTTGATTTTAATTTCAATTCCATTAATAAATGTATAAAAAGTAACATGTGTTTTTTTTCTGTTTTTCACAATACAGTTAGAATTTTGATTCTTAAAGTGAGTAGCACTCTACCAGCTACCAAAAACACATTTGAAGTTGATGAATTTGCAAAAATTCAATATTAGATAACCCAAAACCGAAACCGAAAAACAAGGCAAGTGATCCACGAAACAAAACAGTTTGGGGATCTCTGTTTTAAGTGAAGGAAAAGTCGAAACTATCCGGTGGAATAAATGGAACACCATATAGCTTTGGGTCCACAAATGCACAGGTATCTGACGTGAATTTTATGCAATGAAGTATTTGAAAAATGAGATGCAATAATCAAGAAAATCAGGTACTTTATTCCAGTATTATCCTTACCTTACCGATTTGGTTTTGATTTATACGTGCTGAATGTTCTCAGCTAGTTCCATGGAAATGTGTTGAACAAGTGTTTCATGGAAGCGTTGATTACAAGTGTTGGTTCGTGTTGCATGCGAGTCGATGGAGATTCGTTATCTACATAATACGATGGCTTTCAAATTGTGTATCTTTATATGTACATGAATGTAAAAAGCGTTGTTTTACATTAAACACGCACATTTACATATTCATGAGTATGGACAATCTTTTGTAACTTCTTAGCCAATTATCTACTTCGTAATTCGATACGAGACACGATTTGTGAAGCTATTTCTTGATAATGTGAACTTACTATCTCCATTTTAATTAATCGGTAATCGCTTTTGCATGCTGGTTTTCTTTTTACAACGGTTACACAAATTAGTAAAAGTTAAATCTGATGATTAACTTTTATTTTATTTAAATTAGTATACAATAATCTTTTATGATATTTAAATCTATATATAAACGACTATTCTCTTTATTTTATTAAGTAGCAAGGCTGTCCAATGTGGGTGCGCATGAGATTTTATTATTTCGCTGATTCCATGATTAAGTAGACGTAGATCACCACTAAGTGAATCAACATTATTAAAGCGGATGTAACTTCAAAAGCAAGAAGCTCGTTGTAATCCGACTGCGGTTGCGCAAATGGTGGCAGCGTCGCTTCCTGCTCTTCCACAAAGTCATGGAACGCTCATTGGGGCTGGAGCGTGGTTGGTGTAGTTTCTATGCGAATGCAGGAAGGATGCCCCTCACTGCGCAAATGATAATACATACTTGTTCTTTTTCAGTACGTCTTTAGTTTTTAAAGTCCCCAATATGATAGAATTATAGTGGACAAAGCGTCCTATTGTAATGAGATCGTTTTGTAGAGAAATTAATTGTCCGAAATAAATAAAAGTCCAAAACATGTTTGCGAGCATATCACTGGCTGTATATTCTGTAGCATGTAGAATCTTGTAGAGATGCTTTTAGACGTATCTATTTTAAATGTAAATTGACATTTCGACTTACATCTATAGTTTGGAGAAAACCCTTTTTTTTATATTACACTCAGCTCCTTCAGAACTCAATTGTTCCCTGCATTAAATATTCATTAAAAAGGCTCCTTCGAAGCTCAATAACTCCATGCATTCATTACATTGTTGAATTTTGTAAGTCTGATCAAAGAGTTTAAAGATATCTCCATAAGTTTCGAATCTACTACGTCATTGGGTGGAGCGAAGTGATAGAAAAGTTTAATCAATTGAGTAATAAACCACCCCGCCAACATTCCTTCTACTACTCTTCTATTCATTTCTCCTACAGGTTCACCACGCAGGTATGGTCTTATCTTGAAAAATTAAAGGACTGTGGACTTTGGGAAGTGATATGCAATCACCATGCGATAATCTTGTGTAAATATGAAGAAAGGGAGGGGATTGGATGTTATAATATTTGTTATATTATGAGGATGTTTTTACATAGTACGCTAGGTTTAGTGACGTTTTAATAGTTATGATGTGGTCTACATCGAAGTATTAAATTTCTGGTGTGACAAGCTTAGGTACGAAGATTCACTTAACGTGACACATTCTCCTCAATTTTGGACTCTAATTATACCGTACGTATTACTTAAGCTCAAGGTGTAGTGAATTATTAACACACATGCAACAAAATTGAAGCGTGAGGCCCGTGGGGTGATCGCAACTCAACTTGTTCCCAGCGACGCGTCGCGACGCCCGAGGACTCGTCCCGATGCGACGCGCGACTCCCTCACGAGGCGCTCACTCGCTCGCTCACAATTATTCGTGGAAAACCCTTCATTACAGACACGCCAGCACTCCATTATGCACGCGCCACTGAGACTTTCTCCCACCCTCCCTTTCCTGTTCTTCTGTCTGCTCTTCTCCTCCACCTCCTTCTATCCATCTCTCTAGTAAGTTCCATAGTTATTCATAGTTTCCTATTGACTAATACTCCTTGTACTGAATGAAAGAATTGTAGAAGTCTATTATGATGGAGCGATGACTATCGCAGGTATTAGCTCAATAATTAGTTAATGAGTGGCTCTCCAAACACACTCGACGGAACGTTGGTTAGGGTGTGGAATCGCTGATCAAATTGTCATGATGATGAAAGAAGTCGACCTGAGTTCGGTGGAGTGATAATGAACAAAAATGGTGATAATGATTTGAATAATTGATGTGCAGTGTGAGGCACCCTTTCAATACAATTATAACGCACTTCGTTGTCCGATCAGGGTTCGATTACAGCTATCGATATGTTAATACAGGGATATTATGATGACAGTGAGAGATGGATTGGAATAAAATGAACCGAAGAGAGCGGATCAACTTGTGGGTGAATGGAGAGGGACAATCAATACCGTTGTCAAGTGGCGGAGCAGTGATGGGATGAATATCAGTGTGAACAAGAATAATAAGTGTATGAAGATGGAATGGATTTCAAAGGTCCCAATGTACTTCCATCACAACTCATGACTGTATAGCAGCACTTAACCTATGAAATTGCTAATTTACGACTTCAATTTATTTCAGTATATCATTAAGTGTTAGGAATCTACGACTTAATTTTAAAAAAGTTTTAGAATTAGCAATTTTAATTTCATTAGTTTAATTTTTTATTTCATAATCATTTTAAAGAAAAGTTAATGTAAGATGGTACTGTTAATTAGAAACTGGTTCAATTCTCACATCTATACGTCGTTGAATGTTTGTTCTGTCAAGTGAATACAACGCTTTGTGCTTTATAGGTAGAACAAAAATATTTTTTTAACCAAAATGTAGAAGAATATATTTTTATTCCGCGCATTAAATCTTTATTATTAGTTAATAAAAAAATTCAAATACATTTAGTTGTGAGAGAGAACCAACTTTATTCCTAAAAGTGGGGGTTTTTATTTCTCGTATGACGTGAAGAATTCTTAATCCGGAGGAAATTAAAATGTGGTGTACTTTCCATTAGTTGTAACAAAAATAAATTTATTAAAATCATACTCGTGGTTAAAAGTAGTTTGTGGTCAGTGTCACAATAGAAGGAGTCCATACGGTTTGAGTCAGCGTACCGGACAGTCACTTTCGAAGTTCCTATAGAAACTTCTACTTTTTATCATTTTCGCTTCCTTCAGGAGACTTCTCCAGACAGTATAAAAGCGCTGTCATACGTTTCCCCTCTCTGTGCATGATTTAGAAGTATATTATAAAGCTTAGGGACGCTCTCCTTGAAAATATAGCTTTATCATTTTTTCTAACGGCTTCCTATCTGTTCCGTATGAGATAGCAATATTTAGTCGGGAATGGCCATCAATTTTTGTACAGTCCCTTTTCTGACAACATAAATCCTCTCACTGAGTCAATTCACAACGGAAACGAAACCACCTTGAGATCTCAGCGTCATATATAACAACCTATCGTATAAATATTTAATGTCTCCCCGGAATGAATGTTTAGCAAAATGAATAGCGTCACTAAAAACTCTGGGGAAAAGTTTTAATAGTGTTGCAGCGGCAAAATTGGAAACGTTGCAACTCCTCTTCTTCCATTAAACATATATCACGAAGTGGATGAAAGTGATGTAATTTTTTCACAGCGATAAATTTAGTATTTAGGCCTCAAGAACCTATTAGCAAGGTTGTTGGTCACAACAATGGTCGTGGTTTCAAAAGACGTCGGCGCCATGAATTGAGTGGAGGTAGCAGTGGGAAAAGCGGGTTTCTCTTCTCTTCCTAGGATAACACATGACCGCGTAGCAATTGGAGTAGCAAATATTATCATAAAGATATGCGCAATGCAATATTGTAATATATGCACGATATGGGTTGTGCNATATATATATATATATATATATATATATATATATATATATATATATATAGACGTACCTTACTACATATACGGCGAAACACGTACCTTAATACGTATATGATGAACTCCCTCGTGCATCTAACACATAATATATGCGTGTTGCCACGCCAAAGCAGTAAACGCCAAGTTGTTTATGCCGTCGTCAAGACGAAGTATCAGAGATCAGAATAATACACACCGTCCGTAAGAGAGTCTCTACATACGACGAAAGAGAGTCTCTACATTGTAAACATTAGAAAACTCAATGAGACACACGGGCCGCATACTCCATCAAGCGTATGTCGGCTATTTGTTAAGAAACTTCGAGAACACTGGTCAGTTTATTAAGAAGCTTCTAGAAAAGGTTCAATAGACGAACCTCGACCCAGTGTTACGTCGCTAACGTCGTCACCTGTCAAAGTTTAGTTTATAGCAACAGCTACGACGGTGAAATCAGTACGACGGGTTCTCTTGCTGAGTGAACATCGGCTCCGATAATAACCTCAACCAAAAAATCCAGCTCTGCGAAATCGTCCGATCTGCGACAGAATTAATTCTATCTTCAAAAGGCCACGAGGCGCCCTCTTATGGTCTGCAGCAGAACTAATTCTATCTCCAAGAGGTCACGAAGCGCCCTCTTACGATCAGCGGCGGAACTAATTCCACTATCAGAGGACATGGGACGCCCTCTTACGATACCACGCAGAGGCTCAACCAGCAGCGCCATCACGTGGCAAGCTACCGTACACCAACGCTATCATCTAGCTACTTCAGGATTGATCACCAGAGGTGCCATCTTGTGACGAGGAGAAGAACTTCATTAACCTCGACAACCAAATTACTCAAAGTCGTGAGTCGAACGAGAAAAAGGCATAATTCATAGAACTTTAATCGCCTGTTGTTGTCACCCTGGTGTCATTTATTGTTTGCTTACGATTCAATTATTTGTTTGCATTGGTCCTGCATAATAAATCTTGTCCTGTTTAACTTTTGAGTATTTATTTTGAAAAGGAAGAACCTTATTGCGAAGTAATCTCCGTATCGAGACTTGTGAAGTAATAAAGAATCTTCCCCGATACNAGAATAATACACCTGTCTCTTATACACATCTAGATGTGTATAAGAGACAGATATATATATATATATATATATAATACATACATGTGTGTGTGTGTGCGCGTGGATTGGGAAAGACAAATAACGTTGTTACGGATACAGTGCTTCACAAAAATTGTTAAAAAATAGTTTTTGAACAAATACTACTCTAGAAGTATTAACATTCTGAAACACTATTCGTTAATGAGAGTATTACTTGTAAAGCTTAATTTGACATTCATAAAAATCAAATTAACGTAACAATGAAATTTATTTTCACTGAGATTGTCAAATAGATAAAAATCAAACTTAATTGTCACACTTTTTTCGTTTGGTTTCATAGTTCCGAGGTAAATTTGTATAAGTAGAGACAAAAGCAAAAAACGATTTTTTCATGTATCAAAAATGATCTTGCAACTGAAAGTCGGAGTGTCACGACTGCTTATCAGGAGGGTTTACCCTATTTAAGCTAAACATTTTCCCTGTTTAAGCTCAATCAAGTTTCTCGTTTTCCCCTTAACAACTCTGTTTAAGCTAAATTAAGTTTCTTGTGAAAGTGTGTCTCAAAATTATCTATTTTAATTTAGTATAATTTTTGACGGCGTAATAATGATAAAAATACATTTTATTGAATTGTATATCCTGAAATGTATAGGAAAAGATGTTTCATATTATGTCTAACCGTACATGTAGCTTCAAATGAAGAATTGTTTTTAATATTTTTTTATATTGGTTTAACCTCAAAGACACAATCATCGATGTTTCCATTCATGCACGATTGCCATGGTTGAATCCAAGCTATGTTTCCGCAAATTTATTTACGAGTCTTATACAATTTTCTATTTGTTTACTGATAAACACGGGGTCGGCACATTTCATCTCAGTGGTAATACAACTCAGTGGCGATTCAACTTATCTACCTGCGCGGCGGAGGGTCAAACTGTTGTGATATTGGTGGTAGTCCGCAGGGTTGGACAAGGAAAATGGCAATGCTTACAGACCACCGTTGCCGTCAACGTGTGAGCTTCCTAAACTTAAACTTTATATTAAGAAATATACGAATTATTTCACTACACGTGCAAAACCATATTTATTTTTCCTTAGCTATAGTAAAAGCTAACGTCACTGAGTTGTATTGCCACTGAGATGAAATATCACAAACTCGATATACACATCATGCGAGACCAAATACATGAATTCGTTTCTACAGACACACACTTTATAAAAGTTTGTTACAATATGAGATATGGAGACTGTATTACCTAGTGGTAAGAACGAGATTCAGGCCAGAGCCGCAAACCTCTCCAATGCTGAGCTAACAATACTTAGTAGGCAGCACTCAATCTCTCCAATGACGCGTGTGAAAACGTACAGTGCAATTGAAATTGAACAGAACGTTACAACCGCCTCATCGTAGTGCAGCTGCGTAATCCCGGATTGTTTTAGGCGCTTTTTTGTTCACAGCTGACACATTTAGCCAATGCGAGGTTGAGTGAGTAATTGGGCAAGTGTTGGGAAAATAAATTCATTCCCAGCGGTCGCGATGAACAGCTGCAATAATAGACAAGAATGTTTGTTTCGTTACGTTTTAATTGTACGATTATGGATGTAAATGAATAATAAAATGTTTGATGTTACTGATTCTATTGTATGAAATATTTATCCAATTTATTAATAAAATATTTAATATATAAGAAAGATTTAGAATTTCACCAGTACATTTCAATAATTTGCTTTTCTCTTATTGAATTTCATCTGCGTTTCGTTTCCAAAAATAATGGCGACACAAACATTTGTTTCATATTAGTGCTAACTGCGTACCCACACATTTGCTGGCGTGAATTTTGTAATTTTTCTTTCTGAATGCGAAATGATACCTCCAGGAAGCCAAAACTTAAATTATTAATAAATATGATTATTTCTGAATTACAGTAAAATTAACGTAGATAGTACGGAATGTGAAATTTATGACAATGTAGAATCCTGTGAAACACTCTAGATTTTAAGGTAACACTCTGCCAAATTTCATCAAGTTTATTCCAATTGATTAGACGAAGAAAGTTTTTAAACATATAAGCACTTTTTTCATTTATTATATCAATAAAGGTTTTCCGTGACAGATTCGAATATTGACTTCACATTAATGTAGTCTGAGTGATCATAGATAAATTGAAGGGTTACTGCTTTCACATTTTAAGCAATAACACAATTTATATTCATTAGAAGATTTATTCTCTACAAATACCATATCAAACTTCTTTTTTCCTTTTTTTCTTTACGAATTTTCTTCTTTGTTTCTTTGTTTCTTTCTTTTTTTCTTTCTTTCTTTGGGTGTGATACGTCGGTGGAACGTGATAATACTAACACTCCCCTGTGAATTATCGGAGCAAATAATTTTGGATGTATCATTTCTTAATACCCTTGAATTTGTTAAACAGAGGGCTCTGTAGAAAGATAAAAAATGTATCGGAAAATCACGACAACATTGATTTATGTTACAGCTACCTCGCTTTGACACAAATCCCGTCGCGTAATTCCAATTTTCCGACGCTAACCTCATCAGTGTCAAGGGGATTCTGAAGAACGCTTCAAACAATGAGCCAAAAAAATCCGGACGCCAGCTTCGAGACCCTCTGATCCTATCAAATGGCGCACGCTTCGACTGTCTCCCACCCGCGTCGGGGATGTCCTCGCAGCCTCCTGCCTCGTCTCGCTCGACCGGAGGAGAGCCGTACACCGCGCCCTTGAGTCATCCTGCTTCTTCCCCTCCCCCCAAAGGACTTGCTTCCTTCCTTCGGTACGATCAAATTCGTTCACTCATGCGAGGGTCCACTGTTGGGTCTAAAAGCCTAGTGTTTCTGGATTATAGAAAAGCTGATCGTCTGTGTTCCCTACTGTGCCTAAGTTACTCTTGAAGAAATGAATGAAGAGAACAAGAATTTTAAATAACGAGTTATCCCAAACATTATATAGTAACATTCAGAAGAGATTCGCCCGTATTAAATCATTATAAAATTGATGCAAATGAAAATATTGTATCGTTTTTATTGTGCTATATTATTGTCAATTAGCTTTATTGAAACAAATAATACTTCAATTTTTTAACAAAATCTGGATATATTGTTTTTCGTTATGAAAATAAGAATTGTGTGTCTCACTAAGTTACACATTTTTTAATGTCATACATTATACTCCATCTGCTATGGTTCTCTTTGGATCCTGATCTAGTTCCGCCTCATTTTTCTTCCATCAAGCCCCCGACGCTACAGCTTTGTGTCCAGAAGCTATATATTCCTTGCATTATGAAGGATACCATATTTTAATATCGTTTTCATCCTCACCATCCCCTTCATCTCAGCGAACCATGGTTCCCTATTGCCTCACCAGACGGCTCCATAAAAGCGTCCCGAGAGTCCGTCTCCGGGCTCCGAGCACCGTTTTCTTTGCAGCGTCGTTACCTGCAACACCGTGCTGTAACCTTCTCGTGCTAAAGAATCACCTCTCCCTCCCCACTGCAGGTTACATATACCCTCCCGTAAGTCTTTTTTTCTCCCTTGCGATGGGCTCTTCTCGTCTACCGATGTTCCTCTGCAATTTCCCCCGCAACGACATTATTCGATAGCGTTTCTCTCTTTTACTGCCCTTCTCTTGCTTATGGACTTCTTTCCTTCATCGACCGTCTCCTGTGGCGTCCTTCTCCCGAATCTCCCCTGGAGAAGAAGCATTCTCCTGCAGTGACGTGTCATGACGCCTTCGAGAGACGCGATAGGATTATCGACACGTCAGAGGTTTCTCCGACAGAGAGGGTGGCAGAGGAGGAGCGAATGAAGATTCGCGGAGTGATGATTGACTGAGTCGGAGAAGAAATAATGGATGTGTTGTCACTTCCTAATCCTAACGACGGCGAATAGTCGTTGCTGTTGTTATTCTTGTCTTCGTATAGAGTGTATCTTTTCTTTAAAACTGGATTAGTTTATATTATATAAATAATCTCAATACTGTTTAGCTGTGTACTCAGCTCTCGTTGTTAAATGTATTAATATTGTATGCTGAGTTTCTGTTCAGCTTGAAATCTAAAAAAAATAAACGAAAGATGAAAGAGAATAGTGTGTAAATAGAGTTTCTCGCTTTCCAAAATAAACAAAATTACTCAGAAAACGCGTAAGAACTCATATTTTGAGGTTAATTTACTCTGTGATTTTTAGTATTATGCTCAAATAACGTCGCATATGGAGGTAAAAGAGTTATTGTTGCTGATCTTACACATGATCGTGCTAGATAGAAAGAGAGGCAAAGTTCATACAAGATTGAAATTTCCGTTTTCCCGAAATCCCATTTTCGCCTTTTCTAATATTCGTCCCACAATTATTGATTTTATTACTATGATTGGTTCGTTGCCTTTGTTGTCTGGGACATGTGTTCAACTCGGTTCGCAAGGCCAATTTAATATCGGACGCTCGTTTTACCATTCTAAACTAACACATGTGACTTGGTGTATAATTGTTCCATGCTAGTTTTAAAACCGTCATGAATATAATTTTGCGTATTTCTTACATTCTAATAGTTGGAAATGTAGAAATAAATTTCCTGTTATAATCCACGTCGAGGTGCTAGTTTTCCTGATGCTATGAACTTATGTTTAAATTTCTCAAAACGAAACCAAATATGGAATCCAATTGGAGTAACCTTCAAACTTTCTTTCCTTTCTTTCTCACTGTTATGCAAGATGGATGAAATAGATGTATTCTTATATTGAATACTATTTAAATCCAAGTACAACATCGAACAACTATTTTTCATGTTAAGAACAATTATGTATAATTAATGATGTTGTTTATTTAAATCGATGGTCACTCATGTCACATTATGGATCACCCCTTCTTGCCAGACGCCCTACTTCAGTTCTCTTATCCACCACGGGGGCTGCAGTGGCGCTGACGGTTGAGGAGGAAATTCGCCCCGACGCGTCCGCACAGCCGCGCCGCGTCGCGAACGGAGCCCAAAGCAATTTGTCGGGTTAGGGGCGAAAGCGACGACTGCCCTTCCATCCGTCAGGCGCGGGCGATCGCACGAAACAACATAGGGAGTATGTGCACGCAGACATCCTGGACACCCGCTGTGATGTGTGGAATGGCGTTCATTTATGTGCTGAAGATAATACGATCGGAATTCGTTCCATATTTCAACATACAGAGTTTATTGTTAAAAGTTGCAACTTCATCGCTCGCGTCTCAGGACGCAAAGAGCTCTATATAATGTTTGGTTAGGAATAATTGGAAGTTTTTCCTCAATGATATTTTGCATGCCAATATCTAATTATTTCATTATGTTTGAGAACATTCGTTCTAAAGATAAAGAACAAATGAAAATAAAATGAAATAAAACAATTCGATAAATTAAATGCTTTTCGTATTAAACTAACAGTGGTTGTGTGAAAATTCTAAAATGGAATTCCTTTTTTATGTCAAGCAATAAATTAACGAGGTATGAAAATCTGTATAAAATGTCTTAGCACAACTGGGATGATATAATTTTTTTCTTCTAATCTTGAATGCATGCAGTGCTGCAGTATTGTAACTGCCACAGCTTTAGTTATGTTTGACTTGGAATATGATTTTTTTTTTTTGCAAAATAATGAACTGTCTTGTAAGATTATGGCTTGTTTGTGAATATTAGTTATATATAGTCAAGAGGCTTATTGTGAATATCGTCACGAGAATGTAAGACATGCCACAGGAAGTGGAATTGTTGACTGCTGCAATCTAAAGTTTTTTTTTTTTTAATGTTTGCTAATCACATAGCAGGTAAAGTAGTTAGTATTAGTTCCTAAGTATAAAAATTATAAATAAATTTGTAAAAAATGAAGGAATAAATAAATAAATTTACTCAAAAAAAGCAGTAAATGTTGCGTATGAGCACTTGGAGGACAGTAAACTAATATTATTATCTCCGGAAGCAAACAGTATATTATTATATATTCAAACATAACTGACAAGAAAACTGTTATGTTCAAGGTATGCCCGGAAAACGCGACCGAATCTGTATCATTATGTTTTTGTTGTCGAAGCGTTCTTTATTATCAAAATTTTTTTGTGACTGAATAAGCGTTTTTACGTTTCCCTACGGGTGGCATGTGACGATCGTATATCATATTATATTTCTAGATTTGGTGGTCTCTTGGTTGAATGTGAAACAATTTGTCATCATTTATTTAGTTTACACCAATAATTTGTATTGTCCAATACAGCTTGGACGTCCCTCACGTCTGCTTCCTCGTAGCGCGAAGAATCACTGGAGGTGACGGAAGTGTCGGCGAAAACAGAATATCAATAATATGTTTGAAACTATCATCCTACTATAGTTACTACTATTCGATGTGTGGCAAATATTGTAATTCTCATGACAACACTATTCCAATAGAATGCCATAAAACACTCAACGTGCGAATTGTATCGTTTGTACGTGCGAATTGATCATAGTGGGAATTGTGATTGCTCACTTGTTGAAGAATTCCTACCTTTGTTCGTCTTTAAACATTTATCTTTATATTACATTATTAATTATCTTAATACGACGGAACGTATAATCATATAGCAGTCTTAAAGATATACTTGCTAGGAATACCTCAATGAAAGGAATTGTGAATAAAGTAGAAGGTTTATATAAATACTTGTATTAATGATATTGAGAAAAAGATTATCTAAATATAATACCATATAGCCCTAATTTTGTTTTTCCAATTTTATTTATTTATTACTTATTTTATAACATGTCTTTTTGAGAGGTTCAGGCCATGAAGTCTACTCTTCCACCTAACCGTGACTTGAGTGAGGGAATTAGGAACGAGAGATCTTGGTATGTCGGGAAACTTATACTTGAACGACGTTCGTCTGGAGTCGATGAGGGAAACCCTAGCTGAATACCTCAACTAGTTCGGTCAAACAGGGTTTGAACTCGTGCTCTACTGTTTAGCGGACTCATGAAAGAGAAGACGCTACCACAGGATCTCAGCTGCCAGTATAAACAAACTTCTTAATTATCTTTCCCGCTAAGAAACGTTCAAGTCGTATAACGCTAGGAAACGTTCGATGAAGTCGATATTTTAACTCATAGCCTTTAGTGTCGATCGGAAAGTATTCAAAACATACGAGCATGTGGAGAGTTGTTGGTATATGATAGCATTTGGCCACTGAGGGAATTAGTTGTCAGTATTGTCTTTGACAAATGACGGTTGACGGTTGAAATGAAATCTTTAAACAATGAATTTATTGAAGTGTATTCACTGAGAAGTGGATCAACTGACATTGAGTCATCAATAAACGATTCTTTGGACATTTATCACCGAAAATAGAATCAGTCGAGATTGAGTCTAGGAAAAGACAAATGCCACAAGGAAGTCATCAGGAAATCCGTTGAGATTGATTGACAAGTATATCGGTCGATACGAAAGCATTGGCATGTGTATCGATTGAGACTGAGCTTATCGACAGGTGCTTAGTTAGAGATGTGGACTCGCCGATTGTATAGAAACGTGTATTGAACCTAGCAATTACAGCACAGGTCTTCCGAAAACGAAGCAGCCGCAGCTTCAGCAGCAGCAGACAAGAAGACGATGCGGTGGAATGAGGCGTGAAGACGTTGGTGCGCACACGCGGCGCCTACAAAGAGACGGCACCCGCTCCAAATTGGCGCATTGTGCGGGCGCGCGTTTAAGGGCCCCCCGGGATCGCGTCCCACGTCCTCGCTTCCTCCATCTCTTCTTCGCCCCCCCCCCTCCTCCGACACTCTGTACTCTCTCCAGTCCTCCACTCTAGCTTCTGCGCCACTGCCGCCGCTGCCGCGTTGCGACGCGATGCGATGCGTTCGATTGCTTTTGCGTTCGAGTGGGAAGCATACGCTTGAGATGTTATTGGAAGCGACGAGGGGACATTGATTGCAGTGGAAGGATCTTGCCGAGCTCCGGAGTGTTCTCTGCGATCATCGCGGATGATAATCTCTGCCTATGATTCTTCCCACATACGTCCACTATCTGACAGCTACATCTCAAATACATCACAATCCACTCTCCTCAGTAATATTTCACTCGTGCGGGTTCGTCAGAGTTTGAATAAATAATCAATCATATGAATCAACGTTTAATAATATTGTGCATAGTATCTTCAAAACAATATTTTAGTACATACATTTGAAACACTTTTATTTAACACTTGATTATTTGCCATATTTAATATTTTTCTTCTTGAACATGTCACGAACGATTTGTGACAGAACCATGTATATTGCGTGTAGTGTACTTGCTTAAAATATTCTCATAAACAAAATATTTTTTTATTGTGTACATCGGTTATTTTTACTCTCTTTGATATCTTTTATTTGATGATAGTTTTATTTCTGTACTGTCTTTTTCTTTTTTTTAGTTTCCTGTAAGGCGAGGATGATTTCTTCTTGCGATGCTCCTTTTTGAAGGAATTGTACTTCCCCTCGAGTAGAACATTTTCGTTTCTCATCTTAATGTTTTCCTTGCGTCTTTAAAAGAACAATGGTGTACTAATAAACATTTCAAACTAAACGGTGTTCAAACAAGCATGTAAGGTGACAAATAATGAAATATTCTTTAGACTTGTGTATGAAAATCTATTCTGTATACTGAAATAAAATACATCATATTTACCAGAATAGGTGCTAGAAATGGTGTTAATGCGGCTTCTTCTTAGCACTATTTCATAATTGGATTTTAACTCACTGTAACTATGGAGTGTTTCAAGCGCTATCACAACAATTAAGTAATCAGACGTTTGCTGATAGCCCAAGAGGTTCCGTGGTGACTTGCTGAAATTGCGCATTCAAGCGAATACAGCGCCTCTAACTGCTAAACAAGAACCGGCAGCGTGCGTCTGAGTAGGCAAAGGACTCGCTGGAGGAGCCCTCTCACGCCCTTCCTCTTTACCGACAACCACAGCTGCCCAGTTCGAGCCTCGGGGCGCGCTCGCCTAGCTAATGCGGTCGGTTAATTGTAAATACCTCATAATCTGTTTAAGTCCCAGCCTCGGGACGGAGGACCTCGGGGCAGCGAAGTGCAGAGCAGGAAGGGGTTATGGGGTTTGAGGGAGGCCTTTGTGAACAACTGGCTCCGCTCCAGGGCTGCGATAACATTGCGCCTCAGGCGATGGGGAGATGGATCGGGAGGATGGGGTCGGGTGTTAAGGAGTATTGGCCGGAAGTAGAGACGACGCTCGAAGTTCGAACGAAAACAAAAAAAGAACAGAAAAAGGGTAGTAACCGAACACACACAATAATAGTTTTTTCTAAAGTGATGAAGACACCAAACGCAAATTCAAGGAACTTTTATCCAGTGCCTGAGATTAAACGAGTAGGAAAATGAAGAAATCTAAATGGAAATTATTTACACCCCTGAAAAGTGAACATATTTGCTTTTCAAAAAGGTTTTGATAATTTGGTCTGACTGAAATTAGAGTAGTGAAGACTTGTTTTCTGCTGACATTATTGTATTGGAATGACCTGAAAAGACATGTTTATGAATCCGAATTTTTCTTTGATTCCATTGAAATATGTTTTATGAAAATGAATGACCAGTAATTTTTAATTCTGGCGATTTTTAGTCAATGGAGAAATAAGTTTTAACCCAGTTTTACATGACCTTTTACGTTAAGACCATTGTGGTGTAGCAATTCTTGAAAGTTGGTATCGAGCAGGACGAGCCTGGACAAAGTTGAGTCATTTATTGAAATCTAATCGTTCTGTGATATAAAAACGCTAGATCTTTTATTTCATGTATTTAATTGAGCCTTAATATGAAATACAATAATTGAAAGTTAAAAAATTCTTGTGTTAATTTTGATAATTTGTAAGTTTTAATACTTTATTCATTAAAAAGTGTACTGTTGATTTATTTCGAGATATTCAACATTTACGAAGTTATGTCAATACGAAGTGAAAGGAGAGAGTCTAATGAAGAGTCATGTGAGCTTCCTGTCGAGTCGCCTCTTTGACCTGTGACCTGCTCTCCTCGGGATGGCGTCAGTAGGGGAGCTATGGGAGCTTCGAAGGCGTGTTCACGACACGCACCGGTAATTAATAGGTCGGCGCGCGCCCTCCTCTTGCCCTACAGTTGCCGACCTCGATTTGAAGACACCCTCCTCTCTGTCCCCGTGCAAGATTCCTCCTTTCATCTTTTATCTCTGCGACAGTACTTTGAAGGAAGAAGTGGGTCTTCTTTGGTCTCAGTATTCGTTAGTCTTGTATTTCTTTCTTCTACCTTCGGGACAGTTGAATTAGTATTTTCTGTTCCTCCAAAGTAAAGCGAAGTTCTAACTGCGCATGAGTGACGTGTAAATCCAATTACTCGGAATACTCATATAACACGAAAATTATTGGTTACCGAATTACAACAGGTAGCAAAGAGCGAAATAATTATTTTACACTGAAGAGTCCATTTCATTGTAGTAAAAATATTATACTTTTCATTTCGTCCAAAACGATTATTCGTAGTTTAAGCTATTTTATGAACCAAAGACACCATTCTATGAGTTATGAATATAAGCGAAAAATGAATTATGCTATTTCTCAAGTCGATGTAAATTACCGAGTAAATTTAGATGTTCTTAAGAACAGAAAAAGTCAACTGAATCGAACTGGAGATCAGATGAAGAAATTCCTTCATTTAAAGATGCGCTAACATAAACTCACTTCTGAGAGGTCGCCTCTTCCATTCTCGCCACGAGTCTCGACGTTTTGCGAAGTGTGAGCGATATCGAGCAAGAAAGCCGTCGATTCCCTTCGCTGCGTCTCTTACCGCCACCGTAGGGAACGGCGCGGCGGAAGGCTGCGGACGTGACGGATCGCTGCGTCGAGACGCGCTTTCGGCCTCATCGCCTGTCCGATGCCCAGCAAGGCAACAAATTTCAAACTGCTTAAGCTTATCTCCTCCGCGGAATCATTTCGAGCCTCGAATGCTTTATACTTCCCAATTATATTGGAGGGATGCCAATGTATGAAATGTATAATAATTGGTTACGAAATCTGGTCTCAATTAGATCTGTCTGATTTGAGATCCGTGATTTTTTTAAGTACGCGATGGTGTATGGTATTTTATGAGAGCGGATTCTCAGGAAAATTTCTTAACTATTAAATACGAAACTTTGCTTCTCTTACTTTAATATTGTGAACGAGAATCCCATTTAATTACTCCGAGTTTGTAGGGTCTGATTCTATTCGTGTTCGGAAGTAATCATAATTCCTGAGAAGTAAAGAAATGAATTTGGAATGTGTTAAATGTGCAGGATAAATTTTACGCGGTTTCAATTTTTTTTAAACATTGTAAGAAATGTGAAATTGTTTCATTATCAAATTAGCATTATCGAATTTCATTAACAAATAAGAAAGTGTTTCATTATCGAATAACATAATATTATTTCCGTTTGTAAATGTAGATTTCATATTTTGGAAGAGAGTGAAAGAGAATCAGATTTCAAATTTTTTTCATGACAAAAGCTGAATATTTGCATATATATCCAGTTGATTTTTGTAGATATCTATAAGGAATCCAAACACCAACAAAATAGTAAATAATTCTGTTTGAAGTGATCTTGAATGGTAACATAGTAATGAAATCGGGGCATTGTTCCATGTCTTCATGTTTGATTTTGATATGTAGACTACTAATAAACATAATGGAATTGCGTTAGCTCTGACGTAACGAGTGATACGTTTTTTTAAATAAAAATTTCTATGAAAAGTTTGGTTAAAATGGGTAGTCCAGAAGAAGTAGTTACTCCAGTTATTTTTGGACATGATTCCAAATATACAAACTTTGAAATGAATGGTATTCATACAGTCTATAAGGACCATTGGCAGTAAATATACATTGATTTTAGGACACTTGGGTAGTATATTACGCGGGTATCTGAATATTTGATTAACGACTCGACACACATCTGAATACTTGAGTAACGTTGTCACACATTATTTCACGAAATTAATACTATTACTTATTTATTTACAGTATTTATGATTTGATTATTCCCACTTCAAAAATATTGCTTTACTCATGAGGAGAAAATTATTAAAACTTCCTTGATAAGGAAGTTGTTGAACTTGACTATGATTTTGAACTTGACTATCATGTAACATGTTTTAATATGTATAACAGGGTTGGATTCTACAATACAAAGTATAAAAGGGGGAGTAAATAAATAAAAATATCAAGATTACTAGAATACTTTTCTCTGAACACTTAAGAGAGATTATAAATTAATTTGCGACACATCAATATGTGATGTAGTGCATTTATAAAATGTGTATTATAAAACCATAAACTTATTCACAACAACCTAATATACGTTGTACGTCTAAAATAGTATTGTCAAACATTAACGATAAACCACGTAATAAATGAAAATTTAGTTTTTGCTTCACATGAGTACTACAAACAACGAGATGTGTTTAATAAAATTAATGAAGCATTTGCCGTGTCAAAAAAGTTGCATTGTTCTATCATCTACGCCAAACACAAATCTGTTAACGGAACATTGACTTGATAGTTATTTCATTCGTTACGTCCAAGTCACTACCTCAGATCAACACAAAGTCATTGACATTTTGATTTCGTGCTATTTTTCCACGCTTTGTCTCATTCGTTTTATTTTTTTATTTTTCCGTTTCCACATCCAATGACTCGCGCCTGTACATTTCGTGGCTCATAAAGTTTTGATACGAACGGCTTCGCTCTTTTTTCAGATTTTGTTCGATTGCTGGAAAATTACGTCTGGGAGGCGAAAGCTGGCGAGGACGTGTGGTGAGAGAACAAGGGAATGAGGGGATAAGTCCTCTGTGGAGATGTGAGGATGGACGAAGGTTTTAAAACAATTTTCGTCAGATTCGACGCTATTGCTGTTCTGGACGTAGCCCACCACTTCCCTCCGTTTCATCATCTTCTTTTCTTCCCTCTTCTCCTTCTCCCTCGCGTTCCAGCCCTTGCGTCGACTCCACTCCGTTCAATTAAAGTGGTTCGTAATTGTGCAGAGTCAGCAAGAGTGAGAACGTGTTCGTTGCGGATAGGTGGACATAGGCTTTGTCAATGGCTTGGGGAAACAGCGGATCGGGTAGAGTATTGCGGTTTCATTTGAAAATCCCTCTCAATAACGTAGTTGCGTGAGGCTCTCGAGGCACTCCTTTGGGGAATACATTCACACGAGAGAGGACTAGACGAATAGCTAATGAAGCATCTCCCATTTTACATGTATAGAAATAGAATGGACTTTTTTCGTAATTATAAATCAGACAAGTCCTAAGTATGAGACTGTTGAGCATTTTACTCGTCGGTTATGAAACATTATTCATGTGGTACACGCGCGCACTGGAAGTGCATAGTTCAGTACAGTGTAAAAAATACATACAATTATCATGTGTCAAACAAGGTGAAAGTGAATGAAAGTGAATAACAAGAACATAAAGTTTTTAAAAATATTTGCCAGACACCTAGACTGAAACGTTAACCACGTCATTTTTTACTCTCCAATTATACAAAATGTTTGAGGAAAGTATCGCAATCAGTCGAAAAAGAAATTTGTAGATCTCTTCAGACCTATAGGAATTGGCACCAGGAGAATCTACTTTCAAATTTTGTTGTCCAATGTCTTATGTGGTATCTNTTCCCCCGATAACTCACGAACAAATTGATGCATTGAAACCAAACTTGAGATTTGACTTTGAGTACATTGGGAATAGAAGTTTATTTCTAGGGAGCTCATACCGACTTCATTTACTTCACTTCATTTTGGTTTCCTAAAACACAAAATTTTGAAAATATGAATATGAGCATTTTTATTGAACAGTTATTTCTGCTTCCATATTGCTAAACTTCATTTCTGTATATTGGACCGTTTTCAAGATACAGCGGATATTTTAGATCTTGTGGGCGCCGTTTTCAGATCAATGTACAAAGCAATTGCAAAAAGCGTAAGGTGGTAGATAATTCATGCAATCTGTACTTAAGGTGCATATGTGATGTTTAGGAGTATACTGTACGGATGCATATATTTAAACACGTTGGTTTTCAAAATTTGTCATCGCGTTTGAAAATTGTTATATGTTACGATATCTTTTCTAGAAGTGTTTTTCTTTTTTTATATATACTTCAATGTATCGTGTTTAGTGCTATGATCTTTTTGTTATGAATTATAATTGGGAAGTTGAGTGGGGCAGATTTTTTTCATTTATTTTACTCCATTCTCTACACATCAACTAGATTCATGCCTCTTTCAAAGACTGGAGTCATTCTACTCCTTGCCAGAAATAATTTATTTCATGTTGCCGTCCGTCAAAGAATACCTTTTTTAATTAAATAGACATTACTTGTTGTCCCAATTTAAATTATCAGTATGATATTGAAACACTTTGCATTCCTCCAACACGCGTCCTTCGCTGTGTTGATAAATTTCCTCAAATGTTGTTACTCTGTCACTCATCGTGCATTTGCTTTTAGTGTTTTACGGCCACAATCAACATTACCATAGTTCCTCCATCGTCCTCCTGCGCCGCCCCGGTCTCCTCCCCAATCCAAGCGCAAGCGGGACGCAATTAAACTCACGCTAATTGCTACGGCGAGTTTTTTTCGCTGCCTTCACTCCTTTTGCCCCCCGTCCTCCCCTCTCTCGTTGGGTGTCCGGCGGCGCCGCGTGTCGCGGGCGACTAGATGCAATCCTCTTTCGCCGCCGGATCCTATTAAAATATTGGTGTCGTTAAAGCTGCGCGAACTTTGCTAGGATCATTCGTTCTTGGTACGCGTTCGGAGCTTCGCGCAGGATGTAGTAATAGTTCTGTAACGTACAGAAGTGATTCAGTGCAGTTAAGTAAGTTAACCGTTTAGTTGACGAGTTTACAAATGAAAATAAATTATTGATTTGGTTCTACGAAGGGAAATAAACGACTCTTCCAGGTATGATGGGATTGTATTTTTTTAAAGCGATGGAATGTAGTTTGCTTCCAGAAACTTCATGGTAAACATAGTATAATGCAATGGAACCGAAGCAATGGAATGTAATCTTTCTTCTGAAAGGTTGAAGATGTCTTGTTTGTACTAGAAATGTAACTATTCAACCAATTCCTCAAGAGTATGCTTGTTTAGAATGCATATTTAAAGTGTGTGTTAAACCTGTTAAACGGTGCACATGTTTGGAGGTACAAGTATAGCATTGAATACAGTTAAAATTAATTGTATTAAGTTTTCCTCATTTTTAAAGCATAAACTATATCCGTTCGAGCTTTTAAGATTGGAAAAAGTTCCAATTTTTTTGTAAAAATAATTGTATTAATGATAAATATTTCAATCCTTTTAGCCCAAGGATTAATTAATATATCATTACAACGTTTCAATATCTTTTCTAAAATAATTCTGTAAGGGCTTGTCTTTTTATTTCACATTTTTATTCTGTAATCTGTTTTAGTGATGATGCTAATATAGCTTTTTGTTTTTCTCTGCTTTAAATGCCACATGTCACAATATTAACAAAGATTTCTTTGTTCTTCCCCTTAGATTCAGACCTTCTTTTTTTCAGTAGAGGGAGGCGTGTTTCAAATTTTCAGGAGCAGGCAATTATATCTGAGTTTTCCATTTCTTTTTTTCGGAGTATTTCATTAAGCCAGTGTATAAAACAGATTAATCAAGGACATACGTAAAGTATTGGACAAGTCCCAAATATTAATTTTTGTGGAGGAGTTACAAAAAGAATGAAAGTGGCGGCAATTAAAAGAGACAACTATAAGTCATCAGAACTTCCAACCGATTATCGTATCTCGTCACACTAAAATGAAATATTAGCTAAATCAATTAAGTAAATCATAACCTAGCTTCCATTCTTCATCTCGCGTTTAGACAGATAAATGAAGCGAGTGGGTGAATTTTTTTGTGGACTGGGATTTCCATTGAGCCTTGGTGCGTGGTGCAGCTGTCGCATGCTCGAAGATAGGTCTGAGGACAACGACTGACGAGAGCGCCTGAGATGTTAATTAACGGGACGTCCGGCGACATCTCCATACTAAATTGGTAATTGTGCCCGACTCACCGCGCGCTCGGTGGAACGACGCAACGGAGGCGCAGACAACGACGACTGCGATGCATTGCTTCGCGCTCTCCTTGGAGTCCCTTAAAATTGACGCCGTTTTTTCGGGAATGAGACTATTCGGATGAGTTTAATGATTTGATAATAATGTTAATGAAAGTCAAATAAAAACGGACGAGACATGGAAATGAGCCGTGGCGGGTTCCCTAGACGACATCTGACATCCCCCACTCCACCCTGCGTCGTTGCTGCCTTTGCCTGGAATACTCTCCTACACCATCAGATTCAGTCATTGCACCCTCTGCTCACCGTGAGATGTAGACACGGCGACAGGCTCCGCGGAGCAGGTTGAGCTTGCACGTAATCTGAGAAGAAATATTAGTCAGGCAGGGACGAATCGGAGAAAGAAAAGAATCACCTGAAGATGTATATTCCCTTCTAGTAAATTATCTTTCAGAACTCTCTTCATATTTCAGAGACAGTTTTAAAGAATGTCTCCATGAGTCTTCTCTGAAAATGCTTGAGTAATATTTTATCTTATATGGGAAATAAATTTTTGATGATTAATGCCAACTTTACCACATTTTGAAGACATTACGTAACTATCGAACAGGTCTGGTAATTTAACATTTAGAAGTATAATTTAATATTTTATTTCGTTAAAAATATCTTATTTTTATATTTTTTATTCATCCATACTTTTTAATATTCAAGCAGAGAAAAGTTTCGTAGTTCAAATACTCTTACAATTGTACGGAGTTGGATATCAATGAGTATCCCTTATTTTATATTTTCTTGGATGTGGAATGCGTGATAAGATAAGGAATTTTCTACCGAAGATCAGAAAGATCAACCTGCCAACTTAAATGAACGAAATAATGAGGGGAAAAACTAAGGTTTTACCACCAAAAGCTGTCAGTTAAAGTAACATAATTTCTACACGGAAAATTATTCTTTAAACGTGAATCACATCTGAAGTACTAAATAAATTGACTCTAATACTTAATATAACATAATATAGAATATTATTAATTTGTTTTAATAGTTAGGTTTTTCAAATTCACTTTTCACAAATTCACTTTTCTTCTTTGCACTCTCTTCTTAACGATATTTGATGAATAAATAAGATAATCATACTCAGATTTTGATTAGGTATCACAATGAGTAACTTTCGTATGAATTATTTTTGTTTTATTTAATTACAGATGGCGCTGCGAACGATTATACTAAATGGACTGCAATCCAATAAAAGTCTATTCATTTGTTCAATTGCAGCGACGTCTGCAATAAGAAAAATGTTTCTCACCAAAATTACTCCTTTTTATACCTTTAAAAATCTATAAAAAATTAGGAGTTCTATTGTAAATTTTGAATGTTTCCCTCATGCACCATTTAGTTTTGTAAGGTTACTCGTTGCTAGCCACTCAAGATATACAATAGTATATCAAATTTCAGCAAAATTGTGTNCGCCAAGGTGATGGACTCTCGCCTATCTTGTTTAATGTAGTCCTAGAAAAAGTAATTAAAACATGGGAAAAAGAAGTTAAGGGAATACAAATTGGTAAAAGAAAAGATCTAAGAATGAATATCAAAGACTTGGCCTTTGCAGATGATCTCGCCATCCTTTCAAACAACAGAGAAGAAGTAAAACATGCTCTAAAAAAACTGTATGAAATAGCTCAGAAAACTGGCCTTCCAATCTCCTTTGAAAAAACACAATTCATAGAACGGTCACCATCAAATAATCTCCCCATAGTAACATATTATGGAAATGAATCAAAAGTCCCCCACTTCAAATATCTAGGAGAAATCATCGAACCATCAGGACTGAACTTCACGGCAAACCTAGCTCGCATCACAAAACTGCAAAAAGCCTACGTATTCACCTGGAACAATTATAACAAAAAATCAATATCAGTAAAGGCAAAACTCAGACATTACAATACAGTCGTACTTCCTGAAGCATTATACGCAGCTGAAACAACACTTATACAGGGCCAAACAAAAATTAAAGATATTGAAAAACAAGAAAGAAAATGCCTTCAAAAAATATTTGGACCAATAATGAAAGACGGGATATGGATTAAACGACCGACATCAGACATACGGAAACAATTACAAACAACTTCAGGAAAAGGAGAGCAAAGTTTTATGGACACATACATAGAATGGACCAAGACAGAATCACAAAAAAGATTATTTGACATTACAAAATCCAGTAAAAATAAATCAAAATGGTTAAATGAAACTGAAGAGGACCTGAGACAAATGCACATTACAGAAAATGACTTCAATGATCGGGAAAAATTTAGGTACCCTGTAAAGAATCATAAATTTGAACAAAATGTAGCTATAAGATGAAGAGGAAAGGAATGGACAGCGAAGAGGAAGAGATAACATGGTGAATACATGAAGAGAGTTTGGGAAGAAAGAAAGAATGGTGCAAAGACGTCATGAAGATGCTCAGTTCAATCACTCTCTTAAATAGGGAATGATCGAAAATAATAATAATATAAATATATAAATTGTATTTCACATATTATATGCTATATTACATTCAAATTGATAATGTTGTTAAGGAACAAGTGATAAATCAACAAAAGTTACCAAAAGAAAAACGTTGCAGCTCCTGGTAAAAGTATCCTAAATTTTACTAAGTTCAGTGCGGTAGCAGGATATATGGAAATGCTCCCGAACGCGTATTCTCCACCCCCTTCTTCTCCGCGGCCGGAAATGTCCCTAAGCGGAGTGAAGCGCGTCACGTCCCAGCCCTAAGGGAACGCTGGAAGGGCCAAGCGAGCTCCAGGCATTCGAGGACGAGCACGGGCAGGTGACGCGACCCGCATGGCCACCCTGCCTTGCCAACCCTCACGCATTAGTCCTCATCAATCCGGACTCATCCCTTGCTGTCTCTTTCCGACACCCTTCACTCGATTTCTCTTCGTAGTCTACGTGTTCCTCGTGAGTGTCCTTTGTCGTTTCCAGCGTCGGTGCTATTTTCTCATTTCTTGCCCGGACGTTCACGTGCTCTCTACTCCTTTACTCTACGGCGGTTTGCATAGTGTTTCGTAGTGATATGCGAAGTATTTCTTACCCATCGATCTTATCTCGTGTATCTTATAGCGTCGAGTTTTTCATTCTCTTTGATTCATATAAGTCTTATTCGCAATAAATCTTTCGTAATGTTTCATACTTTTACGAATCGTCTATGTATCTGTGACAGTATCGTATTTGGCCCGTGGTGATGTTTGAATTCCTCTTTCCCTGGGAGCCAGCCATTTCCTCCCTCTCTGTCTTTCTCCTAACAGCCACCTCTATCACTCGCTCTCCGGCGTGGCCGCCCCCGCCATCGTATCACCGCGCCCTCCATAATTCATTGCGCGCTTTCTTTTGATACCCTGCGCCATTTTTATTCTGTAGCAAAAGAGACGCTGGTTGAGGGAGAGAGAGTCTGTGCCGAGGTGAGGGGAGGTAGAGAGGTGCGGGTGGACGGCGAGAGCGCGACGACGACTTCGCTAGAGACGGATGGGACCGCCATCAGGGAAGGTGAAAGAGGGGAGGGGGAAGGGTGGGGAGAGGCGCTCTTTTTACCCTTAAGTCGCTCAGCGTGCCCGTACTTGGCCCCACGAATCCTGCGTTTTCCAACGCGAACGTGTGTGTCGGAGTTCGAGTGTGTTTCGCCACGTGGTTGCACCCTTGTGTTGTGTTGCAATGGCTCGTCACGTCACTTGCCGTCCGTTTTTTTGTTTTTTTAACGGATTCGTTTCCTTTTCCTATGTTAAATTAACTGTCACAGTTATCTTTATTTTGATACCATTGCTCAAGAAAGTAGTTAGTTTCATTTAATATTTTATAACAAGCATTACAAAAACGGTTATCTCTGTATTCACTGTTGGCATTACCTATTTTTTAAACGAAACGTTGTAACAAAGCTCTGATGGTAGTCAATTAGACTAAAGCATTAAATATATATTATTCACATTTCTTTCTGAACTTAAAATATTACTCTCATACCCAATTATCAAGTTTTACGTACATGAATTATTGCGCTAGGAGTGGTGGTATTTTAATTTTGTATACATCGTATTCTAGTAAAGAACTTGCTCATATTTCCAACAGAAATACTACTACAGACAGACAAATATTCAATCTTTATTAATTCTTTTATTCGACATTATTAGACTATTAACGAAGGGAAGAACACGAGACTCAAGGACATTAAAATAAAATTGCATGTCTTGTTATTGGTTGCGATGTTCTGTTGCAAACTACCCAATCACAGTGTTGTGCATATTTCCCTCAGAAAATACTCGCGAATTTTAAGCATTTTCGACAATTAAAAAAGATACTTCCAGTCCGTTTTAGCAGTATATATTTTACTTGTGTGCTTATTTTCATAGTCACTTTCTACTAAAATATATTTGGACAGGTTTCAACAAGTTACCTCTGACCAATCCCAAAAGTTAGTATAGATGCCACAACGTCTGAAATCCAATTCTGGAGAAGTTGAAATGGTGATGACAAATTTGTAGTTGTACATGTTTTATCGTGCTATATCCATAATTCATACCGTATATTTTATAAGTGGAAATGAGAAGACAATGTGAGCATGAACGTTTGCTCTCGGAGGGAAGATTTATCCTATCCTTCGACTTCTTATCATTGGTGAACAAATGTTCGAAAAGAACGGCACGTCCCTGACTAATGTCTTCATTTATTTTATGTCGATTAAATTGATAAATATAACTTCTTTTAGCATTTAATTGGTTGCTTTGAATCCAGATTAATGAGACGACTGTTTGATGACTGTGTTTCGGATATCATGATGGGTGTAGTAATTTAACTAATGTATGAGATAAACACGATTATATAATTTGGCAATACTCCAACGCAGGGACATCTTGTTCACCTTGTCTGCTTCGATGATCCGCTTTCAGAAACATTCACAACATTTTACCTCTCTCGCTTTGGCGACTGACATTTCCTTAAACGCAACCTTCGTGTCACAGTTAAGCTTCCAAGGAATCCTCTACTGGAGACGCTGCCTTGAGTCTTTTGAAAACAGTATCACTTCTTAGTTATTAACATATATGGATGTGTGTAGATGAGGGGAGCTGTCATGTAAAAAAGTCATCGAAAAAATACTATTAAACAAAATGTATATAAATAAATAAGAACAAAAATACACAGTTAGAGAATAATATTTTTACAAGAGATTATGACAGTTTATTGTTTTTGCTAAAAACGTAAAAGTTGAGTTAAACTGTGTTATGTTGTCACTACTGTCGTGGTTATGCTCATGTTTCTCACACTGTAGTTATATGAGATAGTCTTTAATGAACTGCTTGACAGAGGAGGTTGAACTGCAACCTTCAAGAATATTTTAAATTTTAATGTGATATGTAACTGTTTTTTTTAATTATCTTCATACAATCCAAGGTATGTTTTAAAGTATATTGTTATTTAAATAATATATAAGTAATAGAAGTTAAAATTGGGAAAATGCTTAAAAACTTTAACATTGTCCTAATCGTATTTTAGTATTTTATGTTATGTCTACTAAGTATGTCGTTAATGAGTTCAGTGTTAAATATGTGTATTAATTAGAAATTATTTAGTATATGTTATATGTATTTATTAGCCCTGATGAGATTAACACACCTCAAACGTTGGCAATCTAGTAACCAAATGTAATAAAGGAAAAGTTGTTAACCAATAATTCTGCAGTTGTAATGATTGTCTATAATTAAGACACACAGTACAGTGAAGGAGTTGTTTACTGAGAAGATAAAAAGACAATCGAAATTTCTTCATTGCCAGGAATATTAATTTGGAAAAGGAGATAAAGATATCAACGATTCCAGAAGTCAACGAGGCACGAGGTTTGTTTTTCGAACAGTAGAGTTGAAGACTGAGAAACAGATCGCTATTACGAGATGTTTCTTCTTGACGACTTACTTTTGACGCATAATGATAGTAAACATATACGCATAATAAACTCCTCCTGTTTCCTTCACAGCTCCTTGCAACTTCCCTTTCCTTGTCTTCCGTGGAACGCACATATCTGTTCGTGTGTGATGTCGCACACGCGGCTTATACTCCTTTGCCCTTGCAAATACTCCCGATGCAGCAGGTACATAGCTCGTTAGCGCTCCAGGACGTTTATCGCTGCGCGACCAAGCAAACAGCTCTCTTCGTTCCGTTGCAGTGCTACCGCTGCCATCTTCAACCTCGCTTGAATGCATCCAACTCCACGGTGACTGTGACACTGCTGCCGGCAGTGTCGTCGAGGCCACAGTTAGCTCGTTGCCACTACACCGCCCCTTGGGAAGTTTTCATTTCCTTCCCCAATTCCAATATTCCATTTCACAATATCGATCGTATCGTTACAGATAGGAAGAAATCGTCTGAGTGATTTACCTTATTTCTATTACTTTTGTTTCAGATGTTGCATCAACATCTTCTCCTCAATATTGGTTATAACACTTATTACGATAATTTTAGCTCATACATTTGTGTTATCTTATCAATAATAATAATAATAATTGCTGTTGTTATTTTTGTTATTAATACGAAAATTATTTCATTCCAATTCCTCACGTATTTACAATAAAATACGAGTATCTTTTCTCCTTTGAATACGAAATCTCCTTTGAAGAATTACTTAACGATGGTAGAACGAAAACGCCCTTGATTCGCTAAATGTCTTCAAAGTATTAAAATACGAAGGAAGATATTTAAATTATATGCTGAATTTTTCATTATAACAACACTAAGTGTCATTAAAAGAGTTAACTCGATTAAAAGTAAAATATATAAATTTATTCTTCGTTAAAATTGAATTTATTTTTAATGTATACACTTTATCATACAAATATAATAGGTTGAAAAGAAGACGAAAACATATCATGTCGTAAAGTATGGGTTCACTTCTTTGACATACATATGAAAACAGAATTTGAAAATTTTACTGTCCGAAATGAATACGCACCTCAAGAAATTATAGCATGTTATAAGTTATTGTGTGTACTTGAAGCTACCTCTTCCTCTAATCGAGATCTACTCAAAGTACTATAAGCCATGGAGTTTATGTGTTAATTTACAAAATCCTAATATTGTATGTTGTCTGGTTCCATCTATTCACAGAGATGGATAACTATTCATTACATTTAAAGTGCCTTAAAGATAAAATCACTACGTCAGAATAATGGATTTTTGATAATTATATATTTAACTTATTTTAATTCGCCTAAAGTGACCCTGAAATTTACCTATTTTTTCATGTTCAATACAGTGTTGACAATAGTTCACAACCAAACATATCAACACACATTCGCTGTATTGCATTTGGGTGAACGCGGGTCTTGCTGTCATCACTTGTGAGCGGCCTCAACGCACCCTGGCGCCCGGCATCGCAGCCACCGGCCGCGGGGTCGGCACCCGGGCCACCCGGCGGAGATTTGTTGCACACCGTCCCTCCATCCTGTCCCCCGCCCATACATACACACACACTCTCCCACCCTCTGTCCCCATCTCTGGGACTGCGTGACAAATGTGCGCGGTACCGCATTAGCCACCATGCCACCCCCGCTTCTATCCCCATCCCCTGTCCTCGCTTCTGCCGCCCGCGACCCTCGCCGGGGACCCGGCGGAAGCTGGGAGGCGTCTATAGCGGGGTTCGGGGTGTTAACCAACGCGTGTTGGGTCGGCCATGATTTGTGGTATGTTTGATTGAGAATGAGTCGGGAAGCTCTTATGTGGCTCGTTTGAACAGACTAAAGCACAAATTTGGGAGCCGAACGAGAGCTGATGTTTGATACGTTTCTAAAGGAAATTTAAGGTGACGGGGAAGTGAATGATTTGTCATCCGAAACACGAAGTTTTGAGTTCTCTTATTTATTTACATTACTAATCATAAATTTATTGTACTTTCAAAAAATTGAATATATATGTAATTATATGCATTTAATTGTTTTTTGACACGTCCTGAAAACAGTTGCAGATGTACGATTTTGTTACTCGCATTGAAATACCTAAAATATAGTTTTTACTGTTCTAAGAATATGATATTTTTATCATTTTTATTTTGATGGACATGTTCTAACTTACACCCCATTGTAAACATAAGGATGATGCTAGAAGAGAGATTCACTGATTGACATGAAGGACGAAATCGAGCACACATATATCCGTGCGATATGAATCTTCATCTTTTGGCCTTTATTACTGACGCCTACGCTAAGTTCTCATATAAGTAAAATATTATTCAAATAGTTCCAACACATTACATATGTGATGGAAAAAAACACTTAGAGCTGCAGTATCAGAGGCAAATTCGATGTTTGCAGTCTCACAGTTGAGTGACTTGCATCATTCACGCTGGTGCTCGATCTCGAGGGATCGCGAGTACAACAAACAGGCGATGCGCCCACCCACCCGCGCTCCGCGCCGCGCCGGTGCTGCTCGCGGTGGCGTGGCATGGTGCGGCGTGCGTGCGTGCGTGCGCGCGCGCTCGCTCGCTCGCTCGCTCGCTCGCTCACTCACTCACTCATTCGCACGCACTCACTCTCGCATTCAAACACAGTGCAGCGCGCTCTTGATTGGAAGCATCGACCGCCGATATCGGAGCGCATTACATCGTATTAGCTTACGCGTCGCGCGTCGAACTCCCCATGGACGTCTCCACCGTTGTGATCTCTCTGTGTGTTGGACTGAATGAAGGAAGGTGATGAGGGAAAATAGGAAAGCGGAAGCGGAAGAGGTGATTGAGATGAGAAGCAAATCGATACGAAGAGTCGAATTTCAGGCAAGAGACGCATTTGTGACGACGGGAGAGACTCCGACACAAGAGAAAGGGCGTTGATTAGGGAGATGGTAATGAAGGGACCAAGAGAGAGAGAGAGACTACGGATATCATTGATCTTTCAAGGAGAAAAGGATAAAGGAAGTAGATACAAAATGCACAAGAAATATCTGATGCAGATGGAAAGACAGAGGAAATTATTGTTTGAGAAGAAAAGGCTATTATCAAAATTAATTATCAAAACACTGTGCCACTGGGTCAAATACGAGTCTGTCCGCATTAGCCACGTTATCTGGAGTTTCTGGAAGTGAAGGACCACCCATGTTTAAGTATATGAATTCAGCGATATAGAATTGAATATTATAAATTAAAGAATTCTAGGAAGTTATGGACAGAAAAAAAATATGGATGTATTCGCAGTTATTATCTTTTCAGTCTAATTATTTCGAACATATTTTACTTACATCCGTCACTCTTATCAATTAAATACTTCATTCACTTATTCGCACAGTGGACAGTTATATAACTAGGTCTTGTTATTCATACCGCATTTTCTCCGAAATCTGAAAGTGTTGACCAGTGGCGTAAGTTCTTGTATTCAACTCACCAATTGCATTTGCGTACATGAAATGACAAAATATGTTGTGAAGATATATTTTGATAAACGTTTATTCCATTTTCATTGACATAAAAACTACTCTATAGTTCCATTATTTTTAAAAATTCCACGCTAATTACGAGTCGAGACATTTTTTTATTTTCTTCTGAAGGTCTTACATTGTTAATTAGTCATTAAGAATATATTATAAGGTGCCAAATTATTCATTCGACTGGCATGGTAATAAGATCGTACATATACTTGCGGTGGTATAATGACTACATCTGCAAATTTTCATAAATCTGAGAAGCGCTCACATCAAAGTATCGCCATTCCTGTTAGCCAAAATCTTCCGTCCATTGATGATGAGTTTACCTCGAGAGAGAGGAGGGGACAAGCTTCCATCATCCCTAAGTCATATTGCGTGCGTACGTGTATAGCTATCAGTGAGATAGTATTCGCTATTTCAGAGATGAGGATAATGAGAGAAGAATATAATCGTAGGTTTAAAGAAAAAGAAGGCCGTAGTGTTAAGGTATATGAAATAAATTATTGCACTAGTTTGTGAAGAACTGAAACATGTATTACTGTTTCATAATTATTCCTGTTTGCATAACTATATCAAATGAACAATAAAATAACACAAATAATACACAGTTAAAATTAAATTAATAAAAGTAATATGTCAAGATCTACAGAATTTTAATTGCAAAATTATGTTACAAGAAGAATAAACCGCAAGTTATTACTGGTGCGCAGGTTACCGAGTCAATTTTGTAAAATAAATTCATTTTTCATGAGATTAATAATTTATGTTATCTCACTTATTTTAAGTGCTTTGAGAATAATTCATTTATTATAATTGCTATAAAACCGAGTGACAAACAGGGTCATTGTTAATTAACAAATAGTTGTCGATTCAGTCATTTTATTTTGACGACTGTGCAGAATGGACATACTGTACATAATGAATGATTTTCAGGTTCATTCACTTTTTACTATTTTTTATAATTTTTCAATGATTTATTCCTTATAATTTTTTTAACTACTAAATTTCGTCTAATAGCTCTTAAAATTCTTCCATAATTTAATATATTGTTAGACAATCTAATATTCCCGACCGATGCCGTATAGAAGCAAGTAAAGTTGAGTAATATGTATCTTTCTCAGTCGCATATTTGGAACACATTGGTTTATGGAACTCATTTTTAAGTCTTTCTAGATGTATGGTGTGACGGTACTCATATAATTCCATCTGTAACTCGTATAAGCGTCCCTCACCGAATACCTCAAAGGGAGACTCATAACCCAAACATACGCCTGTGGTATTGAGGAAGAAAAGTGTTCATATCGTTGCTCGATTGCGTGAGGAGCGACGGGAAAGCGGACGGAATACCATCAATGCTCTGAGAGTGCGGGCTGGCGTTGCGAAGTGATGGAGGGAAGGCTCCTTTTGCTGTGTCCCGGCACCGCCACCGTCCACTCCCTGTGCTCGCTCTTCCGGGGCGCCGCTGCAAACAAATTAATTCCCACTCCGCGCGCTGCGACGCAATCCGCTCGGTCGCCCGTTCGCCCCCCCGCCTCAGCCTCAAAGCGTTTGCCTACGCCGCCTCTGTCACTTGTCGCCAGAGGAGGAGCTCTTGAACGAGACACGGTGCTGCTCCTGCAGAAGCTAGCGGCAGGGGAAAAAGTGATGGGGCGGAGATTGTCCCGTAGAGGATAGGGGATGCAAGCGTCCCACGATTTCGAACGAAATAACATACGAGAGATATATCTGCAGTAGATCTGCCGTGGATAGTGCGCTTCTGATTTCTGCTCTTTATAGTCTTCAGAAATATATATTGTAACATAATTAGAAATAATATAAGGGTGCTGAGGTAAGTCTTAACTTTCCTGTCCCACTCAGCAACTCTCCAGGGAGCACCTCCTGAATGATTCGAATAAATTTGAAAGGGGGGGCGGGGTTCGGCCCATTTAATGTCGTTAAATACACAAATATTTTCTTCACCAAGAAAAACACAGCTTTGATAAAATTGGTTTAACGGGCTAATCAAATATTACATTTACATTATTATCTACTCTACTCATGCACATTGTTTTCCACATGTACCCACAAAATCACACGATAACTAAACCATATCACTTGGCTCAACAATAAAATGTTGGTTATTTATTAGTTCCAACATGACTTTACTCTAGACATAATTGTTTTACAAATATTAATCAATAACAACGCTGCTTGTCTCTAATGATTGTCATTCATTACACATGAACAAATTTCACAAAAGTTTTTGTCATCGTAGCATACGCTCGCTTGAGTACATTTACCACTTGCCACTCTTGCGAAGATACTGGGCGCAGCCAGTCATACTAATTACCTTTCCCATTGACATTGGAACTCGACCACCAGTCATCAAAACAGCATGGGCATTCCGGGTCCCTCAGAGATCAATGACCCAGATACCACTAGGCCCTTCGCTTCCCCGTTCATCAGATGCCGGTCGCCTGCGTTGATACCAAGACCAGTCGTCACTTGGCGTAACCTCTCGACAAACCATTTAAAGTTGTTCCAGCTCAATTTGATGTCACGACATTGGCGTAATTAAAGTTCAAAGCCATTCAATTAGTGTGAAAAGTTAAGCCACTCGATCCGAGAAGTACTGCCGATATCAGACGACGGTCAAAATGAAACAATTAACTGATGATCATTGAATCATTAGTAAAGAAAAATCGAGTTCATCATTTTACTACGTTAATGATAAACTTAGTCATTGTTCTAAGTCAGCTAGATTCTCAGAATAATCATAATCTAACTGATAGCCGGTCGTGTAATGATCTGGTGATAATCTGAGTGATACATAAAGATTCTATCTGAAAGATAAAAGATCTCTCAATAATGATGTTCTCAGTGATAATCTAACAATAATAATTACCAACGATAATGTTCTCAAGCCCCTGCGCTCTACATTAAATAGCCATCTCCCCACTACATCCAAAAAAACTCGTTAAGAAAGACCACGCACTTCTTGACGTCATGTCCTATTTTTGCCAATGATTTAATTTTTGGTTGGTCAATTCGTTTGTTCGTTCTAGACGAATAGTAATGCTCGATTTGCAACACTACTTCGCGCTTTTCCATGACGTCAAGACGCGATCCCGTGGCCCTCATCTCTTTGCGGGTTATATTTAATATACGACAGCTGCCCTTATTTCTCTTTGTCCTAATCAACTACAACGCCCTTGTCCCCTCGTCATTGACACTTCTTTATTCTTCTAAAAGAAACCCTGACCTTCCTTCTCCGCGAACATTTTCCTGTCCCCTGGTTAGTACTGTCTATCGTAAATAATTTCCATTGTACTTCCTTTTTCGACAGCATGAGCCACTCGTCCACTGTCATGTCCTATGTCAATCGACATTACTCCTAAAGGACTCCTTCGTCTTAGCCATTTTCTTTCTATAACTTTGATTGTGGGTCTGGGTTTTGTCTTGAAAATAACCCTAACCATTCCCCCGAATTCCTATAGTATCCTTCTACTTGCTTTTGTGAAGTACATGTCAATCATGTGTCTGTTTAATTTCTCTTTCATCTATTCAATTTTATTTTATTTAACTTTTGCTCCAAACGAGCTACTGCGTAGGATGTCCCTACCCTCGGCTGATATATTTATGATGTTATTCGAAAGGAAACCTTGAGTCTGCAGCCCCACGACCCACTCTTACAACAGCGTCCCTTCAAAACCCAAGCTCCTCGGGTGCGATTCTCATCCTCTCCTATAAGATTTGTTCTGCACCCTGCTTAATATGAATTTGCTGTTCATTTACTATTTCTTTGTATATGTATTCAATGTCCAGTGTATATTTTTGATATATCAAGTATCTATAATATTATATCTGGAAACGTAAGGGCAGTCACGAGGATGGCCAACAACGTACGTGGAACGACACAACTACATAAGTAAATGGTAATTATGGATTCCGTTATAGAGATGTGTTAATGTTGTAACCATTTGTGCGGCTCGGAAATGCGAGCTACATGTTAAGTGGATATTGCAGAATTTCGTACGAATAATTTAGAATTTTTCTTTCAAAATTATGCTTCTAATTAGGAATTAATGAAGGGTTTTGGGACGATACTGATACTTTTTGAAACACGAATCTCATATGTAGACTTCACAGTGGGCACGAAAAATATCTTGAATTCAATCAAAATTCAATGAGGCGTTATTCAATGAAGATACTACATTTTAAACAAGGCCCATTATTAAGTTTTTTATTTTATTATTAAGAACTCTGATATTTAACGATGGTTCAATTTAACTTAATTTTTCTGGGTCCATTTCCGCATCTATGTTGTCCCTCGTATTTTTAGAACACTGATGAAAATTGATTTGCTTGTCCCGTGCTTTTTCTGGTAAATAAAGGTACTTATTTCATACTAATGATATTGCACATTGGTTAATAATTTTACAAGTACGAATAATACGTAATTATCGCATTCTGGAACAGACAGAAAAACTCTTTCAGACTTTATCAACCTTAAATTCCAGACAGATAAAAAAGTATAGCCCGTCAAATTTTAGGGTGAAAGTATTTTTAGCGCACTTCCCGTATCGTTGAAAAGCGGAATGAGCTTTGAGTTTCAAAGAGAGACGATGATGTGTTTATATTGTGAGTGATGCGGCTCGTAGGCAGTTGAGTTTTGAAGTCGCAACAGGATGAAATTCATTTGAATAAATTCTCTACTAGTTTACTTTTCTTGAGGAATACTCGTTTTATATGTTGAGCTAATTACTTATGATCCTGTGAGAGAGGTTACCTAATTTAATGCTGTTTTTCAATAAGTATACTTCAGTTTTGCAACCTACCCTCATGAATAACGAAATTTGTAATTAATATCAATACTTTGAATTTCTTCTCTCCAGAACTGGATTTGTAAATCCTTATCTTGGAAATGTTTGTTTCTTTGATCCCACAGCGTCAGATGTTGATGAACGTTATTAATTACGTTTCTGGGTCCATAGCAGACAATTAATATCACTGTTTAAGTAATGAATCATTCAAAAGTTTGAGTTCGTTACATACTAGATCGAATCAAACGAAAACTGTCTCGTAATAGATTTGCTCTACTTGCATTATAAGCAGTCGACCACTGGTCCATCCAAACAAAAATCTCAAGTCTGTAGGTTGTTCTATTGGAGAAGTGTCATAACAATCTGTCGTTATACTTAATAAAAATTATACGGATATGAATCTCTTATTGAATGCTTTTTAGGATTGACATCTTTGGTACATTATACCGATCGACCTGGCAGCAAATAAGGCCTGGTAGAGGCAAGATCGCTGGTAGAGTCCTGTCACTCACAAGGCTTTGATATTTGAGAACATAATTACATTAATAATTCCAATTATCCTTCCATCTCCATCGCTCATTGGGAAATATATAATGTCCGAATTGCGTGTTATCTTAATATATAGACATCGAATTACTTGAAATGTTTTCCCGTGATTCACAAATATTCATCTATCGACAGTCCATGGCATTTATTTCATTTTCTTTTCTTTTTGAAAACTTATCGTACCCCATATCTTATCATCAGTACCACATTTCGTCATCGCCTAGCCGCCTTTAGTCTTTCCTTTATATCCCACATGCTGTTAACATATTCTTCAGTTTTTTTATTTCCCTTAACTATTTATTAACGTCTCAGATTTTCTCATTGCATATATATCTGTTGCCTTTATCTTTTTTCAAGTATTTGACTTCTCTCTGCCCCATAACTAACAGCTCCATAAAACGTGATCTACAGTTACCTCACCACTCCACTCACATATTCTCTTAAACGCTAATGTATATCTCCTAGTACTTTTTCATACGACCTTGCACTGTTAACACCCGAATCACCTATGACCTAGAAGAAACCATTTTTCCCCCCTTTGCATTGTACATCATCAATAAAACTATATGTATCCTGGCCTTTTTGCGAGTTAATCAATTACAGACAAAATAATAATTGTGGTAATATTAGTTATGATGATGATGAAGATAAGTCTAGATGACGTGTTTTATTTATAGTATTTGTTTTTATTATATTGGTCAAATATTATTTACGTTCACCAAACAGTTTTTACAACGAATAAATAAGTTTCTAAACAACTGAAACATAAATATCCCCCTCAACTCGACCGTAGAAGACGGACTAAAGTTCATCAGAAATTTGTGTAAGTAGTAAGAAATATATGTATATAAGAAGTAGCATCGACACAGCTTGTTCGACACATATATTGCCCCTACCATTAAACAGCGTCGCGTAAAAATATGACGATATTTATCTAGTACAAGTTTATTCCCAGAACCTATGTCAATAGCATTGGGCATCTATAGCTATATGCAAATCAGGACACAATTATCTTCTGCGCGCGAGAGGAAAATCTGTACGCGATCACACGGCTATGATCTTTCTCTAGGAGAGGAGTTCATTATTCCCTTTCTTTGACCTTATCTTTTGCTCAAATGGAATGACAAAGAAAGTCGTGCTCCAAATGAAGGAGACGCTGAACTCTTTAACACTCATTCTAAACCTTCTACTGAATAAAATACTTCTTTGCGATGTTTTAATTTGCATGGGATGATACGCATCCCGACTGCTGAAGGGCAATTGAATGAAAGAATAGCTTCGATGGTTAATAATCTTTGTCTTATTTGACAACCATCAACGCGAATAGTTCTATGAACTACGTACTCAACCTGCTGTAAAAAGAGTACAGGGTCTATCCTGGGATCAAACCCGTTGGAGCAAGTTGCTGGTCACATCTCCTCCTAGTGTCGAGGTCTAGTTTACGGAGGTCATTGCATTAAGGAGTTCTACCCTCCGTGAAGATAGTTAAGTCATCAAAAGGAAGAAGACGTTTCATGAGACTTTTATATAATACATTTTTCAAAGAGATAGCTGGTTCAAAATTATGCCTCATTTAGTCAATGATTATCTCAAAGTACCATTCATACATGAACATTAGCTTATTAGCTCCTGGTCTGATGTGTGGATTTAATTAAGACAAATAGGATAATATATTGCGATGTTTCAAGTTCGGAGAAGTAATAATGTTCCTTAATTACAAGGTAGAATAACAAACGTGCATGGACATCTCGATGCGTTTGAGTTTCCAACATGAACCTGAACCCAACAAACATTATAATTATCATAGGCTGATTGCACAGGCACATGTGGAACTTCTACCTCTGTCCTGATGACATCAAATAACGACGTTTTTATTGTTCTGATTTAGACATCAAGTCCTCCTTTAAACTAGCTGCGTTTGTGAGAAGGTATCTGGCTAGTTAGCGTCGTGTGGTAATTAAACAAAGAAGCATTATTTTTCATCAAGTCGCTAAAACCAACTTTTTTAATAAGACTACTGCCGACGAGCGAGCAACCGCGGTGCGTGGTGGCAGGTCATTGTGAAATTAGGCAAGTGAGACACGCGGCCATGCCTCATGAGTCCTCATCACGCTTCTCACTTTACACATGTTGGCTGCACAAGGAACAACTTCTCTATTGCTGTTTCAGGCGGAAGGCAACTGTGTGAGCTGGACAAGCGACAATTACATAATTTGCTGTTTCTCTCTGATGAATGGAACATTCACGAAGTTCCTGACGTCGACAGTGACTCCACTGGAAATTATTTACGATTTTGATTACAGAGTGATGTTTTCGTGGAGAGGTTGAGAGAGAAAGAAGTCTTTTTTATTAGACCAGAAAGCTTCCTCAAAGGAATTGTTTTAAAAGAGATTACATTATTGCATACGCGTGAGAAAGGAAGAAGATTTTATTGAGTACAGATATGTCAAGGACACTTCAGAACTTTCCTCCGGCTATGTTCTGTAAGAAACTTCGGTGACAAAAACAAGCTCCTCTGATTTCACTGTAATAAAATTAATATATCTTGTAATTTGTTTAGCAACCTTTGACAACCAAAGGTGTCTTCATAGTGACTAGGTTCATTACAAAAAGTATAATAATATAGAATAATAATAAAATTATCATTAAAAAAACAGTTACGAGCTGCGTATGACCACCTCTAAGTACAACGCTGTGTCCTCATTTCTGCAGAGCACTTAGTTTGATATGTTTTATTCTTAACAACGTGGTTCGTAGTTAGGCTTCATTTATGGGTGAAAATTATATCACAATTTTTTTTTTGTTTATGTAAGAGACATGATCAATAATCTTTCATCAGTCCTGGGTGTATTCAGTACCTAAATGTTCTTTTTAAACGTACAGTTTCATATCAAACCCATCATAGATTTTTATCGTTTTGTATATTGACAGAATGAGATTGTTTTAATTAAATAATGTTGTCTGATAACATAGTTTACTCAATGCATAATTTTTTAATGAAAGAGTCTATTATGTTTTGGTAATTTGAGTTTGAGCTCCTGCGTCATCGATCAATACGAGTGTCGGATTTACAGTCATGGATTGACTGAAGTGCGCGGAAGCACCATTCAACAGCCTTTCTGCCAGTGACGTGTGCTTGGACTTCCCTAATATGCCTCGCGCGTGATAGTTGCTCATCGACGAGGAGTTAGAAGGGAAACGCAGACGTTGGACACGATAGGCTACACCTCCTCGACGCCCGGCTTAAATGACACGTCAAAGCTAAACAGACAGCAGAGTGGCGTGTTGAAGCGGTGCTTTGCATCGGTACTTTATGGCGGGTACTTTGTGAAGAAATTATTGTCATGGAAGGGATAGATTGCTCGAGGAGGGTTAAAATAGAGTTCTTTTCAGTTTTATTCACCTTCTTTTTATGGAAGTTTTTTCTGACGACACAAATATGTATTCAAAATATAGGTTACAATGCGCGTAGACTTCTATTGGTTAATATATAAGAGAGTTTTTCATACAAGTGTGCAAGCTGTTACAAAGGTACAAAATTAACTTTCTGAATATTTGTCTTATCTACATGGAATGTATTTTAATGTCTTGATTCAGAGAAACAGTAAAATTAAATTACATCACCGTTCTTAAATGTTGAAAACTCAGAATCCGGACTTCAAATTGATGATTTTTTCCCTTCAGATTTTCTATTTCGAAACACGATTTGGCAACAACACAGGTTATGTAAATTTCCTTTTCTGTTAATTAATTACAATGTCTAATGGACGTATGATAGGTGTGAAAGAATCCAATAGATTCGATGTCACTCGAAAACATTTGCATAGTTGTACATAAAGAGCGATATTTAAACGCAAATACAGTAAGATAAAATGTTCAAGTATCCCTCTCAGTGATTCTTTTAAACAACTAGAAAACCTGATAACTGCGTACCTGAGCAGGAAACAAGAAAAACTTACTTTAGTGGTCGTGAAATAATGGAAACTATTTTTTTTTGTATGAGAGAGATGAAACGTTTTGTTCCTGAATTACGTTTATCAATAACATTCGGGAATTAAGGCCAAAATCAAGTCAGAAGTCCAATCCTCTATGTTCTCGTTATTGAGATTTATTATTTAAACTTTCCAACAGTTTTAAAAGATTCTCTTTATGAGAAATTCGTCCCACAATTTATTCTCGGACCTCTAATCATTACTCCTGTTCCCAATGTTCGAATGAAGTTCTCTTTGTAGAAATGGCCCTGCGCATATAGTGACGTTGACAGCGGAGCCGGTGGGCGAGCGGGTGGGTGGGTGGGCGGGCGGGAGGGCAGCGCGGCGACGGAGCGGCAATCTGGCGCGATCGCTGACACGCCGGACACGCGGCGTCGCGTGCTTTGCCGCCGTCGTTTCCATTCCCCTTCCCCCTCCCCCAACCCTTCTTCACCACCATGAGCGGGGCTCGTTAGCGGCCGGCCCTCCCCCTCATCGACCACTGGCGACCACGCCTCCCCGTCTGTCCAACGACTGATGTCTTCATCCGAGTGCCCCCGGCAGTGACGGCGACGTGCAGGCGCGATACAGCCAGCAACAGCACGCATGCACGTTCCCTAACGTCACCGGCGCGCGCAAGCGATTCGCCACCTGCCACCGTCCCAGTCGTGGATCGATTAAGATGAAGTCGACAATTTTATTAAGATTTTTCTTTGTTTAGGAGCTCTAATACATTCGTATTTAGAAGCAACCCCCAGAGTGTTATTTTATTGAATAAGAACCTACATGGGATGAATATCCCGGGTGCTGGAATGAGTAAATTATTTATTTCAGTGACTGTAAAATAATGCGTGTAACGCCAAAATCAATGTTGTGTATCTCTGACTACAATAAAAACAAGTTGTGCCTAAAGTTTAACGTCAGTGTGTCAAGATAAGAATTAAATACTTTAATTTTTGAAAATATCCGCGTTTCAGTATAAATGTATTCATTAATAGTGTAATTACGAAACTTTTTTCGAAATTCATAATATTTTTTGCGGAGATGAAATATTACCTCGCGAAAGTCATTCAACATTTACATATATTTGTAATTTCTGATTCTAAATGTTATAATTGAAACAAATAGGTATTTGAATCATTTAAAATTGTTCGAAACAACACAATATTCCTTCAAATTTGATTCTGAATACAATATGTTCACCTAGAATATACTTGTGTGAAATTCAAGGATAAATTCGTCACAAAACTTGGTATGGGTCGTCGGCTCCAAGAAATCTTTTTTCTCGACAGCAGATGAAATCGTCCTTCAACTCCGGTGTCCCGCTTTCTCTTACTTCCAAAGAACTCGCATTGATGATTTGTCTCGTGATTAATTGAAATAACAGTTTCCGCAATATCTCTGGCAAGTTACCAGTAACGGTCACAAATTTTCTTTTTTTTTTTAATACTCCACGGGACAGACATATTGAATTCTGTTCCAGAGGGATTAATACGATTAAGATCACGGTGTCTTAGTTTCTATCGCATTGTACTTGCCTCATTCAAACATTTCTTTATTTGTGACATCTCTTTCTTCTAATGTGAATTTCATAGTTACTTGGTTTCTAGTATAGAAATTTGAATCTATTATTGACTGTGTAAATGAGGGACAAGAGATGCTCGTCCTTTAAATTATGGGTGATAAAATAGGGAATAGGAGGGCAAAATATATATAGATAACACAACACTTATTACTATTGATTAAAGAAACGTTTGATGAAATTTAATTTTTATAAGTTAATTAAAGATACAACATTCTTGGTTCACGGCAAGAAATTAAATAACACACAACACAAATGGCCGAAAACAGACCTATTTAAATTCCTGGGTGACAGTGGGTGAGTTCATAAAGTATTGAAGTTAGAAAGCAAGCTCAGCTCTGATGATTTGTGATCTTCACTTACATATCTCTTATCATATGTAAGGCTTATTTGGTATTGAAGTATGTAGCATTGTTTATGAAGTGAGATGATGTGCTTGTTAATACGTTTACTGAAACCTGGATTATGGAATTGCGTGACTTGCGACGGCATTCGAATCGAATACCATATCCCCCCGTCACCCTCAGTTCTTTGATCTTGACGTTGGTTTCCGGAGTTCATACTTTCTTGGCAATCTGACTAATGCCGTGCTCGAAGTGCTACTTCTTCATTTGGACGTGATATCAATCACTCAGAGAGGAAGCACTCTTCATTCACCTTTATGTTTGGCATAAACCAGTGAGAGGTTATTCTTTGAAGAGGTTCTTTTCCGTTGCAATGTAGTTGTTAATAAAAATGAAGACATCATTAAAAATTTACATAAAACGGTTTGAAACATCATGTACATCGAATCATAAATTATATTGTTTGCTGTTTTCAGAAACAATTTCATTTTCCTTTATACTGCATATTAGTTATTTTCGTCTAAATATGTATTTATTTTATTCAATTTAACTACCTTTTCGTAGGTATTTTTATTTTCTCAATTTCAACCAACGTTTCAACAACGACTCGAACAAGAGTCAAAACGTGAGAAATTAAGAAAAAGAATGTAACATTGTCTTTTAAAAATTTCGTTAAGTTGGATTTTTTTTGACTGGCACATACACAACTAGTTCTAAAAGGATGATTATGGTTATCTGTGTACTTCTGCGATTAGTGATTCGAGGCATAGAGCCTTCTTTAGACATAAAGGCTAAAGGTCGCTAGGACACGTCTTTCACTAGTGAATAGAGAATCGAAAAATTTAGCATATCTCATGACTCATTCAGAACAAGAAATACTGTAATGGAATTTCACTTGATGTCGATTAAAAAATCAAAACAACAGCTTCATACCAGGTTAGGTAAGGTCAACAAACGGGCCACAGCAGAGCGTCCACTGACCCACGTGCAGGTGGCGCTGGGGATGGGGGGCCAATCACCGGAAATCAGCGTGGGGTGCTGTTTGTGTCGTTTGCCCTCGACCCCCGTACCCTATTTCCTCCCCCACGACCTTCCGGCAAACACGCACGCGAACGCGTTTCATTCGTCGATTGTTTGCGCGCGCGGCAGCCGCTCTATTATGGATTCCGCTAATCTGATTGAGTGGCCGCATGGTGCTGCGTCGCGGCTACGGTCGCGTTGCTCGACATTTGACGCAGGAGTGAGTAGGGGAGGGAGGAGGTGACAGAAGCAGGTGAGTGAGACTGGGTCTCATAACGCAAGCTGCTTTCAACCGACAGTTATGGGGTTGCGAGGACGACTATGCAGTGTAAAGTCAGTTATCGTTATTTAGGTTCTCAAAGTTTATTTTTATATGTGATAACATTCAAATTGGACTATCACAAGGTAAACCGTTTAGATATAACGATAAGATTGATAGCACGAACACTTAACTTCATGTTTTATTGAATTTGGAAATAACATGGAAATTTTTTTGCGTGATATAAAAATGTTTGTCGCCATTGGTTTAGAAAAATTGCCCCAATCCATTATAATCTTTTAACAAAACTTTTTAAAAAATTGATATAGGTATCATGTCAAGAGATCCTGAAAAATTAGTTATTCATACATAAAAACTAAATTTTTGTATTTCACAGCATTCTCGACAACAATAATGAAACGTTTGATCCTCTCAAAGTGTTATGTTATACCACTTCACCAACTGTACATAATTATAACAGTTCTCTGAGTTTTTGTTATTTGCTATTTCTCTGGGAAAACAGAACATAGACAAAGGGACTCATTTTGATGGAAATGCTGCTGGAAATACTTGCGTGTGCATTGACATATTTGGAATGACAAAACTATCAATAACAAAGTAAACAAAATAACGACATTAATTTAAAAAAATTTAATTACAAGGATGCGAATGTAAACATGGATGATTGGACTGAACATACTTCAGATGATTATTTATAATTAGTTTTTTATGCAATTCTTAAGAGGAATGTGATGCTAAAATGCGAATATCAATCAGGACGAGGTTCCTGTTTTAAAACTATACTTGACGTTGTACTCAAATAAGCATAAAATATTCTGCTCTTGCTGATATAAGTACGCCGCTTCGATAGCAACTGTGATTCCATTCCCCTTCCTGTGTGCCTCCCATCGCTGAGCTTTCATCGAAAATTAAATTCGGAGACCGCGAGCGTAAGAGGAAGCCTCGGCTTATCGAGTAGCTTCGAATGGCCTTGTGTGGCGAAGTGTGCTCGTCGCATTGCGCTCGTGAGACGCGCCGCTCGCCGCCATTACATATGTGACGTGTGTGGGGTTTGGTACGGGGCGTTCCTCAAGGGACGGTCTTCCACCCACCGACCCTCCTCCCTGCACTCGTCACCGAACATACTGACGCCACTGCTGCATCTCGCTAAGCTATCACACAGCCAGCAGCGACGTGCAAGGGCATACACCGCGCATGGTGATCCAGGCCACGAATGAGAATCAAACCCTTTAAACAATAACTTTGAGCCGAGGTTCCCAACCTTTCAAGGGGGGCGAAAACGTTTATATAAGAGTCAACATTCTTATGAATTCAAATACATACTTTCTTTCACCAATACATAACAGATTTTCAGTTTCATTTATTAAATAGTTAGCCTTATATATTTATTTAGAATTTGTGTTTAATTATTTAGAGTTTAGACAATATATATTATAATATAATATAATGAATAATATTCAAATGTATTATGATAAATATTGGCTTAACTCTTAAGTAATAACTCTAATAAACTGGTTAAAGCAGTTCAAAACAATAAATACTCAAATTTAAGTTTCAATATTTCTCAGTGGAAATATCGGTGTATGCTTAAAAATGAGACAAATGTTTACATACACTTTAAAACACATTTAGTTTTTGAGTTATAAGGTAGTTTACGGAGTAAGAGTATTTAACAGAATATTTTACTCTGTAGTGGACCACTTTCTTGTGTGTGCGGGGAGGGAGAGTGAAAAGTTTAAAATTTAATTTTGTAAAATGAAATATGCTACGTAACGTTGATCTAAACTGTCAAAGTTTTCTTGGTTATCAAAACCAAAATAATGAGTCACAAAAATTTAAGTATTCTTTGTCTTGGGTAATACTGTGAACTATTCTGCTTTAGAGACTCAGATTGTACCTCAATTTTGAACATATTTATGAAATTACATTCAATCCTGAACATTCAGCGCATCGGGAAAAAATATTTATGAAAATAATACTGACCTATTCCCTCTTGTCTACTATTGTAGTTTATGTCTGAACCATATCTATCCTTGATTATTCGATAAAAGATTCTTCGTCTAATTCGTCCTTACCTCCACAACAGCGGGCACCTTCGCTCTCTTAGTACATCCTTCCTCACATTTACCTTCGTCCTCTTAACCTTCCGTGCCATGTTTCCCACTGTCCTTTCTATTTCGTCGAGCGAGTCTCGTGATCAAGACGCTTATGTGTCATCAGGGTACTATCCCTTTACGCTCTCTCCCTCGAACCCTACAAAGCGCTGTTAACAAACTGCCGGAGGACATGTTGGAACACATGCTATTCTTTTAGTACACGCACTACTCCCGCTAAAACTCTTCTTTATGCTTTACGATGTCATTTAATGCTTTGTTTTCCCTCCCATTTAGATAAAAAGGGTCGTTTTGTAGTAAATTCAAAACAATTTAGTCGAGATTTTTTGCCTTTGATTTTATTTGAAGACAACTAAGGAAAAAGTTCCCGTGATCACTTTTCTACGGATGTATTACAAACCAAACATTATTATCTCAAAATTATTTATTCATACCTTAGATTGCTATATCATCAAATTAATTGATATGTAGCGTGGATAACAAACTATTTTCCTTCCTGCAAGATTCCCTTACCGTTTAAATAATAAAAATAATAATGTATAATCAATATCACATATTCTAACTTTGTCGTGATAAAACTAATCTTAACAAGCTTCTAAACACAATAGAACACTCGTTACTCTCATTCACGAGACAAATAATATTTCTTACTTATTTATATAAATGTTTCTTACTATGCCAAAATGCAAAATTCACACGCTGAAATGATTGGTAAGTATTGCAACTTCGCCCATAAAATCCATAAATAGTGAAACACCGTCACATATATTTCATGACTTTCATATACTCCTCACTGAAACAAGCATAACATCACATGGAACAAAAAAGAAGATCCATCAAATACAAAATTTGTCATCATGCCACACAGTAAAAACCTTCCTAATAACTATAAACATCTACTTGGATAGAATCTCACGAATAGTAAAAAGTGAGATATTAATATCAAAGGTATAATAGTAATTTTTATATCTCTTGTATCTTTCCACTCCTCTCAGCAACAAAGGGTTTCCTGAAGGACTTCTGATTTCAATGCTGCGATGCAGTGCTGGAGGTACAGCGAATTTAATGAAAAGAATTTTCTATGTTTTTGAAATCCATCATGGTATGTTAAGAAAATTGAAAGGAGAATAATAATTAAAATTTTCATTTTCGGACGGTTAGGTCTGCTTTCATTTAACTTCTTTTTGAATTATCGAATGGTTCCGCGAAGTGTTTAGTGTATTCTCCGTCCTGTTTTGTAACTGGATTATATTTTCATCATTTTCAAAATCATATTTGTTGACTCTTATTTCAAAGTATTATGAAAAAGAAATTTCGTAATCTATTATATTCACCCGTTTTATTTACTCTACACTTAGCATCTGTTGTATAGATAATTCCACACTGTTTATGTACACCTACATTTCTTACATATATGTTTCATAAAGGCTTCCATCCTCATTCCGATGTCCGAATGTCACGTTCGGTCTGAAGTGACACTAGTTCGAGAGCTTAAGGCGATCCGGAAGAGCGAAGTGCCTGAGGCGAGCGAGGGTGCTGCTGCCGTAGCGTCGGTCGGTCGGTCGGTTAACTCTGTTTCGAACACGGTCGCCGGAAGAAAGAAAACATTAGCGAGGGCGCAGGCGGCCAGCAGTGGTAGAATCTCCCGTAACTATGTTACTTGCACTTCGAAACCTCCAACGCGTCCTGGTCTCGCTGCAACTGCCCACTCAACTTCAGAGTTCTCTTCCTCTGTTATCTCTGTTCCGAATTCCTTTGGCTATTTGCTTTCTTTCAATTCGACTGCATCTTCTGACTGCCCTCTCATATCTTTCCACTGTAAAATAATAATAAAAATTGCATTTTTTCTTTTTCTCTCATTACTTTTCATATTTCTCATATATACGAGAATTATGTAGAAGTTTTATCTAAAGTACATTTATTTTGTGTTCTTAAAACCTTTGTGGTATCTTATAAGTTGTTGTTTCTTTGGTGGATTAAATTCCACACTTTGTCTACATAATAATATTGTTTTCGTCAATAAACAGCAAATTGTTCCATTTTAGACATAGTCTTATTTGTTTGCTTTTGCATCATCCGCAGTAGCTTTTCACCTCTTCAACTACTCCCAGGTCTCAGTTCCGTTATATTTTTTTAAAATTATGATAAAACGTTTCGATACATGCCGGACATCTAGAGGTGTATCATACTTACCGCGAAGTTATTTATAGAGTTCTGTGAATTATTTTGTGGACCCCAATTAGTAGGAGGGATATTTTACGCGTAAAATGTAGTAATTGAATCTCATGAATTTTCTTCAAAGTCTCGTTTGTCAAACTTTTTTGTGTGTTTGTGAATGTTATGTGTGTTGACAAATTCTTACGAGTTTCTTAAACAACGACGAAAATATTTTAACTACTACAACATTAGGTGCAGAAGAATGAAAATTAAATATTTATTGATTCTTTTACCGAAATTACTAGGATTTTAATTTGAGTGCTATTTATGATGTCAATTTCTTCTGAAACGGACATTTCTTCAGAAATTAACTCCTTTCCGAACATGTGAAACGCTCTTTTTGAATACTCCCTCAACAAGCTACCTCAATTCACGTGAAAAAAGCCGGAGACCAATTTAAAATTATATTACAAAAGCAATCATTAGGACATCTGAACCTTTTCGACCACTAGCACCAACATGTTCCAACTCTGGTCGTTGTACTTTACTCTCGACCCTTGGTCGCTCGGCTCGTGTGAAGAGCCCGTCTTTTACCCATCCCCAACCACCCTCAAAGTCCTCACCCTAAACGACACGCAGCGCATTCCAAATGACAGCAAGAGGATGCGAGCACGTTGACGCCAAGGGGTCATCGCCAGCGCACGGAAGAAAGAGGTTTCGATTAGGAGAGGTACGAAGACAGGGTTGTGAATGCAGCGGAGAGTTTGGGATAGTAAAAATTGGTGGTGGAGACTGTCGAGTTGATGATAGTAGAAAGATGATGGAGGAAGTTGGGTTAATGGTTCTAACAAGGTGGAAGGGAAAAAGGGTGATGGGTGCGATGAAGACGTGTATAATAAAGTCCATAGCTTTCATTATGATGAAGACAGAAGTAAAAGATAAAGGGGTCATGAAGTCCCTGGAAATGGTAAAGTTCATGGGTACATCGAATAACATAGATATGGTGAATGACTGATACCATGGAAGGCTATACAGATACTGGAGGGGGACTAACACACATCCACGAGTAGCCGAAGCTTGATGAGTATGAGAGAGGGACGATGGAAGAGACTGCAGCTAAGTTGACGAACCTCACTCCTGTCCGAAAAGTCCGTTTCAGTTCCGCAGTTCACCCTCGACGCACTCTTTTATCCCTTCTCCTTGCTCTGACACTTCCGTTGGCTCACCTTTCGGATCAACCCACCCTCACTCACAACATCATTTTCTCGTTCCCTGCTTCTAGAGAACCTAAAGTTCTATCTCTACTACAACCAACATCACCGTCTTCGATTCACCCCATCACCAAAACACACTTCTATACCTCCACTTTCCCTTCAAGGGTGGACTTCTCTCCCTTCTAGAAGCTCTAGAAAATTAACCAAAGAACGCACTGGGGGCAGTGCGTTGGGTATGCGGAGTGAGAGACACATTGGAGGGAGGCGGGAGTGAAGAAGGAAGGAGGGAGGGAGTCGAGCGCGTGTTTCCAAGCCTCTTGAGAGCGAATTCTCTGCATTTACCCTCAGGCGCCGATCGCCTCCTAGGAAATCTCATGGCTCAGCGTCAGACTCTACGTGCTTCTAAATCTTGAGAGATGTCTTAGGGTGTTCGCGTAGCCCTCGAGAGGAGACATACTAGATTTGAGTGACGTATTCTTATTTTGTCGTGAATTTGTTGGAGGATCGTCAATAAAATCGAGACGCTGTCATTTCATTATTCTTCTCTTCTTCGAAGGGCGCGTCGTAAAATTGCGAGATCGTAAACATTCCTCAATCTTCTCGAAGAGCTTTAAGTTACGTTACTTGGACTGAAAATAAGAATTCTCTTTGGCATTTACATTATTTTGGCAAGTGATAGACGAACTGAGGTTTTCCCCTCTCACAACAGAAGTCAAATACAAGTCGGAGGTTGCATTCAGTCAACCGGAGAATTGCTTGCACGCGTGCCTGGTAATATTCGAAGACTCAACTCCTCATTGTGCGCTCACAAATGCGTCACGCCGAGTGCTATTGTCCACCAGGGAAACGCGAGTGATGCCCATCCAGAGCGTCGTCGTTGTCAGCGTAGTTATCCTGCAGGAAATGTCAGCGACGCGACGGTGGCGCGACGCGATGCGAGTCGTCGTTTAATGGCTCGCTTGAGAATAGACCTCCCGCGTTGCTCGGGGCGGCTCCGAGCGACAGACGGCAGAAAGGAGTACAACCAACACTGTGGACGAGGAGGAGGGGATTCACAGACGACTACTGAGGGCAAGGTGTGACACACTGGCGACCTGCGAGAGTTTTCGGACAAGGGTGTTGTGTAACTTATGTCACAAAAGAAAAAGGACGTGGGGGAACGCAGAGGAAGGCACATTTGATATGATTACACAAACTGTCATGTTGGAAAATATAAAATGTGGAAACATGTCCTACGCCCATTTTCTGTTCAATTTATTTCAATTATCTCCCTTGAAGAATACAGTAGTGTTAACATCACCACAACAGTAAATGAAACGAACCATCTTTTATTAATTATAACAAAACACAATCTAACCTAATGTACTAACAAGACAGGGTATATTGGATTTATGAGTTCAGAAAAAGAGAATAAAGAGGGATGCTGAGAAAGAAAAAATAAGAATCCGTGAATGCTAACGACGTTGTGACTTGCAGCACATCATCAGAGTGCGTTGCGGAGCAGCGCCATTGCTGGTTGTCCTTATTTAGGATTCAATCTCATTCTGTCAAGGTTTGGATACTTCTCAACTCGCTCTTCAGATATACTCTTCCCTCTTCTTTTCATTCCTTCTCGTTTTCTTACAGATTTCTTCTCCTCAAGTCTTGGCTGACTTCCATCAAGTAACACCTTTTAGGCCCCAGCATTTGGAGTGTCTTTTATTCGTGCGGTTCACTTACAGTTTCTCCCCTCGTCAGATCGAGACCGAAGAAATCCTCTACAGTCCATCTACTATCCAGTCGTTTCTTGCATCTCTTTGCTATTTCTTCGCTGATTCTATTAAAGCTCCCTCGTTCTCCGTAATCCTCTTGCCTTTCTAATAAATTTTAGTCTTCAGCACACGTTCTTTTGAAACAAAAATACTACGTGTGTTATTTACACTATTCTTTCTCAAAACGTTATTAAGTTCATTTCACTGTATCAAACATTACTATCGTCTTATTTATGAAATACATTCTATAAAAAATTATATCTTAGTATAAAAAGGTCATAATACATTTTCTCTTTTGACGGAATTATCAATTCCTCTATCCTGTCTTGCCAACCACCTCGTACCGTATTTCTCCCACCTCCGTTTCTGGGAGCCATTCTTCCTCCTCTTTGCATGCCCGTTGCTCCCCCTTCATGTCCGCTGTCTGGACTCATTCAGCTCCATCTTAAAGCTCCCTCTCGTCGTACGAAATTGAAATCTCGGAGAAGTTTTATGTAGATTTTCTCAGCCTGGCGTATATATTTTTTTTCGAGGGTACTACAAAAGAAAAGTCTGAAAGAAAAGGGAAAAAAAATTAATATCTGTATCATAATCACGAGCCGTCTGACTCTCGTCGGACAATCCCGTTGGATCTATTTGGAAGCTCCTTCGCACCGCGCACCATTTCGCGAAGTGTAACGCCTTTTCGGCGGCATTTCGTCTGCCTTCTAATGCACCCACCCTTCCCTGTCTCCATTACCATCACCTCCAGCGTCGACGTCTCAGTTGTCTCCAAGTTGCCGCTACACACTTTGTTGTTTCCATCCGGTGCTCGCTCGGGAATCTAGTGCCATGGAACAGACGCGGCGGCGCGGCTCTTTCAACTGGATGGCACTGTTATGCAAGCCAGGGTGGTCCTAGAAATCTCCTAACTATCCACACTGACTGAAGAAAGGGAGAAAAAATGAAACTACATGACTGAAAATATAGTTCATAATAGAAGTGTCATGAATTTGTACAATTAAAAAAAAATTAAAAAAACAATGACATTGCGAAATATCTATTATTAACCACATTTTATTTAAATAAAATTTTATCCATGTTCATGACCAGTTTCTAAAACTTCATAAGGAGATTCAGATCTTTTTTGCATTTGGAGACGAGTTGCTCTGTTTCCTCCGCCGCAAGCATGTCCCGTTATGCATGAAACTTCTCCGCCACTCCTACACGTGTCATGTATCAGTTTCTCACCGCCACCGCAACATGATTCCCTTCAACTTTCTGTGGTTTAGGGTTCTCCGCTGTTCTTCAAATGACATTGATCGTAAATTATTTCGTCACCTCTCACTTGCATTACATAAACATGTGGTGGAATTAATATATCGAGAAGAATATAAAGTTTTATTCAAGGATGCTAGTAAGAATTTTTTTTATAATACGAAGATCAGCAATGGTATGATACACATTACAGTAATAGTATTCCCTTACAATGATGTGCAACATAGATCTGATGTTAGACTTTTTTTCAATTTATTTAAATCTTACTTTATTTAATATATAAACTTACAAGACTCTATTATTCTTCATTAATTTAACCCCGTCTTCAAAAATGTCATTCTGGGGTACATGTGGTTGTGCATCTCTTGTTTTCCTATTCTCTGCCATTCTTCTTTTACTGAGGCTGCACACTACTACCAGTCACATCATCCACTGGTATTAAAGATGTCATGTAAGACTCATCTCCTGCACATACTGTTCGAATGACTAATTAACCTGTTTATCCTTTAGCAATTTAGACCTGATGTTAGACTAATGAAAATATTCAAAGTAATCTTTTGTTTTCAGCATTAATCAGGAAAAGTAGTTCTTGCCCCGCGATCTGATATGTAAAATGAGTATCTGTATTCTACCGACAAACGAGTCATAAAAGTTAAGTGAAGATTGCTTCTGTTTATTAAACTGTCTATTATGTATTATCTCTATTAAGAGATTTTACCAATGTACTTCTCCGTAAAATAACATTGTTTGTTAGTCTCTATTATTACTTGAAGTTTTGATTATACACCATACTTGGTGAAACTCTGAACCATTCCGTTGATATTTTCATTTTCCTCCATCAACAACACTGTCGCGAACTCCGACTGCAGCAGATGTGCCCCATTCAACTTCGCGATGTGCGTATTTTGAGAGGGTGATGAACTTCTCGGGTAAAAGATGCGTTAAGGTAGGGGTGGTAAGAAGGTTGTGGGAGGGAGGCGGTTTCAGTCAGATGGGGTTTGAAAGATGACTCTGAATACAAGATGACGAAAACACTCATTTACTTTTCAAGAAAGTGAGAAAATAAATATATGTTATGCAAATATGAAACATTTTAAGAAATTATGTAGTGCATAGGATTATGATAAATCACGTTATCGGTATAAAATAAATAATAAATAATATATAGATAAATATCGATCCATATCTTCAACATATTATTGCATATAGAAAGTTTTGTATTTCTAGTTAATGGTTTCTGTGATTGTTGGTGTTTCTAAACTTTAGTGGACGTGTGAACTTTGCGATATAAATTTCATAGATACGCAAATAGTAATATCAAATAGTAATCATAATATCAAACAGTCTTCTCCGTCAATGCGACCCCTCTCCATGCCTTGTTTCACTGCTCTTTCTTCTTCTTCGCCTCAAGTCTCATCTTGGGTGACAATGACTTCTTGTGGACAAAGTCGAGTCCGGCGCTTTTGGGATTAATGCTCCTTCCATTCCTTTCACCCCATCCCACCTACCAAGCTCAGCCTACCTCCTGGTTTCTTTGCTTATGATAATCAGCACCCGCGCTATTCCGTGTTCTTTTTGGGAAGAAAAAGAAGAAGAAATAATTCTACTTAGCGGTACTAGGTGACGTCGACAGCGAAAGCAAGACTTCATATATTTAAGAGCGCTGGCGGAGATGCGCCGATAACGGCGTCTCAGTGGAGAGGGAAGGGTAGATTTTGCCGGATTTAATATCTCGAAGACGCGCTCGTTAGCGCAGCCTGCCGTCCGGCCCTCGAGGGGTGCAGTCCACGGCGCATCAACTGACGAAAACATGACGGGATCAATTCCCCGAGTGTCTCTTTCCTGTATTTTTTGTTCTACAGTTTTTGTTTTCCCAATGTATTTCTTTTTCTTACCTTTTATTTTATTTCATTGTATTGTAAATTTCTACTCTTTTTTAATATTTTACACTTCAACAAATTTAAATTTATTCCTTCGAGAAAGTTTTTTCAATTTTCGAAACATAAATAGACGCTGGATTTTTCTACCCTGTTTTTTATTTCTTGTGCTTTGTTTCTTTTCTTTATTGTTCCTGTGTAGGGGCACTTTCTTGTATTGAGAATCTGAATAATTCTCGCACAAATTCCTTGTTAGAAATAATTATGAATAGCTTTTTTCTCCTTTTCATTAGATTGCCTAAAGTAGTATTGTTCAATTGCCCAAAAATATTTTTTCTATAATTAATTATACAAATAAGTACATTATTAAAAATGTGTTTATATCTCTGTTTTCATTCTTTAGCATCTCTTCTATAAATATCGTTCCTAACTTTTTTTTAAAGTTTCCTATTACCAACCTCAAATTATCCCATCCCTTTCTTACTGTGTTTAATGATCAGTAGAGTATATAATAGTTGAAATCGTTCTTTAGATCCACGTTGAGATCCGTTGTTAAGTTGTGTTTCTTTCACTCGTCCATTTCCATGACCTACGTCGTTCGCTTGCAAGGGTTTGAGGCACAATTTGTGTGAATATGTATGATTTAGAAAATTCAACGTTAATTGCTCTTATTTCACTAATTTCAAGATTAGGTTTTACTGGATTATGTGATTTGTCTCAGATATATATNTATATATATATATATATATATATAAACACATTTTATATTATGTGTAAGAATTTCAGTCAGTAAACAGAAAATGAAAGCTAGAGATACATTGTTTTTAGCAACTTTATTTATTTAAAAATAAATACGATTTTAATCTCCTTGAAGGAAATTGCAAGAGACATGAATCATGGATACTCGTATTTTGATGTGATGAGTTTTTCCTTTTCCTTGTGTCTAGTGTCAGAAAAATAAAACCTTATCTTCCAAAGCAATAAAGGTTAGAAAGTATTGTTGGACAATTTTCAAACAACAAAATGCTACTCAGAGTTGTGAAAATAGCAATTAATATATGCTTAAAAATATTCAGAGAAGCCTTTCTAGATATTTTCTGGCCTGTAATTCGTAGGTTCCAAATTTAGTGACTTGATTTGGTTCTCAATGAAAAAATAGTGTTCATGCTCATATTATTTTCTCGCTTCTCAAGTAAAATCTTTGATAAAAGTTTACTTCGACAAATAAATTTGAATTTGAGATTAGGTTTTTTACCTTAGACACAAATAACTTTTATTAAAGATTTTATTGAGAAGTGAGAAAAACATGTGAGCATGAACACCATTTTTCTCGTCATGCGCCTTTACCTCCGAAATAAAGAAGTAAGAATTGTAACAGGACACAAGAAGTTTAGTTACTTTTTTTAAAATAAAGATGAGTTAATTTCGATATAGCTTTATTCATTTGTGTGTCTCGTGAAGCTTAAGGTTGTCTGTTGTGATTTTCTATGACCACAAGATATTATTTTCCCTGAATAATTGAACTACACGAAGTATCCTTCTGTTGTCCTACCCCAAGGCTAGTAAATTTTTACAGAGGACTTCCCTGCGTTAATTATTTACAGCTCATTAGTGCATAGAAGACAACGTTTTAAAGCAAAATTCAGAAATATCACTCGATACAACAGACAATATTTCCTCGTATTTGACAAAGATGCATGTTGATCAAGTCATTTCTCACTTCTTCGACTTCGAAATTGAAAAGAAACATTAACTAATCAAATCAGTCTCTACGTTTGAAAAAATTTCAAATAGCTTTTCCCATTTATTTATTTCTTCTGACGATTTTTGCATTGACTACTCGTTACATGTCATTATCCTGTCAAATAAATCTGATATTCTGGTGTTGATATTCTGAAATCTGTGAATGTACCATTTAGATACCCGGTACTAAGTCATTGTTTCATTTAGAAAATTTTAATAATTGATTAGCAAATACTAAAAGATACCCAAATTCTACAGAAGAATTCTATTTTTCTTTCCGTGTTAAGAAGATTTATGTTTTCTGAAACTTTGAAGTATTACTTGAAGAGAGTGGTTAGATTTCGGTTGAACTGCAATTGTATATCTGGACCGAAGTGTATTGGTTTCACTTGCGTCCAGATATTTCTGAAAATTTTCTCGCAAACAATGGCATGGTTATTGGCTGAGCAGCGTTAATGTACTTAATACGTGACTGACAAGCACTTCGTCACATTGGTTTTGACGTTATCATTTTACAATATTGAGTGACTATAGTCTTCATCATACACGTAGAATTTAAAACCAATAAAAAATTTGATTGTAATTATAAATAAATAAACTTAATTTTCAAAAAGACAGTTACAAACTGCGTATGACCACGTGGAGGACAATAAACTAATTTACTCTCCGGAACCAAGGAAGGGATCATCCCATCAATTCCAATCATGGATCCTAAGGCAGAGGCGGATTTTATACACTCCTAAGATAAGAATAAAAATAATTCTATACATGTTATAATATAAACAGAATACCAACAAATTTTTATTGATTAAAACACAAAAAAAGTTATTTCAGAAGTACGTATTATTATAAACTATAGATTATTCAGAAAATATTGTTTTTAAGTGGGAACTATTAAAATAACGCTAAACTCGAGATTTATTATTTTAGTAGGCGACGTCCCAAGATTAGAGTTTAGAGCCTATATAAAAAAATCCGCCTCTACCCGAAGGAAAAACGGAGAGAAACCCAGGCCAGAATGGGGATAAATATCGATCTTCTATCCTTGTTTATCGTGGTTACAATTTTTTTCGAAAATGGTGGCCATTGTTATGGGTGGACACGTATAATGAATTTCTACGGAATAGATGAATTGAAGAAAATACATATGGAGGATTTCCTAAACGCAGATGCGTATATCGTATGCACAATGAAACTTAGTTGGAAAAGTATTTATGCAAATATGTTACTCCCATCCTCCCTCTGTTTCGATTCTGGGAATAAGTGGATGATTGCAACCGCAGCCCGTGCCATGTGTTGGCTGTCGAACAAAGTGGTGTGCGCGCCAAATGTTCCAGTCATTTCCGATGAGAATCAGATTTGTGTCGCGTAAAGTGAATATCGCATCACGGATTCAAACAGTCATATTCGTCCTTCCCATGACGGATCTTTAATTAAAAGTAGGGGAACGTTCCTCGAATAATGGAATTTCATTCCGCTAATTACGCACCATACGATGCCGTACGTCAGAGAACAGATGCATTATTTGTTTGTTTCTAAGTATCGGATTTCAGATTTCATATGCTTTCTAGTAGATTGCAATACTCGAAACTATATTCAATGGTGCTTTGAATCTTCGTTTTTCTTCATATTTGTGCAAATAAGATTAAACAGATCGTAGAGTTTTCGTAAGAATTGTTTAGTTTTTGTATTAATCTTACTCTAGTTATCGGAGCTATACATATCTGTCATCCATCTCGTGTATCTCTAACACATGTCTCATAGCAATTTCCGCATGAAAGGATCTCCTCTTTGAATTATCATGACATGCATTCGTACACTTGTGTTCAATCTCTAATCTTATGATTCATTCACGTAGTATTGTTTTTTTCTGTTGATAATTTATATCGCTCAATTAATAATAATAATAATAATAATAATAATAATAATAATAATTAGTATTATTATTATTAATAGAAATAATAATGTAGACAATCTATATTTATGAAAATTTCATTCAATAGTGTGAACAATTCATATTTCTCTTCTCACAAGGAAAATAGGGCAGAGGCGGATATTTTTTGTTTTTCTTTTATTTTCACTTATCTATGAAGTCGAGTACTTTCCTCCCCGATCTCGGTGAAACTAGGTGACCGAAGGACGTTTCGTGTAAAACAACTCGCCAGAAGGGAAAATGGTGAAGCGTTAACGCTAGCGCGCCAAGCGGCCGCGGCACCATTGACTGCTTCGTTCTGTTACAATCCGCTGCACACGCTGCCTTCCCTTGATTTTCTGCCACACTTTATTTCTCCTATTGATTACATACTTACACGTTATCTTTAACAATATGCACCCTAAGCTCCTCGTTAAAAATGGTGTATATGTGTGGTCACTTTATTGTTTCCACAAAATTACAATAATTCGTTATGTTGTAATTGAATTTTGGAACTTTACAATATATTATATAAAATTTTCCAGGTATACGTGTAATTTAAAAAATATGTAGTGTTTCAAATGTAGAGCATCTACAGCATTCTTTGCTGATCTGTGGGTATAAAATCATTTTTATAGAATTTGACTGAGTTTTGGATTACGAATATGTGAAAGTAAATTTCTTCAAAATAGACTCAAATGTTAATGCACGATCTGAGAAAAATTATCCAACAATGTTTTTTTAATTTATAGTTGAAATAGTGACGTGTATGGGAAAAGTTTTCACTAGAATTAACACGAAATTTTCAATATTTGATTGTTTGTCGTAATAAAATACGGCAATTTGAGGGACAGAAGAGACATAGCAACCACTGGTGCATAATGACAAACGCCTCCGGTGCATCGCACGATTGAGATATTTTTTTGATTTTCAATAGCGTTTTGTGTAATAATTTATCTGAACAAGAGTACTTAACATAAACCTAATTGAAGTTATTTGTCACGAAAACTGAAACTCGCTTGTCGTAATGTTTAAATAAACTATAAAAATATTTTATTTACGTCTGTCAATGCAAGTATAATTAATGACGAAAATACATAAAATGGCAATACTATAATTTTAAATTCCCTAAAACATGATGATGATGTAAGCTCTATACTTTGTAATTTTTAATAAATTTTATAATTATGATTTCCCAAGAGAGAAATCTCAAATGAAGAAATTTTTTATCATTCATTACTTTAGTATACATGTCATTTTGCTTTTGACAAATTAAAGAATAAAAACGCTATTAACCGCCCGGGTTGTTATACCTCACGTTAGATAATCGTTGAAAGACATTATCAATGTTCTTTGTAGTTAAGCCCGTCCAAAAACTCTTTCTGAGGAAAAGAACAGCATAATGGCTGCGATAACACATGCAAAATAGCGCACGTAAAGTAGTCATTAAGGACGTTAAATTCCCAAACCTTCACATTCTTGTAAGAGAGGTTTCCTGTGTTTTAGAAATGAGTGACTGACGGAAATTCGGACTTCTTTGAGGCTATGTAATCTTTTACACTAAACTGTGTCCTGCATGCTGGATTATTCTGAACAAGCTGAACTCATCCAGCGCTGCCCGGGAGATTGAATTGGTCTCTTCCCAGCCGTTTCACACATTTTCACAATGTTTTATTACAATATATCAGTAAAGAAAATAAATGTATTTATCTCTACAGAAACAGCACGCCGGACGCACCTTTCTTGACAACGCTCATTATCAATGATTTGATTGCTAGAATATGCTCACAAGAAAAACGCGAAAATTTCTTTTGTGAGAAGCGGGTAAAATATTAAAATCGTTTATGTAATAAACAAATAAGATGAAAAATTTTGTTTATTTATTATATCCGAAATTCGACAATTTGCGGCAATATAAAATATTTAATTGACGAAGAAATACTTTGTTTTTAACAATTAAATTTCTGTATAATATTTATGAGAATCATTGTACTTTGAAACTTATACTTAAAGTAATATTTAACTAACTTTAAGTGTTACTGGAGAAAACAAGTGGTACTTGGAGAAAATTATTATTTCTTTTGCTTCGTAGATAGATGAACAAATTTTATGTATAATGTTATTCCATTTAACTCGGGTACTTCTCACTACAGAAACTTTAATATATTATATTTTCTTCTGTATTTTTAAAGTATAAATTGTTCTTAGTTGTATTTTACTTGCATTGGAGGCTATGCTCGGATTTGGAGACGCGTCCTCAAATCTGCGACGAAGTCCTGAGACAATACACCTGTCATCCCGCTCTCAACTTCCTTGGATTATCCGTGGGAAGATGTTAGACGGAGGAGCGTTCGAACATTCCATCAACATGGTCTCGGACTGCGCCGCTCCGCTCCCCCGCGACGAAGTGCTCTCCGCTGGGAAAAACATCGAGGAACGGATATAAAACGCAGCGTCTCCTTTCCGTCCGGTTGCAAGCGGTGTCTGGTTACTCGTCCGACCGAAGGAAGACAGCGCGGGGTAATAGAGGCGCGTTGTCTACTCAGTTATCCAACCGCAATCCTTTAGCTCGGATTATAGATCAGACATTGACGAACTTGAATCCACAGATCGAGACTCTACTTCACAATCGGACCAACAAGTTGCTTCTTTATCCACTGAAAGAAAGGTTTTAGGTTTCTGTAGAAAACTACACTACGCCTAAACAGAGTAAAGGAGAGGAATTCAAGTAGGTGTTCATTAACAAACAGATATTGTATTATTTCAATTATGCAGTCAATTTCACCAAGTTTAATAAAGAAATAAACCAAATAATTGCTAATATACATTTTCTTATATTAAAAAGGAAGTAGTCGGGAAGTAAGGATTATTTTTATTTTTTCTTATTTGCCGCTAATATTTTCTTAACATAATATAAATGACTAATTTACTCATCAGTCTTGCAGTTTCAGAGGAAGCCAGAGTTAGAAACAAGAAAGTATTATTGCCTGAGGTACCATGAGTTCTGGACGTTTATTTAGCATATCCATAATAATGACTTAAAGTTTTTGGTTTCTTGTGAACACGAACAAAACAGATCCTGTGAGTTCTGAAAGTTCCTGCTGAGTTTCCTTAGTCATGTCATGCGAAGTATTCATATTCAGTTTCGTGATAAGTTTTATCTCGAGAAGAACTTGTTCAACACACTCGATGTAGCCTATGTTTGTTTCAAGTTGGATGTATTGAAGTTCGAAGTTTTCGATGACAGTTTCTTCTGTTAACGTACGATAAATTGAATTTAAAAAACAATTTTTTTCATAGTAATTTTCATAGTAAAGTTTCCCTTAATGTAGGCACGATGAGCTGAGCGACACACTGAGCATTATAATAAAAATAAACAGAAAAGAAGATATATGATTTAAAAAAGAACAATTTTTAAAACATTTTGAGTTTATTGTAAAGACATTTCAAAGTGTGAAAGGAGGACTTTAAAAAATTAAATCCAAAAAACCGAAACCGGAATGTAGAGATTACTGTTAGAGATGTTATTTTAGAAAAGTATTGTCATACATCAAATTATACCAATTGTATTTCCAATAATAACATTTAAACAAGGATTTCTGACTAGCATGCTCTTGAAGACATAGAATATCAATGATTATAATATTCTGTGTGCTCAGTAAATATAATGCAATATATCGTTTCGTTTTCGTAAATCTGTTAACACACAAGTATTGATTTGTTTTCGGTATTGTTTCAACATTTTCTTAGAAAACCCTACATCCACACCGATAAGACTTCTGCCATGAGTCGATATATTTAGAAATCCTCATTGTATTATCATCTCAGTCTTCAAAATATAATATTTTCTTTTTTTCAAGTCGTATTGTCTGGTCTTTGTTTTTATGGATAATGAACCTAGGAAATACGTTATCCCCTCTCTAGACTTATTTGTGCGTTTGTGGATCTTTCCGACTAAACAATTTTGAAAACAAAAATTATATCCACCAGATGTTGGAACTCAACTTGAAATTTTGAATAACCTCCTGACTTCCCTTCTACAATTGAAGCGAGATTAAATCACAGCTGCTGGAAGAGCATTGAATCAATGCCAGAAGGCATTACAATAAATCTTCACCAAGTAGAATCAAATGGCTTATTATTCTTCATTAGACTCTTTAAGAGACGACCGCAGCATTGGAATTATGGCTCGGAGACAATGTCTACTGGTCTCGAGAGATATGTGGTCTCCTTTTCTGATGGAAGCTCCACCCTCATGCCAGAGATGACGCTGTGGGCTGAACACACGAGTGTCAGAAGACGTTCGTGTAAAGGTTGGATTTTCTCTCGGTCTCATTGTCCAATTTATCAGAATTCTTAGTCTATGTTAACCTTTCCGAGTTCTCTGGGATAAAAACCGTGTTTTGAGTTGGTCCTTTGAGAGCATTTCTGGCGCAAGAGATCGAAGATGTAGTAAGATATGCGCAAAGAGTTATTTCATTCACAAATAGACAACACATTTCAGACATTCAGGTTCGTTAGTCAGGTTAGTCAGATTTCGGTGTCATACTACTCACATTGCTTTCAAACTGTTGCAGGACGAAGGCTTTAATGTAAACTATTTTATGAAAATTATAGAATATGCTGCCTCATTATTATTTTATCTTATTATTAATTAAAATAACAATTTTAAGAACAACAAGTTCTCTCAATCACTTAATCCTGAAATCCTGAAATACGTCTTAAATATTCTATTCATATATATCGGTCATGTTTTACATTCTTTCAGTTCTTTCACACCTTTTAAAACTAATGCAAATAAGCATCGTTTTCTCTTGCTTACCCGTAATGTCGTATTGCATATGACACTCGTGTGATTAGTCGATGCTAATGCCAATTGCGAGAAGCACTCAGAGTGGCACTCCGCTAGCAATCACGATTGCTCAGCCGGCAGCCGAGCGCTCCGCAGGGCAGGTGAGCCAGACGAAGCTCGCGTCCGCGCCAACGAGCACTTCGATGGCGTCCCTCCCTGCCGCCCTCATTTTCTGCCCCCCTGCGCCAAGATATTGCCCCATTAGTGGCCGCCACCCTCAATCGAGTTGCGTACGCTCCACGAGCGCTGTCTAGTGACTGGAGCTTTGGCATGGCGACGAGGAGGCAGACGTTGAAGAGAGATATCACTGGTCATGGTGGCAGCGATCGTCAGGGGATTGACTGACATGGTGTTAGTGGCGTTTATTATGTGTATTGTTGTTGTTGAATGGAGTTCACTGTGGTGACGAGTAACACCAACGGTTTCAAGACATGATTCTTACTATGTTCATTCTTTAATTGCTTTAATATAACAATGAAAAGTAACGAAGGAGATAACTTCATTTCCATCTCAACTCGTATATCCAAGAATCAAATTTACACCCGGAATATCTTAAGAGCTGTTGTATTTGCATGATGTAACTTAGAAGAATGGATTGTGTATTGTATTTAATACACTTCAAATGGATGTATATGAGTGTTATTAAAGTTGATGGTAGTTCTTGCAGTGCAGGATTTTGGGCGTCGTTGCTGACAGTGGGAGAGCTTCACTCTACCATTTTAAGTTGTTTTATTTGCGTGCAAAAGGGGTGGAAACGTTTATCTCCAGGCTTTTAAGGCTGTCTTTCTTTGGTGATGCCTTCAACCTGAGATATCTATTTCAAGATATAAACATTTGTGTTGTTATAAATATTTGTGTTGTTAACGGTGAGATAGATTGGTATAATTTGCGAGTGTAGTGGGGTTGGTTGTGCAAGTGGTGTCGATGGTAATGAGAATAGTTCTGGTTATAGTGGTTATGCAGGCGAGGGCTTAATAGACTGCAAGCGATCACATCAATAGCGGGCTCATCCGTGCCCCAACCGTACCTTCATGAGCGACTGCCAATAATCCGTTTCGTAACGGAATTACTCCGCATGATGAATCAGGCGTTGGGTTTTCAATGTGGATTTTGATCGCAAGGTTCTCATTAGTTGCCTCCGGTAGAGTGTGCTGCTTTAGATGCAGCCTTTAATCGCTTGTATACGCTTCATCTCCTGAAACGGCTATTACACGAGTACATTCCTTTACTATAATTAGAGAATTTTATTTCCAAGTTGGAGCTGGCTTGTGAGTCTAATTAGCTGGTGTATAGTTTCTGAGTATTAACATTAGCTTATTAAAGTCAAGTAATAGATTAGTTGAAATGATTAACAAAACTAAAATATCAGTGGAAGTGTAAATGATATTATTTTTGTAGTCACTCCATCAAATATAAATTGAAAGAGCTTTTACGATACTTTATGTAAAGACATAACTGTTAATGTTTCATAAAATGAGAAAAATTCAAAACACAACCATTAAAATAAAATATACGAAAAAATTAAATTTACTGAAGATTTGTTTTGTAAATATTCATTTCTACTGACGTTTTGTTTAGCCAACCTAAGTAAATACCAAAAGTTTTGTTTTAAATTGTAAAGAATTTCTTCACAAGTCTTCTAAAATCATAAAATAATTCCGTATTTACTTTCATATTTGAAATTTTTGATATCCATTTACATAACATGGTGGTAAGTCTGAGGTATTTTTTTTACATACTTTCCATCTTTCAGTTTATATCTCCTCCAGACTGCATTAACAAGCAAAGTGTCGCATTAGCCGTTAGAAGGACCATACTTTTAACCTATGTTAGTGAGGGGAGTCCCGACTTGAAGTGTGCAACTCTCAGATAAGCCTTAGCCGAGGAGTCTGTGGTGGTAGTTCTGCGCGCTGAGATTGCCGCGAAAGCTTTCGCTTTGTGAACTCAGCACTTCTTGTAGAGTTGGAATGTGACTTGAAGGAGACTCCATTCCTTCATCTTCCTAAAGAGGAATGGTCTTCAGAAACGAAGAGTTGATCGTTGAGGTAGCTCCCTCTATATATGTCAAATCAATGTTGCCATTGCCACATTGATATTTACGATATTTTTACTCCATTAATATTGAATACGTTAGTTACAGTTTTAATGGAGTGCGAACACAAACTATTGATACCACGCCCTTTCTTGTGTTTGGGATAAGTTATTTGGCGGGTAAAGTTACGTAAAACATTTCGAGATTTTTGTTTAGTGTCCTGAAGAAGACATGCTTCACTATTAAATTTTACTTAAATTGCATGCGTATTAAAATATCGATAAGTGTATTACCATTCATATATTTATTCAAAGTCATGATCAAGTTCTGTATGTGAAATGAATAAAATTTCAAGTATGGTAAATTCATAAAAACTTTATTTAAGTTGGAATCGTACGTTATTTTCATACTGTAGTGCACTACGAGTGTTCACTTTCATTCGGATTCATCTGGAAATTAACATAGGAAAATTATATTATAACTTTCGGACAGGTGAAAATGGCGACGATTCGGGAATTGAACCCGGGACTCCTGCTTTGATCGCAGGAGTGTTAACCACTAAACCACCCGTTCGCCTTCCACAACCGTACACCATTTCCACCCAGATCTAAACCCCGGAAGACCTAACACACATCCTCATACAGAAGATAAGTGAAGTAGGCGGCACACAATGCTGTGGATACGTTATTACCGGTTTCACACGTACCTACGTGTTAAGGTTCGTTATGTATATATTTCTTCCGTGTACCCAACATGTGGAGAAATATGTACATAGGAAAATTATATATACAAGAATGATTATTTGCTGCATATTAAAAATGGTTTCGTTATCGTGTTTAATTTTCATGATAATGAATGATTTTGTTGTTTTAAATAGGTATATGTGCAACTAAACCTAATATAATGAAACAAAGGTAAGAGACCCCAGTGGTTTATTCTGAACTTACAGCACCAGAACAGAAACCACCTTTTTTCTGAAGAACAGTTTTATTAAATAAAAATATAATGAATCACAACCGTTTTATTTCTTAGTTGCATTATTTCTTTATGAGACAAAGAAATCAGAATCCAATGCTCTTGAAACGTTCCGAACCATATATTTGCAATTCGAGTATTCGTAATAAAAAGAATTTATAAAAATACAGAGGCGCGCACCGCGAACACAAAACAATAAAATTACTACAATGTAATGGGTAAGATATTCTGGTGAAATTAATACTCATGAATTTTGTGCATTCACGTCTTTTTCAAACTGCGTATTAGATAGCTTTTAATTTAAGTTGATATTTTTCCGCTGAGACTGCCGCGAAAGCTTTCGCTTTGTGAACTTTGCACTTCTTGTAGAACTGGGATGTGACTTGAAGGAGACTCCATTCCTTCATCTTCATTAGGAGGAATGGTCTTCAGAAACGAAGAGTTGATCGTTGATGTATGTATGTATATGTGTGTTTACTAGTTTGTTCCTGTTTTTCGATATTTTTATTCTATTAATATTGAATATGTTAGTTACAGTTTTAATGGATTGCGAACACAAACTATTGATACCACTCCCTTTCTTGTGTTTGGGATAAGTTATTTTGGAGGTCAAGTTACGTTAAAAATTTCGAGATTTTTGATAGTAACAGTATTAAATATAGTAACAGTGAGAATTATTATTTCTCTGAAGAAGAATTGTGTCTCGTCACGGGCAATGAAGGACTGTAATGTGCACGTGAGGAAGAATCTATGCTTATGACCTCTCACAAGGTTAAGCGATCTCTATGACGTGGGAGCTGAAAGTGGCTGAATTAACACCGCGGCGATCAGCCACAGGGTGTGACGCCATGGGTGAGTCACGCTGCTGTTACAGACTGGCTTCGGAGTCTGCTGCAATGGGCGTAGACGTACGTTTTTTTCTCTCTTCAATTTCCTTCTTCTTTTTTTTTTTTTGTTCTTCTTTTTTGTGGGGATCATAAAAATTTAAATGAAGGCATAGCAGAGTGCAAATTTTATGGGTCACTTAGATTTTTATTCTTGGCTGAATATTTGCAATATTTCTAAATCGAGCAATTTAAGTATACACTGGGAAATTTATTGGAAAGCCTTTTCTAGATTGGGGACTCTGTTAGAACGAAATGATGATCTTGTTAACATTCCGGGGTAAAATATACCCAGAAAAACTGTTAACACGCCATGGATGTGATAAGTAAGAATTACAAACATACATCAGGTGAGTAGTGTATGCAAACTGCTAAGCAACTATACTGTGTTTTCATGTTCGTCCACACGAGTATCTATCTCAAGTATTGTATCTTAAGTTTATTGCAACAGTTTTGAAATTTGTTGCAGATTTTAATCCTTCACTTGGAGAGAGTTTAAATTGATCTAAGAATTTTAGACTGAATGATAAGTTTATGTGAACTATAAAGATAAGAAATTATTCCCTATTCTAAGCACCGATAGTTTTATGAACTATAATTGTTGTTCTTTAATTTTATATTTAAAATTTCAGAAAATGATTAAAAGTATTGATTTACTGAATCTTATTTACGTGATAATGTAAACTGCAAATATTAATCGTATAAAATAAAACAATATAATCTTAATTAATATATTAATGTAAATCATTTTTATAAGACGGTTCCAGGAACAGATGTTGCGCTTAATCTCTCTAATTTCTCTAAATACGGATTTCTTTTGAGAGAAAAATTAATTTGAAGTTACTCCCACGAATACCTCTGAAGAATATTCCTGAATCTCTGTATTTGAAAAGGAAACCAAAGGTTGAAAGTTGAGATGAATAAATAATTCCTCGGGTCATTCATTGCCAGTCGTCGTGTTTGCAGAAACCGTTGAGAAAAGCTGTGATGCACCTTCACCTGACAGATGGAAGGCGGGGGAGGGGACGCAGATGCTGTGGGAAGAGGGGGCGTGTTACGATGAAGAATTAAAGAGAAACCTGAGAAGTTGTGTCTCACGAGAGATTTCTAGTCTCTTCATTGCCTTGAATGTTCTGTGAGAGGGCTAATTCTAGAGCTCCATGACATAGACGCTGAAATAAAAAACGTAATCTGATATTAATGCTTTTCCATTTATGTTGTGCAACAGATAGATTTAAGTGTGGGGGTTTGGAGATGTTTTCATTCCGCTGGAATTTAGGAATTGCTCCAGCTAATTAAAATGTATTAGGTTAAATATTAATTTTGAATCACTTTTTGACACCGCTAGTGTGTTTCTGCTGATTTTCTGCGACAACTATCAATACGAAATGTAATTTTTATTTAATTCTAGCAGAACTATCCAACGCTGTCTGGGATTTGAAAATAAACTTAAAACAATCATTGATGTACTCTCAAAATTTTAAAACAATTCATATACCAAAAACATAAATATTAAAAATATTTATTTCCATTGTTAAACAAACATACAAAAAATTATATCAACATTCGAAGAAAAATTGGTACTGTGAATTGATATATTTTACTCTACAGCGATTGATATGTTTTACCCTAAAAAACCTGTGAAAGGGTCTGAATTTGTTAAACTCATTTTGCCCGGCGTTGCCCGGGGTTCGTGTATAATATTCTGAATTCATATGTTAGTCCCCATATTTCTCTACTTTCGTGTTATTAAATTAAATACCACGAAGAAAACCTACATAAAAACCCAAAATTTTCAGTAATGTTTGCTAATATGTATAATAACGAATTATATTAAAGTCCAGACAGGAGGAAAATACATTTCTATGTTAAGTACACAGAAAGCCTAATGAACAAAGCGCACAGTTGAGACCACTGAATTCTTTGTTTCACTTTTACATTATGTACTTGAAACAACGTTATTCACAACTTTATATAATTTTACTTCTACGATTCTGTAACGTACATTGTACGTTCATTGGATTGACAGCCTCACGTAACACAATTGACCTCAGACAGACGCATTAGTAAGCTTCACAGTCAACAATCATGCAAGTGAAGATTCACAACTACTGATTAGCAGCCAGTTTTCATTGTCTTTCTGCTCTTGTAATTCGCCAATATTTATATTTTGAATTTTACTTACAATACTCTTGCACTCCAAATAATTAATAATAAATTTATTGTCAAAAAACCGTACAGACTGCGTATGACCACGTGGAGGACAATAAACTAATTTACTCTCCGGAAGCAAGCAAGGGACCATCCCATCAATTCCGATCAAGGGCCCAAAGGCAGAGGCGGATTCAAAAATTTCAGCAAACGTTCCTAGATAAGACAAAAAGTTAGCTGAGAGTTATAATACATATATAATGTCAATATGTTTGTAATTTAA
>NNCF01127922.1:159338-185106 GCA_002313205.1 Laupala kohalensis | reverse complement strand
TGAGATTTACAAATTATCCGAACTATCCTCTTCTGAATTCTGAAAGTTTGAATACTCTGACCGGAATTACCCCAGAAGGTAATGCCGTAACGTAAATGGGAGTACACGTTTGCAAAATATACGCAACGGGAACTGCGTTAACTAAGTTTCATAACTAAGATTCGGAATGCGTAACACAATTTGCTTAATTGGGAATTAAGATTGTCAATGTGACAATTCCATTTGAGGTTGTCTTGAATATGGAGACCTAAGAATTTTGTATTTGTAACAGTTTTTAATTGTGTTCCGTTTAAAGAAAGAGAAACCTGGGGTAAAGATTTTGTGATACTATTGTGAAATGACATAGACACTGTTTTGTCAGTGTTTACAATGAGACGATTTGCATGGAACCAAGTCGAAAGGTTAGACAAAACTTTTTGAGCATTGGCGTGTTTACATAGTAAATTAGTGTCATCAGCAAAAAGAACCATTTTGCAATCTGATGTGGATGATGACATGTCGTTCACATACAATAAAAAGAGTATAGGGCTGAGAATTGATCCTTGGGGTATTCCGCAAGTAAGTGGCTTTGTTTCTGAAAGACTACGCTCAAGTATTTTATTTTTAATATGGGATATTTCTACCTGTTGATATCTATTTTTTAAATAAGAAGTTAGCCATTGATGTGGAAGTCCACGAATGCCTAAAGAATGTAATTTTGAAAGGAGAATTCCGTGATCGATGACATCGAAAGCTTTGGATAAGTCAAGAAAAACACCCTGAGGATTTTCTCCACGGTCAAGAGATGTGGTAACATCGTTTAAGAAGGAAAATATGGCGCTTGTTACGTTCTCGGATTTCCATGCCTCGGACATTCCAAATAATTCACTTTTTATTATAGATTTACGATATATGTGTTACTTAAATATCCTTATTACGTAACGGAAAACCTCATTACGTAATATTTAAGGCGCCATATGTTTCCGAATTAAGGTCATAGGTTTTACTTGTATTATTTCATCTTAAATTGCTTATGGACCCTAATCTAGCAATCCATTATAGAGAACGTACATACGTTTTATGCGCAGTATATACGCAGATCACGAATGAGAGTCTCCAAAGTAGGTAAACTTGGGAATGTGTGGATAATAAGGTAGAATAATTAGAACGACAGTGCTCGATCTTACTTTGCATATCATTTGCGTCTGTCGTTTGATCACGCTGCCGTGCCACCACCGGGCGTCGGGCGCCCTGAGTGACGTTAATAAAGCATCTACGCGAGTCATCTATCTACTACATCTAATATGGCACCTCACATAGGGGAGGACACTCACACACGCCCCGAGAGCGCCTGTCTGTGCCATAAGGGCTGCTCAAAGGACGGAAGAGCGCACCACTCTCCCGAGGGGTAGGGGTAGGGCAGGCCGGTCCCTTGACAAGGCGATGCGCGACGGAGTCGTCAGGGGCCTTGCTCGTCACGCGCTTCAGCCAAATGGATGGCAAAATTAATTACAATTTATGACTGCCTCCGACTTAATTGTCACTTAACGCCCTTATCTGCTGCAGAGAGGGCCGTGCTGCTTTCCCGCTCGTCGGGTCTCTTCCGTGACGTCAACGCTTGCTGCATTGACTTGAGCACTTGGTGTACGGACGCTGCTATCGCTTCTTTTGTGCACAGTGGTCTCTATAATGCTTTCAAGGAACTGTCCTTCCATAAACTGGTTACAACCCAATATCTTCGATGGTATCGAAAATACTTTTAGGGAAGGTCACTCGAATTACTTTTCTCAAACAATACATAATGGAAAGTAGTGGTGAAAGTATGTCAATTTTACTTTGCTGTCTCTACTTTTCTCTCTCTCTCTCTCTCTCTCTCTCTCTCTCTCTATATATATATATATATATATATATATATATATATATATATATATATATATATATATATATATATATAGTATTCTTTACTATATCCGGTATACAATTATAAAATTATTCAACATTAGATTAGAGTTAATGTGGACAGTTATTTCTCCTTAATCATTTAAGAAATTTTGATACTTCAAATAATTTTAGCATTCATTGTATTGTCCTATCACTAACTTCTCCATATAGCTTTCCAGTTTCAAAATATAGTCGTCCAAACTATCAGAAAATTAAGAAAAACTTATAATGATTCTGTAAAAATTAAAGTATAATTCATTGTCTCCCATGATAGTGAAAATTAATTAAAATTAATTTAAAGAGAATAGCCTGTCCTACTTCGAAATTATGTTTAATTTAAGTTAGCTAGGTTCGTTTTAGAAGACGTAAGACGAGCTTTTTCCATTGTTTCTGTCTCATTACGACTCTTATTTGCCAATTCTTTACAATTCGCGGGGAGAATCTCATCGCATACAGTATTTTATTTATTGTGTTCGCGAGAGACTTTTTCCTTATTTAATTAACAGTTGATGGTTATTGCTTTAGTTGCGTGTCCTCTATAAACATTTTTTAAATCTCTGAGCTCATGATATTCTTTCAAGAGTTGCAGTTTTATCTAACAGTTAAATAAAACTATCTTCTGGAATTATACTTCAAATTTATTGATATACTAATTTAGTTATAAAAACTACCACAGGGTTTTGAAACTGATTGTTGAAGACTCGTCAAAAAAAATATTTCATTTAAACCTCTTTTTGACATAAATGTGAAATAAGGCATAAAAATAGTATATGAGGTGTGTATAAATACCTTGTAATACTACTTTTTTCTCAATTGAAAAGTGAGAAATGAAATGAACGTAACTATAACAATTCATGTCAAATTTTGTGCAATGTATTTTATTATAACACAGTATTTTATGCATACCGTTTATTTAATGTTAACTAATTTGTTTATTTAAATATTATAATAAACCCGAAGAAAAAGTTCAAGGTTTTTAAGGATTCGCTGAGTAATCGAGCAAATCTCTCCCTCTTTTGTTCTTTGTTTGATTCAATGTAACGTGTGAGGGTATGGTAAAAACTTAAGGGTGAAACTCAGTATGGACGGTTTATGACCTTTTTGTGTAGGCTAAACTGTAGTACTTGATTAAGGTAGTCTGAAGAGTATATCAGAGTAGACAAACCTACAACAAGGAGCAAAGGGAATGAAAAAGTAAGCTTTTTTCGATTTCATGTAGTTTTGTGTTCGCAACAGTTTATTTGCAAGTCATCTAACTCGTTCTGTATGCTCCTCGTGTCTGCTTCCATTGCTTTGAACGCTCGACGACGTATCCTTTGTAGGCACGCGTCTGTCTCGAGCCTTTACCCCCAATCACCGCTGTCTGGATTCCACCCTTGCCCCGTGCTCTGCAAAAAGGCGTCAGAATGAATCGCAGAGACCGTGGAAGGGAGCGCTCGAGACGACGCTAGCTGCCACGACGGATGGCAAGCGATTTTTCTAGCCCGACCCCTTGCCCAGCCGTTGGGTCCACAAGCTGAGGGCTGAGAGCGGCGAAGTAACAACTCTGCGATGTGGAGCCTTCCTTAAGGGCGCGTGTCCTCACTTCTGTTAGTTGTGCGATGACTCCGGACGAAAAATTATCATGGCGTTCGTACATTTTGCTCATATTTCCAATACCCGCTTATTTTCATCTCTTAGTCCACATCTGGGCATGTTTATTCTGTAGAAAAATCTTTAGTGTTAGTCATAAAATGCTGTAAATGTTGTTAATGTCTTCTCAGACTAAAAAATCGCTATTGCCTGGAACCATACTAGGCATCAATGCAGAGATCATTGAAACATTAAAAGCGAGGTAACGGATAAAATATTTCCCCTAGAAAAGCACACATAGTAACGATCAACAGTCAAAGCGTCGGTTCAACTTTAATATTGTCAATGCGAGATGACTGTCTCAACAAATAACGAAATTTTGGTGAAGAATATACATTAATATATCAATTACGTTTCATAATGCTGCAAACAAGTAATTTCTCTATTCCTTGTTCATACTCTTAATAATAGTGTACATTCAATTGCTTCACAATTTTAGATTCTTGTGAACTAAACTTTACATCAATCATTCTCTAAACAGCAGCTTCGAAAAGACTGATTTAAGTAATTATTTACGGGAAAAATAATATATATTAACATCCAAACTTAAAACTATTATTTTTGTAATTCATGGGTTTTCCTCCAATGGCAAATTGGATATGACAGTTGGTGACATCAAAACACAAACACTCTCCTGTACAATTTTAATAAAATGTTAGTATTAAAGATGCTATGGAAAGTGAACACCAAAGCTGTCCACCTAGACACAAATGACCAATATTAATAGTTACACAAATGTGACTTGAAAGAGTTATTTGTTCAAAAAATACAATATTCTCGCCAGTGAAGGCGTGGTACCCAGCCAACGTGCTTTGTAATACACAATTCTCTAAAGATCATGCCACTACACATCATACCCATGAAAAGTGAAACAAATGAAATTGATAAAATACTTTTAAAACTGGCTAATGACAGCCTTACCATAAACACGAAAACTACATTTTTATTGTATGTTTCTAAATTACCTCTAACCGAGATGCAACACGGCATGCGACCATAGCCAACAGTACTCCTCAGCGAAGAACACGCGTGTCCCAGACATCTAGTGCACTTTAGTGAGATGCATTGCGTGTTGCCGCGTGCTAATAGCCCCTCTTCCTTCTCTGTTGCAGGTAAGACTCTCTGCATACCCTTAATGCAAGAGACTTGTTTGCGGCGGGCAGGCGGCATCGTTGGCGATGGCGGAGGTGTGCAAGTGCTACCTAGCGCCATGGCGTGGCGACAGCAGCAGTAATGGCGGCGACGACACCAGCACTTCGCGTACCTCGCGAGAAAGCTACAATGAACAAGCCCTGTTACGAGGCACAGGACGAAGCCTGGGCTGATTTACGATTTCCGTAGGATAAACTCACCTCGTGGGATCGTGAAATCGTTTTGGTGTCGGAACGATTTCCATCGCTCTGTTTTGTGACTATTTCCCACTCCGAAAGTTCTGAAAATTTTCTGTTCGATCTAGGATTTTATAGAGATAAAGACTTCTGTGTCTACTTTCTCCAGTGTGCGTAAAAACGTGTCACTGGGAAATTGAGTCTTTCGGATGCTTTCCGCAAATGTATTCTCGTTTGACTCCTAATGAAAGCAAACAAATATTTCGTTTTGATATGACTTTTTTATTGTGTTTTGCTAAGCAGCATTATTTTGAACCTAAACGCTTAGAATGGAATTGAAGAAATATTATTCGAGGTGATGTAATTTCTAGAGCTAAACTTAAAATTGATTTTATTTTGATTACTTGGTTTATTTGCGTATATCATTATCTTATGATATTTTCGGAGTTGATTTAAATTTTTTTTTAATACCAATTTTAAAGCAATTTGTATTGTAAGTGGAAGTGCTTAGAAGCTACTCACTTATTCGTGACTTGCACTATGCTCGCAGAGAAAAACATGGAGAGTACAATTATACTCGATATAAAGAGATAATTGCAGATTTTTCACTTTCTGAAGGAGGATTGAGGCACTCTAAATGAACATTGGATCCCATGGAAAAAATTTCACACTCATTGTTGTTTTGAACATCATTTAATACTTTCTGCATATTCTGGTAAAGTAATCTTTCTACGACCAATTATAATACTTTGTAGCAATGTAAGAAAATGGAAATCGTTTCTTCTTCAGTTAAAATAAATAACAGTATATTATTTTTAACTTCGGAAAAAGTAATTTAAATCTAACCGAGGATTGAAATTGAAGTATAAATAATGATGTTTGTGTATTTACTTAAGATACTTTACTTATAAGCGAGGCATGTTTGTTTATATTTTTCTTCTATTTTTAATGTTTTTTACTGTTCCGTGAACAAATCTCACTACTCTGACAAAATTAATAGAATGTACGGGTATCGGGATGAAATAGATAGCCACATTTCCAAGTAGGATATTTCAGTAGGAAAGTTTTCCAAAGAATATTCAACATGGTTGTTTAAAATGTATGAATGAAAAGTCACGGCTGAAATTTAAGATATTTTTTTGTTTCTTCTATTTACTGTCTCTGCCTACTATTGGTTAAATAGAAGGAGTTAAATACTATGTTAAATACAAGACGAAACGATAAAATTTTGAATTATATATTTGTGTTCGGTAGCGGAAAAATTACTAGTGAATGGTATTGATGGAATTACTGATGTTTCATCATTCAATTGCTAAAATAGTGTTGAATGTTACTTTCATCTGAGGGAAGAATGAATGAATATTATTTATTCATTCTATTTCTTGGATTCTCAAATAATTGTCAACAACGAAGAAATTAAAAAGTTAGTGTCGATCTAGTGATAAATCTCGTGGATCTAACAATTCTGAAGAAATATTAAAGTAGCTGGACAAGCATTTCGATTTTTACCCATAGTGCGGGGAGAATGTATCCATTCGTGACCAACCCGTTTTGTAAGAAGTAATTTTTGTAAGAAGAAGAAAATAAATGGTAATACAATATGAGAAATGGAAAGCAATAGAAGTTTTTCTCGATTGTTGGTGCGAAGTAATACTAATTTTTGAAGACTTGAATCTATAATTCCATTTCTCTGTGTGATTTTTGTCTTAAAGTCTCCCCTAAATTTCCACAGAGGTTCTTTCCATATTTAGAAGTTTCATATAACGTGATATTTCATTTGCATTCCGATAAGTGATGTTAATGTTTTCTTAATGAATGTTTCTTTTTCTTACTATGGGAACCTCTGAACTGAAGAGAGGACTCTTTAAGCCACATTACCTGTGGGGATTGGTTCACTTGATCAATGCTTTTATCGGAACAGTTGTGTTGGTTAAAATGTTCTTTTTTTATGTTAAAAAACTTAAGTGGATTATCTCTGTTGGTGTTTAGCAAAGATTAAGTCAGACGATGTAGTGTCTTGTAAAGTCTAATTTTTAGAGATATATCACATTTATACTGGAAAATTACTCTTCATTAACTTAGATTAGATAAATGTGAAGAAATAGTCCTATAGAAGCAAAAAAAAAGGTATATTGTAAAAATATATCTGCGTAACGGTCGGGGTATAAATTAGACATTTGTACAGTTGTGAAAATGATGAAATAGATAATCAATGTAAGTTAATAACTCCCGCTTTTTTGTTACCTCTATGCCACTCCACGACGTTTCTTCTGTACGCGAAGATACACCAAACTCTATTTACAATTCTCCACGTGCACTCCGGGGAATCGGTAATTTCCTCACCAACTCCTTCCATTCTCGACCACTTTCTTCCCTAGCTACTTGGTCTCCCTCGTGGCTGGCAGCCCTCGGTGGAAGTTCGCAACCCGAGAGTGCTGCTACTTCGTAAGCGCTGCCGCCTCCGCCGCTATTGCAACCACCGTCACTTCACTTCTCCTTCGTAGTCATCTCCTTACTATATCTTATTCTAAAACTGATCTTCTTTACGAGACACTTCTTCGTTTATTTCTCACAAGTCGTCGATCATATTTTTATTTTCCTTATTTGTTGATGAATTTCTACAACTGTTTTTGGTAGATTGAAAGTGGTACCAACAAGAGATCTGTGACCACATTTGGCAGTGTGGGAGCTCTCCAACACAGTTCCGACCAGTGATATTGAATAGTCATCCCTGTCTATCAAAAGTGAGGATCTTGGGATGTTCCTATATTTTTTAATGCAAAATGGTTATTGTTAAGGCTTCATAGCTTATGCCGGTAGTGAAATTGGATTATTTGGATTTAAAATGTATTGTTTATAACAATATAAGTTTCTTTTTCACTCTTTTCATAAGTACAAACTTCACAACCATGATAGGAACTACAATGAATACATTGATAGTGTCCACGGTGTGAGAAGAAGCGCCGCACCTATGATCAAAGCAGCACGAGATCGCCGCTCCCTCGCGCTCTCGCTCCCCTACATCCCAGCTTCTTACTCGACATTTTATGGCGAGGGAATTGAAAGGGAATATTTCTTGAGTTGCCAGGGACGTAACCGAACCGATAATTAACCGATAAGTAACCGAACAGATAAGGGAAACAGCAGCTGAAAATCTCACCCATTTTGGAAGTGCAGAGAGTTGAATTGGGCTCTACCGTCGTAACGCATGTATGGAGTAAAGACGCTATCATTACTATATCTGTATTAATACCCACCCGATTTTGCTATCTTCTTACCTTTACATTGCTAATTTCGCAGAAATTGCTACAGCCATATCAACATAAGGACCAATAACCCCAACCTCACGGTTTTCTTGTGCTACCAACTTCATTTATCTCTCTCCACCTTTCAACATATTTTTCGATCAATACCTCCCTCGCTGGAACTTTCCTCTGACAAATATCAAATAGTTTTTGTTCTTATTCTCTATTCTCAAGAATGATTCACCATTTTTTTCATTATCTATGACTATCCCTTACTATACTTCACACCTACCACCATCTTTGCCGACGTTACCTACATGTGGGAGTAACCCCTTTCCCCGTCGCAAGCGTATCATCTCCTGCCGCAACCACTGCTGCCAACTCCTCCATTGTCGTCGTCCTCACCGCAGCAACTTTCCACTCCACCTTATCTCCCCACCCTGCAGCCACCCTGCAGCCACCCTCTATTCCCCTTCCGCTCCTACGTCTTCCATCGTTGATGTCCTCATCTGCCACGATACCTGGGTAACCTCAACGGAAATTGATTGGGTACGAAATTTGGTTTCTATATATTTTAGTTGTCATAATATCAGGTTTAGGATTTCTTGCTGTATTGGTTAACGTATAAATTTCGTATCAATTGGAATGAAGTGTGGGACGTCACGTATTCGAATTACTCTTACATGCTTTTATCGCTATGCAATATAATTCTAACATTTCTTCCACGAATACGGAAGATGATACGAATCAGTTTTAATGTGTCTCCAGTTATTTGAGCATTTTATTTTACTTCATGTAAGTTATATTCAAAATGATTAAGAAAGTTCAATAAAGAGAAATGCTTCAGCTATCTTTACACATGAAGTCAATCCATTTTTAAAAAAATAACCTTGTGCGCGTTTGTAGATAGAACTTCCAAGGAACGATTGATTTCTGCATCACTTCCGTTCCATTCAAAAGATCTTTTTATGAGCTCTTGAAGCCTGTGTGTATTTCATGCCCCTGGAAATGTTATTATTATAAATTAGTATTATTACTCTTCGCATATTGAGGCAAAATCTATGTTAAAGTAAATTTACTGCCATACCGCGATTAATAGATTAACCAATCCGCAAACAATGTTAATTTTGAAAAATTGATAAAAAGTTATTACTTTCACTTATCACATCTTATATAACTAATCAAAGGGGAGATCTTTTACATTTCTCACTTTTAAATATTCTAAAGAAAGCGTTCTCCTGATATTTACTTTTCAAGCAAACCATTTCACTTTTGTTCCATTATCTTTGTTCAGCTCAAGTTGTAAAGCTTCCAACAGGTGCTCCTTCATACCGTTTCTTCTTAGAACTTCGAGACTTATTTCTCAGAACTTTCTTCGAGTGTTCTTGAAACATTCTATGATGTTAAATCGTTTTCTTTAGTGTATAATACTCGTTTTACAGAGAAAAATACCACATGTTATATTTTTTTATAATTATTATATATTGTGATTGAAATTTAAAATTATTCGAATACCTTAATGCAGAAAATGTGTCTATGTTTCATTGCTTTAACGATATTGCAGTTCATCTTCAAACCAAAACGTTAAAGAGACCATAAAATGTTTTTCGGTATAGGAATGTGTGAGATACTGATGTAATCCCAATTTAAAGATCCGAATAGACTCTTGCTACAATTATATATTTATTATATGGAAAATTTCTCACTGAGAGCAAGAAAAAAAAATCCCAAAAACTCCAATCCTTTTATATTTCTTTCAATACCTGATCTTGGATACCGAAGTAAGATGCGAGTTGTAATTGAATACTGTGTTATGTAAACGAAAAAAATTCCTCGAAGACAAAGTAATGTCAGTTTCCTTGTTCGTAGAACATTTATCTGTTTTAGCATATATCAAAAAACTCTTAAACGACCCAAACAATTATTTTCTGAATTAGAGAGTTGATTGAATTATACAAATTGTTATGTTTTAGTTAAAAATATTTTAGGTGTGCATGTTCTTGGTAACTCGATTATACCCCGTTAAATTGACGTACATTTAGAAGGACGTAGATCCAAGGAGAAAATAGCACGCTAATTAATATTCCCATTGGGGAGCTCCCTTTTAAATTTCCTATCTGATACGTGGAAACAGATATATATATATTAAGGCGTACAGATAACTCGTAATCCGTTGTGACGGAACTTGAATCGCTGAGCGTATATTGTGTAAAACGTTTCCAAATGCGCTCCGATCGCCCGAACGCAGCAACCTTTGTGATGCGAGCATCGAAGTCACTGCCTCCATCACCCACGCAAATGCTCCGGACGGAATAAAACAATGGATGGGCGCTACCGCTACGGCCGCCACCGCCGCTGCATCATCGATTCCTGTTAAAGCGATTGCCGTCTCCCCTGACGGGGTCATATCTACGACGCATAACGCGTCATGCACTGAGAGCGACATGGGGTAGAGTGAGGAAGTGATGTCCTCTGAGCAAACCATTCGCTTCGTTGAGGACTGTGTACGCTTCTATTCGACGCTCGGACTTGTTCTTTGTTTTGCTGTGACGCGTACAAACAGTGGCATGAATGTTCTTTCTAACTGGACCGAAACCAAACATTGGAAATGTTTTCATGTTAAGCATTTCAATCCCGGAAATTTACTGATTTAAATAATAATATTTTCATTCAGTATGTAGTTATGAATATGGCAAGAACGTTAAGGACATTTAATACATTATTAGAAATGATCAGTCTCTCCTACTAGATACGATATTCTGAAAGAACTATTAGTAAGTCACCTGATTTGAGTAGAAACTGTTTTTTCTCAATTATTGTAAGTTTTTTGTTGTAGTGTATTAGTACGTTTTTTTTCTTTTTCCAGTTGGTCTTTTGATTATTTTTGAATCCCTGGTTTTTAGTATAATTTTTATATATTTTTTCCGTGTTTTTTTCGTGCTATACATACATAAAATAAATAAATGAGAATATACAAAAGCAATCAATCACTCCCAAATCCCACGTGCATGACCACATACCATGTGCTTCTCTCCGGAAACAACCAAGCTATCTTTGCTCTGTTCACTGAGACGAAGTTTCTCACGGAGAATCAAGTATGTACGTATTTCTTTGACGGTGGAAATTTCTTCATATTCTTTTACTTGGACTCGTTTTATTTTAAGAGTTAAAATTCATATTTTGTCACGGGAGTGGTTACGCGAATTGAGAAGTAGAGATAATTTCATTTAGAGTTGGGCGTTCAATTAATAGAAGGTGAAAGGTTGAATGCATCATGATGATTTCTCATAAAGACAAAGACATGGAAAAAAAATCGTTAGTGTTTATGCAATTACACTAAATTTGGAACGAATTTGATAAAATATATCAAGACTTTTGATGTGGATGGTTTACTTATTCAATACATTGGAAAATATCTTTCGTATTTCGCTCTTCTTAATTTATGAGACAAAATGAGACCAGGTTTGTTTTTAAGTTGATGAAAATTGGTCACAACATTTTAACATAGCTATTCCAGCCATAAACTCATATGAAACCAAAGTATAATGCTACAAAATAACGAAGAAATAAGAAATATTCTTCCCAAACACGACCCACCAGTCGCAATCGACCTAAATGATTTCTCACTCGTTTACAATTTAGTGAAGTAGTGTCACATTGAAAACTGAGCGAAAATGTAAGCACGTTGAAAATAAAAATTGATGTCTCGAGGGACATGGAGTATTAAACGATGTTCTCAAACATGGATAAGTTTATTTTTAAGTATCACAAATATTGTTGACGAGAAAGTGTCGTTGGTTATTATACAGTAGCCACTCAGATAATATTGAGAAAAACGAGAAAACGATTTGAAAACTTCAAAGTGCCATTAACAGAAATATATGGCTGTGATAGAAGTGATAGCTATTGTCACAAAGATCTCCATATGCGTGCTCGTCATGATAACTTTGTATGAGACTTAACACTGACTTGCTATATGTGACTTTGGAAACCACACTAGCGGACGATTCGATAGAGAAGTCGAGAGTCGTAAACGTCATTGGTGGCGATGAATGGATCGGGGCTGAGGTAGATTGACAGCTCTCTCCAATGGATTTACTCAGCTTTATGTGAATGGAGTAATGAACACGATTGAAAGATTCAGTGATGAATTTATCCGTAAACGATCGTTGTTTAAGGGATTAGAAAGATCTTAATTACTTTTCTCTCAGGGTAATAAAATACTATTCAGTTATTTAAATGAATAATATTACGTAATTTTTCTCTCAAATTACTATTGAAATGTTATTTTTGAATATGTTTCAATCCTTATTGTTTCAATATTTTACAAATTTATGGAAGAAACAAATTTTAAATTTTTTATTCCGCATTTATAGCAATAACCTATGGTTTGCGTTTGTGTGTACCTGTATTCTCCAAGTATACTTTCTCTATATCATACGGATAGAAAAATCGCAGGAGATGTGGAATTAAATCCATGAACGTGTATCCCGTAACATATCTCAGCGCAAAATGGCTGTTTCAACCCAAATGTGTTCCGATCTTGGGAGGGTAAATCTCCGAAGTTCGGGTGAGAGCCATCACAGAGCAAGTCTCCCGTTGGTCTCGGGAGACCACACGTTTCCTTTATCACTCTCACCTCTCGACGTTTCGTGGAAGCAAGGTTTCTTCCGCCTTCGCGATAGGGATCAATGCCATTATGGATGGAAGACCAGAATCTTTCAAGAGGATTCACTCTGCTCATGTTATAACTATCCTTTTTGTTTTCTACCAGTTTTTATCTCTTTATTTCTTCCGATCGCAATCTCCAATACACTTTCATTGTTTCAGACCACGTTTCCTAAATTCGATACCCTTCACACGTTTAGATTTTTTTGTTCCTGTTGTGACTATTCTCCTAACCATATCATTCTCTCTGAATATCTTCCAAAACAATCGTACTTTTCCAATTACAGTTTGGTGCATTACATTTTCACTTTTTTATTTCGTTTCATATCGTTTTCTTGGTCTACAACCATCTTCGTTTATATTTCAGAAACATTTCCACTTTTTCTATGTCTTCTCACGTTCTTATCGGCGTGTTTCTCGTATGTGAACATTTCTGTACGACCAATCCTCAAGCGGTTTACTTCCTGCTTCCATCCACTTCTCTCACCCCGAAACACTTCTTTCGCAGAAGCATACCGTATTCTGCTCCTGAAACCCCTCCATCTCTATGCATGTGGATCCACACCTGTTAGGCGGGATTACCTCGGGTCAACAGGGCTCGGACGGAAGGAGCCCAAACGCGAGTGGGTGGAGGATGAGGGAGGACGGAAACGGCGGCAGAGGCTGTGAGGATGCGCCCCACCTTGCTTCTATTCCTCTTATACTCCCACCCCCGCCGCCTCACTGCGGTTGTAAAGCGATAAATAAGAGCGGGCGAGTAGCGGATTAGAGCGGGGCAGATAGGTCGGGGACCTCAGTGCATGTGGAGGAAAGGGAGTCACCCTTCTCTCACCCTCCTAAGCGCAGCGCCATCGCCGTCTCAATAAATAAAACAGGCGGTCGTAAGGAAGAGCGGCGCCCTTGCGTATTCCGGAGCGGGCGCTATTTCCATTTATAACGACAGCAATGGATTTCTGCCTCCCTCCGCCAGCCGCTTGGCCTCCGCCGCCGGATGCATGTCCTTCCACGTCCCGCGCAGTGCCGTGCCATGAGCGCTTTCAAGGGTTACTCGCGATCTCGTCATCCGCACGCGCACGCTGGCGTTTCGTGAGGGAAGGAGCAAGGGTTAAGCCCTTCCGACACCCCCATTAACACTGGCAGTAAAATCTGTAGAGCATCTTTATACGCGTTATTGGACAAGGGTGGAAGAGAAAGGAGGGGGAATTGTGTCGAACGAGTCTCCTCAGGTAGAAGACGGAAGAGGATGATGGGGGACGGAAGATGCGGTCTGGAAACTGCGAGATGAAGGTTACGATCAGTGACGGCGTCAGCCTGGTGTCAGCAGTAGTTAGACAGAGGTAAAGTCGAAAGTTTATCGAGAGGAGAAACGGTGTGCGTCTTGATGGTAGCGATGGACGAGACAGAGTAAGGCGATTGCAGAGGGTTGTGTAAGGTATATCTGAGGGCAATTGCTGCCGGGGAGCAGAGCCACGCGTATCCCGTTCCCTCCATCGTCCACCCCTCCTCACGGTCCGCCCGCGCCGGATTCGAGCTCGTTAATAATGAAGGCGCGGCGGCGACGGCCGACTGAGGGCGGGGTACCTCCCTCGGGGAAGCACACGGAGAAGGCGCGCGGGGAACGCCCGTGTTTTGTTCTCGTCGGTACCTTTTCTCGAGGCATGCGCCCTTGCGTCGCTCAGAATGTCCCAAGAACGGGTTTAACGACTTGGCGCTTACGTCTGTATGACACTTTTTTTTTTCTCTTTTACGCTTTCTGAAGTTTTCTCTGCAAGATGGGGTGAAGTGAAGTGTTTCGCCGCTGTGTGAGGCCATAGATAAAATTGAAATGAGAAAGTGTTTATTAGAGGCTCTAAACCATTAATCACGCTGGCTTATCGCTTCAGACTTGCTCAATGTTCTCTATTCCTCCATTCTTTAACCGGAGTAACACGAAGCAAAATACAATACATCTTTCAATCTTTCATAGTAAGTAATGTACTGTAAGTAGCCTATTTCTATTGACCATTCTCAATACTTTTTCCCTCAAGAATTTTTTTGTCATTTATTACCAGAAGTGGGGCTTAGAAAATTAGTGGAGGTACTCTTATTCACAGATGAAAAACGGGAAAGACTTACGGAAATTTTCGAAATGTTATCCTCATGAAAATATAGTTTGTAACGTTTTTGAATAAAAAATCATAAACTTATGTTGCATATGGCGTTTCTTTGACAATAACGAATGAATACCAAAGAGGAGATTTTACAAGCATGTGAAGATGGAAACTAAAGAAACAACAATTGTGTCACGGGTAAAATAAATAATTATCCCTCTCTTATTGCTCTTAGAATGATTTTAAAATGAGCAGGGAAATGTAAATTACCACACATTTAGCGCATACTGTTGGTTTAATAATTAATGAAAAATTGAAGTATTTCTTCTGTCTTTATAACAAATTTTAAAATATTTGCACAATTTCTTACATTTACTCTTGTTCTCATGGAATTTTTCCCCGAAATTTTAGTGTTCAGTTTCTTGATTACGGACATGAATGTTTACATAGTCGTTTACTTTTCCTTGCTTCTCGTATCTGCGGAGGAGATTTTAATCTTTTCAGGGTGGAATTAAGAAAAAAAGCTTTCCTTTCTATTACCTCTTTTTTTCTCCTTTTCTGGAGGGGAGCTGCGCACCTTCACAAAGTGTTCGGGGGATCCTCGAGTACCGTAGTATTCTCGAAGTATGCCCCTGCTTCTAACTGCAATAGAAATGGAATTAAAAAATTAATTATTAAATATTACCATTAATTAATCAAATCACAAGTTTTGTCAGTGAATAATATTAAATAACAAAACATAAAATTGCCCTACTTTCATTTCTTTCGTTCGTACGTGCGTACCGTACCATACGGTGTTATTCTGAAACACAACGAATCTTGTCTGAAAGGGGGAGATATAAAAATATTATTTTCTCAGGTATATAACTGATTCATTTTCCTTTGAATGAATTGCCTCAGCCTTATAAATTAGTATTTCAATGTGTCTTTTATAACAAGTAAGTATAGTATTGTATAGTCTCGAGTGTTTTGAAATGCGTTTTCACACCTAAATGTCCTTCGAAACCTTCTGCATTGAATTCAAGTATCCCTTACTTGTTAATTATAGATTTGGACAATGAACTAGAAGTCCATGCAAATGTAACGGTGCAAGACTCGCATCATCAGTTCTCGTGTATTCCCGGGTCAGAGCCTGTGGTCTGGCGGCAGCGGAGATTGCGTCCAAATCGCATATGAGAGTCGCTGCGCGCTCAAAGGGTACGCAGGCAGAGGCTTGGACCCTGAGGGAATGTGCAATAGACGCGCGGGTGCGGCGGCGGACGTTTGGATCTGTTGTCGGTCGGATACATTGGCCAAGATGGAGCAGAGAGTGCTTTAAATCCTCACTGTTGAATTGTTTCTTCCGTATCTATTCTCCACTATATATGTGAAAATGTAAAAATATGATACTACTGAAGATCGAAATGTAAAGCACTCATAGAAATCCTAGTATCGTAGAAAGGGTAAAAATAGAATACTATTATTTCGCCTCTTTTGTCTTAATTTCTCTCAGTAACAATACGGGTTTGTTTCTTAATATTATGTTTATGCATATCTGAAGCTAAACGTGACCTACCGATGAATGAGTGTAATTTAAGCAATGTTTGTCTTGAGCTAAAATATGAGTGACGCATGTCGGTATCACTTAATTGTATTTTTCTTGTTTATCTAAATAACAACATGGTATCAACTACGATGATGGATTCTCATCGTTCCAACAAGATCACAAACTTATAAAGCAAAATAATAAAACAAATGTCAGCGTTTCATCAAGTATCAGTGTCAGTTTTCAAGTGCTTTGACGCCATTACGGAGGGAATGATCGAGAGGAAAAGAAAATGCAATTAAGATCGACTCCTTTATTATCTCTTTTAGCTCAGTAACAAAAATTGCCTATACGATAAATTGGACTAATTTTGTCTATTCAAGACGAAGATACACAGTGTTGAATTGCAGAAATAGGTACCATATATTGCACTAATCAGAGCAAATGTATTGATTATTTACATTTCCTCATTTCTTGCTTTTAATCTCGATAGACTTGGAAAGGAAAATGTTCTATATATTTCATTTTTAAAATAACTACATCAAGAATAACAATTCTCCCCTGCTCATCTACAATCCAAATCCCCAGGCAATATTCTCCCCGAGATTACCGTAGTACCTCTTCCGTTGACGAGAAGGGTAGGCGGCGCGGTGCCGTGCCGGTCGCCGCCGGTCGCCTGGTCACTCGACTCGCCAAGGGCTCTTTGCGACCGCGTGCGTCAGACACTGAGCGCACTCGTGTTGTCCCCCTGCAGAACTCAGTGGAGTTGCACGTCGCTCACATCGCCCCACCTGCATTGTAGAACGACGACGGACAAAGGTATTCACTCGGCACGCGCTCGCGCCTACGCATGCGCTCATTTCTGTATGGCACTCTGCTCCCATCTCGCGCTTCATTTGTAGTTCTCCATTCGTGGAAGTACTTTTCGTGATATACGGGGGAATGACGTTTACGAGGTAATTGGTTTCCTGGAAGTTATTGTTGGCTGCATTTTAAAGGGAAAAGATGTGGTTTATTTCTATGTTCGATGCTAGTCGCTGTATGAGCAATCACATTTTGTCTTCTTTTTATTTTGGAAAATTAGATTTCATATATTTTTGTGTATTTCTAATATTTACTTCTGAGAAATAATAGATTCAGTGTATCTAAGACCATCCGTCCGATTATTCCAAAACTCCAAGAAACGATTTTACCGTAAATATCGAAATCAGATATTACTTTACCTCATTTTCTCTATCGAATGGTTGCTAACCTTCCAAAATTAAATGGAGGGGGGAGAGGCATCTTCGAAATTTTAAATGGGAACCCTACTGCTTTTTTATTCATATTTGTTTCAAACTTTCAAAACCTTTGCGGCGGCAATTGAATGAAATTAGATTAACTGCTCGCGGTATCAAATTTGAATTTATGACTCACATAATCGACTCCTTTGCGAATGTTCATTGAACATTGCATATTTTAGCACGAATGAAATTCAGGTTTCAATATTTTCGCAAAACTTCTTTCTTTGTTTTAGAAAGTCTGGTCATTGTTGGACAGTACTTAGTTGCTTGTTTTTTCTGGGGAAATCATATGTGTGTCATATATGCACAATATTATTTATCTTGACATGAGAGAATTACGATAACTCGAACTAGTATTCAATCGATTATTTTGTCATGTGAGTTTTCTCATCATTAGTACAATTCCGTTAATTGAAAATAATTTTATTAGTATTCGCTTTTATACCAAGTCTTATCGACTGGAATCAATTACTTGCTTGCTTAGCTCTTTGAGCGCGTCTGTCTTCGGAAACATATTTTTGTGCGGGCAATACCCTTCTCATGTTGTCTGTGAATGAAATATCCACCCCTTCCCCCTCCCCACACACACAGGGGGAAACGTCTTTTACAGCTGGTGTGAGTGGGAGGTTTCCGTGCCTGCCCTTCCCTCTTTGAGGATCGTTGGGACTTTCGCTCCTGCCTACGGTCTCCCTCGGGTGAGGCGCGTGTAGGCTATTCTCGGCACACGCGAGTGCATTGCCAGCACACATACCATATTACACTATAGGAGAGTTTCACCAAAATATGATTCATTAGGATTCTTAAACGTGACAAACAGGGAAAAGTTGTACGATTAATATTTAATCGAACGAAGTCTCTTGGAGTAGAAGACAAACATTTTCTTCCTAACTTTCTTCCTTCGTTTGTGGTACATTTTTAACTGTGTACGGAAATATTTTTATATCAGTGTTCAGGTAATGATGTATGAAAAGATAGTTCTGTACAGGCACTGAGCAATTTGTATAAATGCAAGAGTGAAAATAATTATATACAAAAACAATTACTAACGAGGAATTATTGTTATATTATTCAGTACCCACCTACAATAAAACAACCTAGATGTTGGCGAGACCGAAAACCCCAATAAAATACAATAAAACCAAAAAAAGATGAAGAAAAGATGTAAATTAAACTGGTTTTGGTATTCATCTTTTCATTATTTATCTGAGTCACGTTTTCATTATATAAATTTAAGCAGACATTTTCGTACGGGGAGTGACATGTACGCGCTCTATTAGACTGTTACTAGACGGCGAATAGCCTTCCCCTGTACAAAAGGAATATGTGCGCTTCTTCCCTTCAGAATGCTAAGTCGCATAAAAATGTTGCCTTTTAAGCTGTGGATGTAGCGTGATAGGGAATGTAAATTATGAGTTATCTATGAAGCGGATAGATGATTCTTTTTATTATTCCTTAGATCATCTCAACAAAACTGCCAGAAAAGCGTTACATGTGAAATATTTTGAGTTTCTTGTGATTTAGTTTTAAAGATTTTATGCATCGTTCGTTACTTGTTCCTTAGTTTTCTTTATATCGCAATACGTTTTGATTTTGAAAAGATTTATCAACAAAAAAAAATAGTGACACAGTGTTCGAAGTGAATGTAAGCATCTTTTCCTGGACACTCATAATTTTGGGGTGGAGACAGGTTTTATTGATAACAAATATTACATTAATCTAAAATATTAATGTTTAATATGTGGTATATAAAAAGGTTTGAAGCGCTAATTGTCAAATTACGTTAGGTTTTGAAGTAATGTGAGGCACAAATTCCATTTCGCAACGTTGGTATTCTTCTTTCGAGGCGGACACGACGTCCTGCTGTCCCGAAGCCTCATGGAATGCTCGTTATGGAGGAAAGGTCGTGTCCTTATATGAAGAACCACGTACACCAAAAAGAGGAACATGGGAGACAAGACTAGGGGAGAGAAGATTTCTTACGTGAAATGGAAGTGTTATATCTCACCGGGAAGATTATTTTGGTAGAGTAACAGATTTCCGTATCCAGGAATACTATATGATAGATTGAGATGTAAATTATTCATGATGGAAGAAAGAAAAAGCTGTATCTCGCAGATCGGAAATATTAGAATTGGAGATGGCTATTGGAACAAAGTCATATGGTAATGTTTTATGAAAAGTATGTTGTTAAAAATATTAACGTTGATTAATAAAAGACAAAAATTAGTTGTCTCTCGAGAAGAAACGAGTGAAACAACGAAAAGATGTATTTTGTGAAATGTAAATTCAGTGTGCTTATTTGAGCCCGCTGTACATAATCGTATCCCAAAATATTTGTTGTAGGAGTGCCACCTAGTAAGTATGTTTGGAACTTTGTAGTCAAAATTGGACGTGAGAGAGATAACGTTATTTCGATCGCCTGCCGTGTGAAGTGACTTATGAATGACTATATTTCTATACTCTTAAATCTTACTTTGCTTTGAGAAATTCAACTTAGAAAAACGGATAATGAACGTAAACACACTGTTTGTTAGTTTATTGTATACTAGTCGCAGTAAATTATTTTATTGGCCTCAACGTGGACACACGTGGTCATAACTCTCTTGACAATGAATTATTTATATATTTATGTATATATGTATTTATTGTCAATCTAACTGACTTGATGTTGGTATAGAACCTGTATTCAATATAGCTAACGCTTTTACTTCGCCATCGTCCATAAAAGTAATGATAAGGGTACTTCGCGTTCTGTTGGTAAGACATTGAATCCATTGCTAAACTCCAACAACAATTCACTTGCTTTTGAGATGCTGTTCTGTACTTTCTGCATCGAGTGTGGGGAACGAATATTACTTTGTCTTTGTTTGTTGTGTTATTAACTTGTATTTCTTTACAGCAAATAGTAGCTTTTGGGACTACTATTAATATTTATTTGGATATTACTTAAATTCTTTATGACCACGCTCTTCCTGAAATTTTTCTAGCTAGATGTAGCGGTATGCTTTAACGTCACATTATCAGCTGATGAGAATGACGTGGACCACGGCCTGCATGCAAGTGAGTTTCAAGGATTTGTTTCGTAGAGGATGGCAATTTGTTTAAGCCTGCCATATTGAATAATTTTAGGCAAAGTATCGTGACTTAGAGTATAGTTAATTCTGTTGTCGAAAGACGCGAGAGGGTAGACATTTTCAACGATTCCTCACTTGCCGTTTCCGCAAGTGATGTACGATTTGTCTCATCCACCCAATTTCGCGTCTGTAGTGTCTACATCGCAGCAATAGTTTGTGCGTTTCATGATAATGATGAGTGATTATGACCGTCACGTTAAGATAAATTGCATCGCTTCATTTCAGCTTCTCCATCAGCTCTCGCCGCACTGTACTCTCATTCTCTCTCTCTCTCATTCTCTCTCTCTGATTGACGGGAGGTGTCGGTTTCTGATTGGCTATCGATCGGTGGTTGTGTGGTTAGGCCTTCCACCTCAAATTTGAATAGTCTCAATATCAAGTCTTCATCAAGGCGCACTCTGTACCTCATCCTAGAAACAACATTGTTGAACAGCTACGTGGAGTAAGGATGTCTTTCACTTAATTCATTAAAAATATTGATTTATTATGCCAATGCTAGGAAATAAACAGCTGATTTCATATGCATGTTAAATGATCAGGGAAAGAAACAAACAGTTGCAGACGCGTCTGCAAGACTATCTGCACATAGTGTGTTAGATAGTGAATTTTAGGAGAGATTTGTGCCATCAAACATATGCGAATAGGAAGAAGACGCATAACTACACATGTGCTAAAAATTGGTGAAAATCGACCAAAAGGGACCGAACTGCTTATATTCAAATACAACCGGGTACACGCGGTATCGATAATAGTACCACAAGGGATGATGGAGATACTATGACAACAAGAACACGTAAATATTGCAAAACAGGGCCGGATAAATTGGAACGAATATAATATCAGTTACAATTAATAACAAAAGATGACAAATTAAAAAAACTCTCAGGGAATTGATTAAAATAAAAATAAAAGAATTGTGGAAAAATTGTGAACAGTGTAGAAAAGATAACGAAAAATTGAAAAAGGTGATAAGAGAAACAGAGGATTTCCAGGGAGCAAAGAAGTAGATATTGGAAATAGGGAAGACATTAGAAGTCGATAATTTAGGGAAATAAGGCAACACGACTTGCAAGACATGGAAGAGAGACTAATAGGTGTAATAGAGGAGCGCTGGAACTTGTACCAGGAAAGAGAACAAGGAAAAAAGAGCAATTGGTAAATAGGATAGAACATGCGGGAGTGATTGAAAGGCAAGAAAATGTGTTAGAGGAAGTAAGAAGAATACAGGGACAAATGGAAATAACAACAATCGCGCTGAAAAGCAAGATAGAGGAATGCACACGTCAGACAAATATGATACAGCGGGAAGAAGAGGAGCAAGAAGCAGGAGGAACTTTTGCAGGAGTGATATGCAGGCGGAGAAGAAAGGAAAAGGTAATATTGGTGGGCGAAAAGCTGGAGGCTGGAAAAATAAATATAGTTTAAAAAGTACATGGAACTGTGCGACTGCTAGAAAAGACACCAGAGATTGTGAAGATAGATGATTGCAGGATGGTTCGAGGAGAGAAATTATTACGAAATGGAGAAGGGTAATATGAGTACAATGGTAGAAAAGATTATAACATTGCATGGGAAGTTGCAAATAGAGCATCCAAAGAAGATAAACCCGAAAGTAATCATATACAATGTGGATGAGCAAAAAGAAGATGAGGTAATACAAAAATTGATACATCAGAAAGGGGATACAGAAAGGGATAAAGTTAGACTAGTTCAAAAGATAGGGAAGAATGAATGGAAAAAAAATTGGGTATTAGGAGAGTACTGTGCGTTATATAGACAAAAAATACAACAAGGAAAAGTTTATATTGGATTTAGATCATATAGAATACACATCTATCGAACCACTTCGGTGCTATTTGTGCCACCGTTTCGACCATTTGGCAAAATATTGTAAAGAGGAGGATCAATGTTGTGGACATTGCTAGTAAAAAGGACATGACCAGGGAGATTTCAAAGTAGTGAGAAACAAACCGGTTTGCATCAATTGTAGGAGAAAGAATAAAAGGAGTGATCATAATGTGTGGAATCGGGAATGTGACGAATACAAGAAGGTATGATAGATAATAAAGCTGCATACCAACTGTGGGAATTAAAGTGATGCAGTAAAATTTGCACTGCAGCCTATAAGGTGCAATGGAATTAACAAAATATATAGAAGATAACAGCATAGATGTACGCGCCATACAAGAGCCATATTTGAACATAGGGCATATAACATATACCAATACGGATGAGATGTATACATTGGTATGGAGGACGATCAGCGATTCTCATATGTAACATACAATTAGACGTCATGGAAATTAAAGAATACTCTAAAAGGGATATGCCGTGTAGTAAAAGAGGACATAAATGTGATAATAGTAAATGTATACGTAATATTTGGCAGTAAAAGAACAGAATTTTTCGCGTAACAAGATAATATTATACATATATAAGGGCCAGGAAATATATTTGTGTGGAGATTGGAACCGTAGATCTACATTGTGGGGAGATCATGCAGAGAACATGAGAGGAAAAGAGTTAGAGAAGATAATTTTTGAGAAAGATCTTAGTATAGTGAATATGTACGGGATTCCAACCTTCTATGGTGGAAATGGTACATCTATAATCGACCTAACTCTAAAGGGAAGGAAGGAACGGACTATGGCAAATATGTGGGAGATTAATGAAGAGATCGAAAGTGATCAAATGACCATAATGTTTATGATAGAAGAAAAACATAAGAATAAGAAAGAAAGGAGAAGATTAAATTATAGGAAAATAAATTGGGGAATGTTCCAGAAAGAACAAATGAGCATGAAATATAAGATAACAGGTGATCCAGAAGACATAGATCAGCGGGTAGAAAACCTGCATCAAACTATATTGAGAATAGTAGTCATATTGTGCAAAAAAAAAGTGGGACAGAGAAGAGGACAAACATGGTGGGACGAAGTATTACAGGAATCCTAGAAGGTACGAAACAAAAAGAAGAAGCGATATAAAAGAATGAAGAAGGGAACAGAAATATATGAAACGGAGAGGAAAGTTTGTAGAGAGTACTTAAAAGTGTTTAAGAAGTTAATTAGGAAAAAGAAACGGACAGGTTGGGAGCAATTTGTATCAGATAACATGTCAACGAATATTTGGGACCATATGTGATAGGTAGGGAGAAAAACAAGAAGAGAACGATTTGGAAAACAACCAAAAAGGGAGATGCAATAATAACAGACTGAACAGATACAGGTAAGCAATTGATTCAGGACATATTACATGGAGAGGAAGAGCAAATAATGCAACACAGGGAATATGAGTATATGGAGACAAGTAATGAAGAACAAATAACATATGCAGAGGTATTGAAAATAGTGACTGGACTCAAAAACAACAAGAGCCTTGGATACGACCGTATCACGAATGAGATGATTAAAAAAATGGAGCCAATTTTCGGACAAGAATTGGTGAATACTTTCCAATTTGTACCAGTTACGGACATTTTTCGCGAAATTGGAAAATTGGGTTATTAAAGTTGTTCTTAAAAACGGTAAACAGACCAAGTTAGCTCATCGTACAGGCCAATCACTTTATTATCTGGAATAGGAAAAAAATTAAACAAGATAATACTGGAAAGATTGGACAAAGAATTAAAGCGAAAGTCTCATGCAAACCATTACGGCTTCACCGCTGGACTAGGAACAGAGCATGCGGTTAGGCACTTGTTATGGAAGGTCAAAGAAAGATCATCACGATATGTACCCATTGTATGCATTGACATTCAAGGAGCGTTTGACAGTGCCCCATGGTCCTCGATAATAAAAGAATTTGAAAAGAGAAGTATACCAATGCAACTAATGAAATTAATAAGGTCGTATCTGGAAGACATGAATGTGATTTGAGAAATAGGTAATGATACAATAATAAGTACAATGCGGCAAGGCTGTCCAGAAGGTAGCCATTCCGGCCCAATTTTTTGGAAGGTGGTTATTAGTGTTATACTGGAAGCGATGGACCAAGAAAATTTTGAAATAATTGCTTATGCAGACGTCATAGCCATATTAGTAAAGGCAGCCGGAAGCATTTGGAGATAAAAAGTACAATAATATTAGAGAAATTTGAGAAAAAATTTCTCTAAACTAAATACTGTGCTCCAAATGAATAAGATAATAAAAAGAGAAGTCACAAAAACAAATTTACTCCACAACTACATCAAAAAATATATATCATATCTCCATTTACTTAGTAACTTACGAATCTATTAAATCTTAAACAACAGGCAACAGGCAATTCAAGAAAAAAAGAATGTCATTCATTGTCAAACCGACTAATAACCACGCAGAGTCGAGTGGTTATTTATTTGTTCGAATTTCTCATCAGACATTTTACCTCCACCAGCAAAAGTGTAATTGGTTGAGAACAGTAAAGCACTGCTATTGTTCTGCCACCACAAAGTGGGTTCGAATCCCAGTGGCACTTGTGAACTGATTTTTGAAAATGGTATATACCACAATTTAGCTTGTAATATCTGTTTGGGAGCTATAATAAACGAAACCTTAATTCATGCTCTCAAATTGCTTAGGAAAATCTTAAAACATACGCTGAGCAATTGTCAATTCGGCAACGTGGCATGGCACTTTACGACAAAGTTCATCTGCCGACGACAGAACAAAGGTTCTATAGAATAATTTCTATTCATGTTCTCTTTAAGTTTCAATATTTTAGTTTTTTCATGTGTAAATAAAAGTGTTCAATAATATATTTTACGGGGAATTTAGAAAAGTTCTTCAAAATTTCAATAAACATGTGCAAAAAAAATTTATATTGAATTTAAAAGCAAATAATTTATATTTAAAGAAAACAATGATACTAAAAGAAATTCACGAGTTCGTAATTATACCCCAAGTATTAAAACTTTATTTTAATAAAAATATTGAGTAGGAAACGGGTCTAATATATATCCAAAC
>NNCF01127922.1:76962-159320 GCA_002313205.1 Laupala kohalensis | reverse complement strand
CATCTAGATTTACAACATTATACATTTGGAGAACAATGTTTACTAAAGAAAAAGGTATATGCTCTATTAATTTAAACTAACAGTTTTCGTAGCAATAAAATAGCAATCGCATCGTCCAATTCTACAAAGCTCCATAAACTCAAATTCCCCCTCTACAGAGTAACACGAGGCCGTCTGATCAGATAAGGTATTTCAAACCTTTCTTCTTATAGTCGTAGATGAAAGAAATAATTTCAACCAGGAATACCTAGAAAGAGAGAGAATTTGCGCAGGTGATTTAAACTTTTGCTTTACTTGAACGCAAAGGCTACTTCATTTGAAGGTTAAAGTATACTTTTGAAAAATATTCAAAAACTGTTCCAACTATTTTATTTTTCTTAAATGTACTGTATTCATAGTGTAATTAGTATATGTTTAATCCGCATTATCGGTAAAGTTTGGTATAGATGCAGTGAAATAATTTCCACTCACATCACGTACTTTTTCGTTTTCCAATGGTGAGAATCCAGAGAGTGTGTTTGTAGATATGTCACTTTAATGTTATTTTTAAAGGAGAATAGAAGATAGTGTGCATCTCATGTTTCTCATTGTATTTGGAAACTTCCACCTATACGAACGTCCTTAGTCGCGAATTCACATTCAATGACGGTGTATCCAGTGACGGTAAAGAGAAAGAGAGAGAGGGAGAGGGAGAAAGAGAGAAGTAGGAACAAAGAAAGAAAACAAGAATCTGTTGTTGTATTTCACAATTTCATTTGAATAAATTAATGAAAGAGATTTCAGTTTTAGTTATATTTGTTGTAATCTAAAACACGTTTTTTGTAATATTAATCTCGGATCACGATTTTACATGCTGCACGATTACAACAAGTGTTATATTGTAGATCATTGTATTATTAGAACATGTAATTTATTAGTTCCTTGGGTGGTTTAATGTGATTTATAACACGTGAAATAAAATTTTGTGTTATTAATTCATATTTGATACAAAAGTTTTCTATATTTATTTAATTTCTTTTGACATATATGAAAAAATAAAAGAATCACAAATTACGTGAAATTACGTTAGACAGAAAGAAAGAAAGAAAGAAAGAAAGAAAGAGTGAAAGAAAGAAAGAGTGAAGGAAAGAAAGAAAGAGTGAAGGAAAGAAAGAGTGAAGGAAAGAAAGAAAGAGTGAAGGAAAGAAAGAGTGAAGGAAAGAAAGAGTGAAGGAAAGAAAGAGTGAAGGAAGGAAAGAGTGAAGGAAAGAAAGAGTGAAGGAAAGAAGGAAGGAAAGAAGGAAGGAAAGAAAGAAGGAAAGAAAGAAAGAAGGAAGGAAAGAAAGAAGGAAGGAAAGAAAGAAGGAAAGAAAGAAATAAGGAAAGAAAGAAAGAAGCAAAGATCGATGGAAAGAAAGAAAGAAATAGGAAGAAAGATAAAGAAAAGAACCTATGGTATTAATATGAGTTAATACATTTCAATTTGATTGGAATAAATAAAAGGGATTTGTCTTTTTTTATTTATTCATATCTGAAACGAGGTTTTCATATTATTGATCTGTGATTATTTTTTTAGGTTGCACGATTACTACCAAATTGTTATATCGTGGATAAATATGTCACTAGAAGATGTAATTTATTTGTTCCTTAAGTAGTTTTATATTATTTATAACTCGAGAATTAATCTTTTTTGTTATTAGTTCATATATGAGACAAACGTTTTCTATATTTATTTAATTCCTTTTCACATATATGAAAAACTTAAGAGAATCGCAAATTATGTGAAATCACTTTCGACAATACACATCATTTGTAGGCAATGAGATTTGATTTCCTTACTTCACTATATAAATATAAGAAATTATAGGAATATTTATAAGTAATTTGTGATTCGAATTATACCAATTCCGTACTATATCTTGCAATTATATTCCAATTCTGTTAAAAACTATATTTTATCACAGTATTACGCAAACGTTTTTTTATAGAAAGTCTAATATCGTTTACATTGCCTATGAAGACCTTGCAAGACAACGAATCTCGAGATGTCGTTTAAATATAGAGAATGGTAAAGTTTATTGAAGTCAAGAATATACAGAATATTTTTGTTATAGAAGTCCAAAATGTATATAATAAAAAGTACAAAATATTTCTTTAATAGCGGTGTAATGAAACATTTTTTATCTCGTTACGATTTACCCGTCGCACGATGTTTTCCAAATATGGGCGCCGTTTCAAATAGACCTACGATTGGTCGAACGAAACTTTCCCTGTCGAAGGGGAAGCAGGAGGAGAGACGCGTTGCATACCTAACAGATCCAAAACTGGTCAGAGCGTGGGACTTAGAAAAATAAATGGGCCCTTTTATGTTATCAGTAGTGTACAAGAGGACGTCAACCAATGCATTGCAAGTGTTATTGGGAGTATTGCCAATGGATTTAGAAATTGACAAATATTACTTAAGAGGGAAGATACGGAAAGGAGAAATAGTGCAATTGGGAACAGTACAATTTGATAAGAACACAAAAGGATGGAAGAGAATAATCTGTAAAGAATTAATAGATTGTTGGTATATAAGATGGAAAAAGGCCGCAGAAGGAAGAATAACACGTAGATTCATAACGGATGTGAAGTTTAGCCATGCAAATAGGAGATGGTTTCTGCCACCACCATCGGTATATGAGATTTTAACAGGACATGGCAATTTCCAGGTCTACTTGTATAAAAGAGATCTAACAAAAAGTAAATTGTACAGCTAGATAATAGGGGGTTCCCCACTTTCTCATGGTGGAACTGAAGAGAGATACAAAAAGAAAATGAACATAGATATAACATCTAGATGAAACCCAGGTAATGGCCAAAAGGTCGATAAACCGGGTTGTATAAATGAATTAAAATGTATGTTTTTATGTGTGTGTGTGTTAAGTGAAGCTACGCTCGGAGGTGATAAGCTTGGACGTAAATTTTCAATGTACAATTAGCTATTACTTTTGCTTCACAAAAATATCATTTTCTCATGCTTTTCTAAAACATCTCGTTTCGCATAAAAAGTTCTGTCAGAAAATTCACTTCGGAGTATTTTATTAGATAAAGTTATAAAATGTATAACGTACTAGACAGCAATCTGGTTTATTATGTGTTATAATTTACTGTCTTACTACGATACATATTTAAGTAAATAAACGTATAACATGGCTCTTTCTTGAAATACGCCTAAAATCGGGCATTTTCATATACTCACCTTAATAAAAATATCATTATATATTTCACGAAGTTTTATTTCAACGCAGAATATTTGTTTAAAAAGCTGATATACATAATTGGTTTTTATGTAGGACTTTCGGATATTTCATTTTTGAATTTCAATCTCGAGTGAACATAATTTTGTGTAATCAATATAACCAACTTTTGTTGGATTTGTGTGGATTTCTTCTCGAAGTGACGAGTGGTTTGGAAACAAAAATGTCTTATTAAAAGGATTCTGGGTAGATCCACTCAAGCTCTCAGCTTCAAATTAGTATGTTGTACCTTGCAGGGGACCCTACCAGAAGGATGAATGGTGTTCTTACGTACGTCATTGCCTTGAAGGATACTTTTCTAGCTAAATCAAACCGTTATATTTTCTTGTGCGTATAATTGACATATGCAAAATTTTTTGTAAAGTATGCAATGAAATTTAGCTAGAATCCGTGAGTTAGAATAGTAACACAAAGACAGTGTTTAATCCAGACTATTATTTTGGAAATTTTATAAATTTCACATAAAAAACAACTTCATACTCGATAAGCATTCTTAATTTTGTTAAACTAAAAAAACATAAAAACTACTTTTTATTATAACCGGAAATGGAAAAAAATCTCTTCTGTATAGCTTTATAAGAAAACCATATAGCTTTCGGTGATATTAAGTTATATAGTATTTAATTTTCTATGTACAACTAACGTTTTATTAAAGACTTTGTTTTACGGGGGGAGGGTCTTTCTTCGAACAAGACCACATTTTCGCGTATTTGTTTAGTCGTGTTTGTTTAGTGGTATAATTACAAAGAGTTCAATAGTAGTCAAATCTAGGAATAGAGGCGTCTCAATAGAATTGAATTAACAATCATGTGCTTACTGGATCTATTAGTTGGCTATTAACTTCCAATGTCGAACCGGTTTTCCTCGAACAACAAATCGTACATGAGACGCCTCACCAATTGCGAATGCACTGGAAGCTCTTCTGCGACACGGGGCGGGGGTCAGTAATTCTCGTGGCTCGTGAGCGGTAAACATGCTCGTTATTCACGAAAGAGGTCTTCCAAACCTATTGTGGCCGCGTCTGCCACGAATTCCCCGTTAATAGGCAGTTTGTGCGTAGGGTGATCGGTTGTAATCCACCCTCGCTAGGAAAGGGTGACATTCAATGGACTCATTCGAGGTGTACCTCGTTCGCATTACGATATGCGTTAAAACCTTTCTACTTCACTAATGTGTGCTTCACGTTTGAATTACTTCATATGAACTGATATTGTCACAGTCATTTAAATATGAATATTTACTTATAAACGGTAACTAAATGGGAAAAATATTAACATACGAAACATCTTACAATTGTTTTGATGAAATAAAACTCGTATTTTAATTGAATAAGGATACCTTAAAATGATCAATAAATAGTATATGTTTTCTTGACATCAATTAACCGATTCTCTGTTAGTGTAAATAATCACTGATTTGATTCCATTGCACCGTCCCTTGAAATTATATTTTGTGCAAACGAGTTTACTCTAATTTCTAGAGTAATAAAGCCGAATCGTAAAAATACCACATCGTCAAATAATTGTAATAGATAGATGATTATTGTCAAATAGCGTGAGAGATTGTGGAAATATGAAATCAAAATTTTGGTAGAGTACATTATATTCCAAACAATATGACACTTTTCAAATTGTATCTAAGCACCCATAATTTATTTGAACGAAATGGTATCTTATGATTAATTCAATAAGTTATTCTTGAATAAAACGACCGTATTACACTGACATTTATTAACTTACTGGACGAGCCCTAAAGCCCCCCCCCCAAAAAAAAAAAACTTACTGGAGACACAAGGTTTCGCCCTTACTGTGCGTCATCGTCAAGCAAAAGTGAAGAGCTTACACAAACCAAAATCACAGAAAACAAGAGTACAAGGATCATATACAAAATAAAATATTTTTTAAAGTTTTTAATGTTTTTTTGTACTTTTGACATTCCGTTGATTTTTTGCTTGTTGTAAATATTATATGTAGTGATGTTGTTTCCGCGCCTTGATATTTTATTTTGTATATAATCCTTGTATTCTGTGATTTTAATTTGTGTAAGCTCTTTACTTTCCCAATGTTAGACCGTTAACGTATTTGCTTTTGCTCTGTTTTTCATCACTTGCCTGATGATGACCCACAGTGGGGATCAAAACTTTGTGACTCCAATATTGTGTAATAAGGTTGTTTTGCTTAAGAATTAATATTATACAGACGTAATTAAAATATGGATAAAATAAGTTATCTCGTATAGATAATCTCATCTCGATACGAAGACTGTGGGTTCTCTGGTAAATACCAACACGAATCGACCCTTCCCGATGTGAATTGAAAGCTGTATTGTTAAAGATAATGTGATGGATTTCATTGCTTTCCAGGTGTGAACACAAGACATTATACGATTCATCACAATTCGATACTGCACAAAGGGTGGCAGCCCTGAGACAGGGACAAGAGCGTCGAAGCGTTTTCATTCGATGCGCGAGTAGCCTCCCAAGTGCCCGTCCTCTCATACCCCGTCCTACTCTCTCTCCCTCCATACCTACAAGTGGAATGATGCAGGAGGGGAAAGTGTAAGAATGAAGCAGACCCGGTCACGCACCGGACCCCTCGCTCGAGTCCGAAGGAGAGCGAGGAGAGAAACTGGGGTTCGAAGCGAGTTGCAACAGCCGGGATTCGAATCGTGGTGTCACCTTTCCCCGCAGCGACGGTGCCCTAGGGCAGACTGATGCTCTCGTTGCCCACCTGCTCACTGCCGGCCAAACGAGCGTCGTGCCCCGGGGCTTCGCGGAGTTCGGATGGTGTGGCGACGCACAGTGGACGCGAATGAACGATTTCGCGATCTCAACTCTCAATGGGGATTATTTACATTGTTTAACTGCATCAGGTTGAACTGGGATTTCCTACTGTTTATTTTTTACTTTATTATTTTTTATGATGAGTTGAGGTTCTGGTCGTCATGCTTGGTCTTCCACCTAACCAGATGAATTTGAAGAAGGAATAGTGAAAGAGTTGTGTTTGACCCTTAGAGTACATTTCAGGAGAAAATACATAATTAATCGTGCTTTATTTTCACCCATAAGAGTTTGTAACTGCCTTTTGACAGTAAATTTATTATTATTATACCTTGATAGAGCAAGGATTATTTTCGAGAAAACTGCAAATATCTTTCGAATGAAAATAAATTACTAAGAGAGTACGGGAATATAATTTTTTGAAAGATATATCTTTAATAATATAGTAGTTATTTTACTTGTATTCTCTATTGGTATTCTATTGATTTAATGACATCTATTATGTCTTTTCAATATCGTATGATTCGAAATTTATGAATGTGAGAAAGTAATTCGTTTTATTATCATTCTCAAATTATAATGTTTTCCAGATAGATGTAAATTTATTACAGAAGTTTTAGGGAGGTGTTAATTTATTTATGTTCTCATTCTTATTTTTCCTTAACAAACTACAAAAATTAAAACGTCGATTTAATCCACTACTTTATAAGCAACAAACATATTAAATGCTGAAAAATATCATTCATTTTATGATAATTTATATCCATTAAATTACCCCTATTCATTGCTACTATTAATTGTACGGGTAGACCACTGCTTCTGTAAGAAGGTAATTGTTCCAACCACTCCGATGGAATGAATCCCTGAAGCATCCAGTAATTGAGACCTTCATAATGATGTTTCCATGCACTGTACAAAGTGCGCCGTTGTGGACAACTCCACGAGGGGCATAACTGAGACCATGCGCACAATGGCCCAGCCACTTCCGCATCTCTCCTTCCAAATCAATTAGTCAACATACGACCATTCTTCAGACATGCTATGAAATCTGATAATTCGTACATGCATTCATCAACGTAAGCTCCAGCACGGTTGCGGTATCACTTTAGTCTTGGGATTTATGAATCAGCATTAAACCTGTGTTTGAAAATCTAAAGTGAAATGTATCTTTCTCTGGTTATGCATTTTAGAGCTCATTTTACATTACTAGGTTACCTAGACCTTAAACTAACCTCTGGGGAAATCCAGTACATTTGTTTATTTTGGAGACGTATTGGATTATTTTCAATAACGGCACAGCACATAATCAATTTAAATAAAAAACTTACGGACATGAGTGGAACTATAAAGTGGACAGAAATGTTACCAGATACGCCGCCTTCTGTGTATTAATACGAAGAACTTTTAGATAACACAGGATTCGTGCAGGAGTGAAGTTTAAGAATATTTAATTTATATTTGAACTTTGGTGTGACATTTTGCGACGCATCTTTAATTGATTTTCTTCTAAATGATATAAATTAGTTTCAGAACAAAAATATAATGACTCTAATGAGATAATATGAAGAATTTTAAAATAATGATTACTTAAATAATTTCGAAAATGTTTACACAAGAATCGTGTAAGCATAACGAGTTGGTTGAGACTCCTCATGAAAGGAGAATATGACAATTATAATTTTATGATTATGACTCATCAAATGCAGGCATTTACTCCCGTTTGATCTTTGTTGTGTATCCTCTTTTCTTCAATGTTGTGGGTTCGTGCAGTTAATAGACGCAAAAGGAAAACAGCAAGAAGTATAGAGCTGGTTCTTCTCTGATACACAAGTTCAAACCAAGCGGATATAGTAGAAGTGAAATTACAACTTCCTTCACGTCAATTTCTCTCTAAATCTTGGGATGTAATACGAGTAAACACACACAAATGCCCATTTAATACACGTATTTTTTGTCGTTATGGGCATTATGAGCTTATTACAGATGCAACGCTGTTGAAATGCATTCGGATACCCAGGCTTTACTTACGTTGTGGTCATTAAAATAATTGAATGGTGAAGGCGTGCCTGGGGGTGTTGAACACGACTATTCGCGTCAATGTGTTAGGGTCGTCACACGGATATATTACAGGTTTTGAAGGTCTTTGCAACCACACTGCGTCACTACATTATTATCTTCACGACGAATAATCTTCAAGAAGAATTTGTACTCCCTCGCTACAATATTAAGAATTTGTGTGTAACAATATGGTCAACGGGAAGCTAAGAGCAATTACCAAATTAAAGAAATACACTTTTAAAACTGTAATATTACAAAACAATATTTCTCTCAACAAACAAAATTTTCTGTACAAATCATAAGAAGTGTGTGTATCTTCGTATCTTCATCCAAATCCTATAGATCCAACAGTTATTGAACCATTTATCTCAAATACCGTAAATAATTCCATACAATTTTGTTCAAGAAAGAGCCCCGTCCTCGATACCATGTGGATTTTGGTCGCAAGTTTATAACACACTTGAGATACAAACAGGCAAAATTTTGTAGGTATCAGTGCAATCTTTATTATTTAAACAATAGTATTTAAATATTATTAATGTAAATTGGGAAAATAAATAAATAAATTTAGTGTCAAAAAAGCAGTACAAACTGCGTATGACCACGTGGAGGACAATAAACTTATTTACTCTCCGGAAACAAGCAAGGGACCATCCCATCAATTCCGATCAAGGGCCGTAAGGCAGAGGCGGATTCAAAAATTTCAGCAAAAATTCCTATATAAGATAAAAAATTAGCTGCGAGTTATAATACTAATAGAATGTCAATATGTTTATAATTTAACGCAAAAAATGTACATGTATAAATTATTATCGAACAATAGATTATTCTGAGTGTAGTGTTTAAAAATCATAATTGAAATAACACTAAATTCACGATTTACGAGTATTATTACAATAAGCATGCCCCTAGACAAAGCCTAGAGAACCTGTTTAAGAAATCCGCCTCTACCCGAAGAAAAAACCGGAGCAAAACCCGGGCCAGAATGGGGTTTTAGTTTTATGTTTTAGTTTTAATTTAATGAGATAAGCCAATGCAATGTATCTTCATATTATGTAATTCCCGAGTAATCCTAGTAAATAAAGAGGTTTTATTTCTGTAATTCGTGTTATTGTTGGGATTAAATGGATTATTACTGTGAAACATTGTAGAGCTAATCTTTGAAACATTATTAATGAGGGTTTGGTGAAAATTTATAATGTCCTTTAAATTCCGTTACATTTCTTACTTCTACAATTCACAATCAAATCATTTATTCAAATCTTCCACGCTCAGAAAATCATGACTAGCCTCATTATTGGTTTACGCCTGGATCCCGCTAATAATGAAGTAAATGTTTTCATCTGTATGTCATTGCTTGTCTTCTCCGCCAGAAGCGCTTCAGGCGCTGCCACCGCCAATGCGTGGCAGTATTTCTGCAGCGTTGTGGCGCGTCGCGATTTTTACGGGCTGGCGCGGCAGCGCGTTAATTCCCGCGGGCCCGCTCGATAAACTTTACGCCGCGGCTCGTAACTCGCTTTCCTCCTCCTTCTCTTCTTCTTCCTCCACCTTCTCCTCCTCCTTCACCGCCGCCGTCACCACAAATTTGAATTTTTATCGCAAAGTCGCCATCCTGCCTGAAGCGAGACTGAAACTCCCGCCCCCGCTTGTAAAACACGACAGTCTGCGGGGATCGACGCAACAGCAGCGCTTGTGGCTTTCTTGCCTCTGTACAACCCCATCCCGTACTTTCCTTTTCTCCTCGTCCCCCTCACCAATTCCCGCGTCGCAACCTCCTGCCACATCCTTCCAGCCATGATTACCTCGCTGGGACTTGTTTTGCTACTTCCAAAAACGTTCCTTCCACATAAGAAGGTTTTAGGAACTCGGAAATAGACTTGTTTCGTATGTTGCATACTGAAAAGATGATTTCATTTTTTACGCTGCTGCTTCGTGTTTGTTTATTTTATGTTTTTTTTTCGTTGGATGAAGAGAAGGAAAATGCGATTAAATTCTTGGCCAAGAGATTTCCACGGCTGGGAGAGAGACGGTTAAACAGGTTAAGAAACGGTTAAATATCCTCTTGACATGAATATGATTATGACTTCTTGCTTTCTTATTTTGCTGAGAGAAAAATGTTTTTTTTTTCTGTTAAGATTATGGAGAAGACAGTTACATTAGAGTAGGGATGTTGTTAATACTATCAAAATACTTTATCGTAGCGTTTCGTTCATTAAAAGTGTTAACATTTTCATTAAACTTCAAGGAAAATTTACGAGCTTTATCAAATATCTTTATATACTCATCATTTTAATGTCTGACGATAATATACATTTCACAGGAGAAGTCTTTCCAGTAAGAGATTATTCCATAAACTCCTTTTTCCATCTCTCTCAACACACTCCCTACACGAGTTGATCCGTCGGTAGACAAATACGTCTATAAAATAGTTTACACCCTTGACTGACGAGTAATATCTTCCAGTATCAGGGGCGACCCACAAGCGGTTCTGACTCAATAAACAAGGGCCTGCAGGTTTCCCACGGTAACTCACCGAGTGCTGTCTGTGTCTGTGAGGGCTCTGCTGGCCTGCCTCCTTCGTCACCACTTAAGTCTCCATCATCTCCATCTCGCTGGGATCCTTTTCTTATTTTTCTTTCTTCAAATCCAGTATAACTGTCAAAAAAAAACGAATTTATGAGTTTTATACCGTCTTAAATTCAAACAAAAATCTTGAATCATGGCTGGGTGTAAACGTAGTTAATTGAACATGGCTCTCCAATTTCGTTGATCATGCTTAAAGCACAAAAAGTTTTGTTTACGACTGGATTTAGTGAAAATTGGAATTTTTCTGTTAACATTATTTGCGAAACGTAACAAGAAAAAAATATTTTCAATAATTCTTTGTCGTAAAAAAAAATTTAAGAAATTTTGACTCAAAATATTTTTGTAGACTTTGTTTGTAGAACAATTACAGCTTTTGTACCTACGTTTGGCAAACAGCAAAATAATAAACAAGTACATAACGTTCGTTACAAATGACAAAATGCAATAGTATATAACAATTCCTCGTATACTTTACTTGTTGTTTCTCGTAGTGACTAATGTGCATAATATGATTAATTGAAGCATTTAAGTCTTCATTGATCCAGCTTAGTTTTTTTCATCCACATCCTAAGCTTTGATTATCTTACAGCCACATGTGGAATATCTTCATAAATTTCTGCCTCTTTTGTTTAAACTATTATTTTATTCTATTGCCCTCATCTCGTCATCGCCGTCTCTTATCGCCTCACCACCTTGTTGGTCAAAGCGCGTCGTAAAGCTCCGTCCGGCGTATAAACCCCCTTGCTAGAATATAGCTTCATCCCACTGAGAGTCTCTCTATCAACGAGGAAGTAACATTATCTCAAACATAAACAGCATTGACGCCGAATAGCGTATGGTGTAATATTCTCTGAGGTACGAAGTGCGTTCGGAGAAAATGAAGTAGATGAGACTCAAAATAAAATTACAGCTGGAGTTAAAAAATATTAAGGAGTTATGAAAGGAAAATATTGTGAGTGGTTGAAAATAAATTTTGTAATTATGCTATTGTTAAATATGTCATATTACTTTAGTAAGATTTTATATAACCCTGTTTGGCCTTCGTCAGGTGTAACATGTCCCACTTTAAATTTTCAACATAGGACCTTCTGTCCTAGTAAGGTTGAATGATGTATTTGAAAAGGATTTTTCGTGTGACAATCCTCTAACGAGTGAAGAAAGCTTTAATTGTCGAATGTCCATATGGAGATTCCAAATCGGTGGATGGGTGTGGAGAAGTGGTGAGAAAACTGGGAGTGAATAAGTCGAAATCTGTGGTGTTGCGTATCGGGGATGGAGGCACAAGGAGCCACAACGACCCGTGCTTTTACGAGGCTTAAGCGCACCGATATACGCCGCGGGGCAATCGCATGAGCGCACGGCCGCCGTGTGTCAGTCGACGTGGATCGCCGTCTGACGTTCCCTCCTCCACCCACGTTCTCTGCCACAAACCCCGACCTGCTACTCCCCAATTCCACTGCCGCCGTCGCTGCGCCGTACCGCCTCCGATAAACCCACCGCTAGCTTTATGGCCCATGAACGGTCCCGCTACAAGGCGCAACCGGAAACACTGCGGCCGCCTTAGGCGATCATGCCAACCGGTAACCTCCATCCTCTTCTCCTCCAGCACCATCAACCCTCCTCCATCGAATCCATCGCTGCCGCTTCCCCGACACTTTGTCTCTGCCTCAACATCTATTTTCAGTTCCACGAGTATCTCCGTCGAAGACATCGCCACTTCCAATAGATCGTGAGAAAACGATTGAGCCATATAGTTGCGTTAACTTTTTCCACAACGTCCCTGCATTGGTTTACTTTACCAATTGAATTCAGAATCTCATTTGTTCCCGTTGCCTCTCTTAACTATTGTTCAACTTTTAGAGCGTATTGGTCCCCGATTCTGAAATTCTACATATTTTAAGTTTTTTAATTCATCCATACATTTACATATTGTTTATCTTCTGTTAAATTTTACCTTATTTTGATAGTATCTTTTATTGTTTCGTGCTTAAGAACCGTATGTAATCAGTTGTATCAATTTTCTTACCTTAGTAGTCATTTGACTGAAATTACAACCATTACTGTGGAACTTCATATATCACTTAGGGAGGAGGCCACGTAATTATTTTAAAACGTGTACTTCATTTTATTTTAAAATATATACTTTTTTACTTAAGAGTTGCAAAAATCTTAGATTTCTTTCGGTATAATAAGAACATATTTCAAGTGTTAGAAAAGAGAACGTAATGAAATCAAGAAGAGTCACAGAGTCTCATAGAACTNNNGGGGGGGGGGAACAGTCATAATATAACTCTGCCAGTATTTTTTTTATTTCTTGCGTTTCAACCTTCACTTGAGTTGCCGATGAAGGTCGACTCAACCATAAAGCAGTCGTAATGATTACTCTGTCGCTCATAACAGTTCCAATTGTCGTTGCTTTCTCTCTCCTTCCAACTGATGGGTGTCCTGTCGCTATTGCCTGTCTCGACTGCACAATGACTTCCATGGAAATGTGTCTTCGTTTGTTTTACTCCCTGCTGTTGTTGTAGCTTCCATGTCCTCTTCAGACTCCTCTCCAATTTCTTTATACAGTTCATTGAGTGCTTTTTGTTGAAGACCCCTTAACTGTCCGGTTCTTAAGCCCATATGTAACACCGAATCTCATCAACTTCACTGTAAATTCCCTCACTGAAAGCAGTCAAGTCAAACCTGACAACTTCTTCAATCTATGCCTTTTCAACTACCACCTTCACATTTCTTTTTCATTTCCCGAACTTCGACAAAGCTCTACGAGGTTTCCCCCCCCCCCTCTGAAAATGTCTATAATTTGTAATGAAAGTATTTTAGTTCTGTAAAATAGTGTTAATTTACATTTAATTAAATAACATTGTGAAACAAATTTACAATATTTAAGGGCACATAATCTTAAAAACTAACTTCAATAAATTATTGGGGGGAATGAATTACGATTATTGTAACAAAAATGTCTCTGGTTCTAGTGTTTGTTGTCCTTTCAAGATTTGATTTCGTTTTGTTTCTTTGAATTTTACTACGAAATCTTTGATAGACCTTTTCTTCTCCCCCTCCACCCATCTCATCCGTCGCCAGCGCGTGCAGAGAGCGCGACGGGCAAATGGGCCTCTTGTCTCCACGATGTGAGCGGCGGCGACGTTGGAGGAGGAGTTACGAAGCAGTAGCGCGGGCGGGAACGACCCATACTCTCATCGCCGCTTGCTGCGACCGACCGCCGAACTCGTGCTCCGAGCTCCTCCGTTTTATGGCTTTCGAAGAATAACTGCGTTGTATAAAATAAGAAAGAATTTCTTTACTTTTTCTTCTGTCTCTTTTCTCTTTAGACCTATTTCAATTCACGTACAAACAATGGAAAATCAAACTAAACAAATGTTAATTAAAAAAGAAAGAAGATATTGCGATTCCTTTTTTTTCTTCTCTCTCTCTTCTGGTAATATTGCGTAATTTTTGTGTGTTCTTTCTAGTGTATTTTTTTTATTAAAGAATATTTATAGTTTTATTAATTTTGCTTTTTAGCTTGCAGTTCAGTATACAATGCATACCAGTGAATGCTAACTATTTTTGCCATAGTTATGTGCTGGAGTATTCTCGTACGATGCAATCTCATATCACAACTTACAATGTTCTTAGCAATAAAACTAGAAGCATTAAAGGAAATTCGTTAATTTTTCATTTCATTTTTATTCCATTTCTGTATGTAGCTTTTATAAGGTTATAGTAGTTCGATCAGGAAGCAACTACTTTCAGGAATGTTTAATATTTATTTAATTATTACTTTTTAGTCATAATCAATAAAAATAAATAACTTTTTAACTTTAAGGACAACTACTTGAATCTAACAGTTGACAGAATTAAAAAAGTAATAATAGCTTTCCAGCTTCTTAAGAAATTACTATGGAATGGAGTATTTTCTTGGTTAATTAATAATCGAACTGTGTGACGCTTACATATTTGCATGCAATATTACATCGGAGGAGAGTCACTGAGTCACTTAACTTGAACAATTTAAAGTGGAAGATAATCCTATGTTGAATTAAATCGATCACCCCATTATGATTTCGTGTTCTCGTGAAGAACCAAACGAGGTGGCAAGAACGCAGTTTGGGTGTGTGAATGTTTTTTTTTTTTTTTGCACCTGTTCTTTTTAACAATATGAATTTTGAGAGAAAAGTGTATATTCTCTGTGACTACAAATAAACCACATTCTTGGCATGATCTTAGAATGCCACACCCGCCGCAGTCCTATAGGTTCGATCAACCAATGGCACCTCGGTGTCTGCCGTGGGCGCGTCGGCTACCGGTGACGGCGACCGGACGTTTAACAGAGCTCATTGGGGCTGATAAGGATTTATTTGCGTCGGACGGCTGGTGAGGATGAGGGGACATGAGGTCACCCGGCTGGTTTGGTCGCCCACGCGTTATCCAGCCTCAATTCAATGGGATGCCTCCTCAACCGAACGCTATCCAAACCACTAAGGAGACTTATGACTGTTGGTAATATTTATAGGTTTAAATGAAGAGGTAGTTCCGATCAGTGGCAAGCAATGAAAAGAGTTTTTTATGTTGGTGATTGTTTTTTAATGTTCTCCATTGATAGAAATTGTGCAGTTTGTAAATATTTTTATAGAAAAATTTTGTATTAGAAAAAATGATTCTGAAACTCTTCCAAAAAATGAATCTAATGTACAGTACAATTATGTGTCTACCGTTTATTTATTATTATACTGCCAATATCGAAAGCGTAAAAAAATGTTCCTTCAAAATGCATTCTTTTATGTCGATGAATTTTCATTTTCAAGTATAAATTTTTAAACGGCACAACTAAAATAACATTTTTAATCAATTACAAGTCAACTATAATTCTATAATTCACTGTATTATGCGTGCGCACTTGATAAAATCGTCAATTTTTGGATTAATTCATTTTGATCAATTAGACATTTTTACTCCAATTTATGTTTAATAATCTACTGGTGGAGGTAACTATTTTACAATAATGTTCTTTTGCAATTTCTTTAAATCTAATAGGAAGTTCTCTAATAGTTTTAATGTATGACTTTAGTTCGTTTCTATAGTCATATCCTGCGTAAAAAAAAAGTTTCTGATTTCCTTTTCGTTAAACGTCTGACCTCTTGAGTACTATCTTTGTAAAAAGGAAATGTTTTTGGAATAATTTTTTTCGTGATGAAGTTTCTTAGATAACATTTTAAGAGAGGTAAAAATATGGAACCTACGGTTACATTTGTACGTAGATCAAAATGAATTTCAACCGTAAAACTTTGTCCTCACATAAATGCGCAGTAACAGAATGGCTCCGTTATTTTCATGGAAGCTTTAATCCTGTTTTTGTACCAGCATATGAGAGACGTTTTATATGTTTACGCAACCATGCGCATTTGACCCTGTCATCTTTCCAATAGAATAATCCTTTCCCTCATCGCATGTTATTCTCTTCGCTGAGCCATATAATGCGTGGAAACTCGTAAACGCTTGTTGGTTTTGCATATTGCATCCCGATTTCGTAGCCACCGCTGGCCACACGTCAGCATCCGCGACCCACAGCGGGTCTCAAACAGGTCGATTTCCCAAGTACGAGTATCCCTTTGACAGAGACGATCCGCGTAGATAAGGGCAAAACGGCCGTGTTTCCACACTCATTGACAACATTATTGTCGCAGTCGTCGGTGGTCACAGCCGTTAAGGAGCGGGGCGTTTATCTTGTCGATTGCCTTTCCATACAGCGCGGAATATAGCCACCCGACGGGAAAGCAGGTTGCTTGACGTGTTCCGGGGCGCGGTGTTCACCGCATGTTTGCGTCGACGCGAAATACTGAGCAGAGCAAGGTCGTAAAAGGATACTTGGCATCAACTCCATGTTCAAGTACTTTACGAGATGGTTTTAACGCTGGCAATATTCACTCTACTTTAGTGGAAACCGGGAGAAAGAACTGATCTTGTTCTCGGTAGTTCAGGAGTTCCTCTCACTAATGTGAAATACGGAGATGTAACCATAAAAAAGATTTTAGGCCAAGGGTATTTGCTACTATGTAATACTGAAATGTTCTTGAAGCTTTAGAAATGGTTTGGATATCGATCGTGTCACTACTGTGAAGATAAAACGTATTGTCGGAGATACTCTTTGTAGAATATTGCATCTCATACGTAAGCAAATATCTCAATCAATAAAGGTTTGGGATTCTGGAATATTCTTTATTTCATAGCAAGACTTATTTCGCTTGTTGAACAAGACATTTATGAGTATATCGTTTGATATAAAGAATATACTTTCATAAAAAATTTGTAAAAATTTTGTTTAGAACGTAACCCAACTATGCGTTTATTCCTTCGTTTAATAAGCAACATGGAATACGAGTTTCCATAATACGATCTTTTTGAGAAACATAAAAAGAACATTACATCCATACTCGTTTTTTTTAACGAAAGACGCTTAATATTAATAATTTTTTTATTTAAACCAACGAATATATGTCATATGCTATTCCCAATTCGTTCGTTATTCCTGCTATTCCGTTTCTGTAAGACCACGACCCTGCACTAAATTAATTTCTCTGTAATATCTTTATTTTAGAACAGATTCCGTTGATGCAGCTTTACGAACAAACCCCATCGCGGAGAATATAAATATTTAGCGGTCCAAATCTTTCTGCCCTGTTCGCAATCATAATAGAGCGCATAATAAAGCGTGGAGTGTTTGGGGTTCGAGCGCGCTGGAGGGTGCCACCGCCAACCGCTCAAGCGTCTGCCGCCTCCCCGCCTACACCACGTGACGGCTTATCTCGCCAACAATGCGCAGATACGACTGCGGCAGCGGGGACGGAGGCAGAGTTAGTTTGTTCCTCCGCCGCGCCGCTGGGAGAGACCTAGGCACAGGGGATTTATCCACTTAGCGGCGAGTGCAGTGAGCGCTTCACGGAGACCGGCAGATTACTTCAAGTGGCTCTGGATTTCACCGGATTTTTTATCCCCACTCCCCCCTCATCTTTCGCGAGGCTGGTTGGTCAGCTCACCTGCCGCAGATGTTCACCACGGCGGTGGTGGTTTTGCTCAGTCTCTGACTGGCACAAGGATTACGGTATACGCGTTGCACACGAAGGCAATGATATTCGGCTGTTGGAGAGGGGTGTGCTATTTTATTGGGAGCGGTGAGCATAGTGACGGAAATGTTGATGTGCCTCGAGGAGTGGCAATGACAGCTGTAAATGTAACTGATAGAAAGATCGAGCATTCAATCAGGAACGATAGAATTGGTGACGAGTAAACTCTGAGTACTGAAAATGAATCGTCGGTGGAGAAACAAAACGATTATATTACTAGTAATAATAATGTTGTGGGGGTAAGAATTAAACAATGACGTTGGCAAGGGTGAGGTAGAGATTGAAGAGTCTGGAGCTTGATAAAAAAATCTTATAATATTTTATGTAATAAATGGAATGTGATCCATAGCTAACCTATCCTCATAGTTAGCTTCTTATTCCCTTATTTCACGCATTTAATAAAGAAGATAACTATATCCGCCGACTTGTAAAATAAACTTTGTTTGAACACGGTTCACCAATAATCTTCTGAACAGACTAGAAAGAAACTTTCCTTGGCATTAAGAGTAGAATCAGCTCTGTTAAATTTTGATGCGAAATAAGAGAATGGATTAAGAAACTAAATTTAAAATGATATTAATTTTTTAAATACGTTATTGATAGGTAGCCCAACTGATTGTTTCTGAATGTTTCTGAAAAATATAGGACTGACAACAGCGTGGATGGTAGGTAAATGAAAACGTTTCGTTGTATTCCGATATCAGTAAACCAAAGATCAAGAGCAATCCAATTTATATTGGTATTCTGTATAAGTCTTTTCTTATCTTTGTATGATCAGTGAGTAAAAAGCAGAAAGATCAGCAGCGAGTGCTATGCAGGCAGGGGTCGGATGCAGTGAGTGAGTCTGCTCTGGGATCGCACGAGAGCTAGCGCCCTTCTGCGACGGGTCCTCGACGTCGTCCCCACCCTTTCCTCCCCCTAGATCTTTGCGAGGGCGAAGGGCGCCCCGCTAGCTGTGGCGGAGTTCACGTCGAGCGCTCCACCGCACCGCCACCGTCGGTTTACCCCGACAAAAGACAGGCGGACCCGCGCTTCATTTTAATTGCGTCCTCATTGGTCAACAATGCGCCATTGTGGATCCTTTGTCCCAGCCCTTGTTTCTGTGTTTTATGAGGATGTCGAGGGGCGGCATATGCATCAGTGAGAAGGAGCCAATAAGAGGCAGCGATTTGAATACGAGGTGGTGGAGGCGGTAGCGAAGGCGGAGAGCGACGGAGCGGGGACGGACGTAATGGCGGGGAGAGGACGAGGGATGTTGGGGTGCACGGGACGCGTTCACTCGTCGGAGGTTTCCCGAAAGTATCGGCAGCTTTTGTAGCCCGCTTTTAAGGAGATTGCGGGCAATTTCGCCGCCGTGAAGGCTTTATGCCGGCGAGTGCGTGCGTACCCAGAGCGAAGCGTCGTGGGTGAGGCAGCCCAACCCTCTTGCGACGCTTGCTTAGTGGGTGAGGTTGGGTGTGAGGATGGACATCAATGGTGGACTCTTGTCTGCTGTGAGTGGAACTCACCTTCGGATTCTATCTTTTAGTCTCTTATTTTTCGACCCTTTCCTCCAATCACTTATACACATAATAACTTGCTATGATAGTAGATGACGAGTAAAGTAAGTGAGGGGGAGAGGCATAATAACGTGGATTCGTATATTGAAAAGAAACGGTTTTTTAAATTACGGTTACAGAGTACAATTTTTTGGATTTGTCAAATCACATATATGATGTCAAAATATTTTATCAAATTTGTTGCTTGTCCTTACCTCGATGCAATTTGTATTTTTTTTCTACGTGTACTTTCTTAGGTATCCGTTTGAAGGTCAAGACCAGTTAAACCAAGTTTACTGATTTCACGAAACATAAAAAAACTCAAAAGACGAGTGAAGAAACATACCGCTTCCTTTTTCGTAACAGTCTTGGCGCTTTTTTATTGCAGCAATTACCCTGAAAATCGATCCAGAGTTGTAAAACAATGGGACGTGCACTATCAAATTAAAGGAATAAATGTTTGCCACGGAAAATATACATGAATTCGAATTTCTTCTTGGTTTGCATGTTGTTCATGTTGTTTGCATGTTACTTCCCTTGCAGCTTTTAGATTTGTTGACCCTGGAACGAAGAGTTAACTCAGAACTTAATATCCTATGCTTAATGCAGCAGCATCTGTTACGTGTTGAGCATCTGTCTGCAGTGCGCTCATCCATTTCGAGTGCCATTTCGTCCCCATAACAAGTGAGCCACTCCGAGGTGTCAACGAGGGCGCGCCACCGCACCGGCACAGCGTGGAGACGCCAGCCAGACAGCGACCCACAGTGGTGGAGGCGCGCGCGTCCTGATTTATATCGGGAGGAAACAATAACTGAGGCGCAGCTCCTTCCTCCTCAGCACAGCCTGTGTGCCTTTGCGGGACACCCCGCCCTCGTCTTCGGTTTTCACTGCATTTCCAACTTTCCTCTGCTGCATTGCTGGGCTCCATTATGGGATTCGACTGAATACTCTTCATTCATTAGATTACCGTTTTCATAATCATTCTTAGAAAACGTGTCCCGAGTAGTTTTTCATTATTTATTGTTCCCTAACAGTTCTTGTTTCCGACTTATTGCTGTCAAGTAGTATTACTCTTTTTTTTTTTTAAATCACGCCCGCGTTTCCCCCCCATTTACTCAAATTTTAGAAGTCACTCAACTGTAAACTGTGTTCGGTATAGATTGACTATGTTTGTATTGAAACCTTTCACCTCTACCAAGACCATACTTGACTTTTCTAAAAAAGATAATACAAAAATTAGGTTGTAATGCTTATTTTATTCGTTAGTCTCTCATTTCTTTGCATTCCTCTTTATTCTATTACATTGTTCTAATTCGAACTGGAAATATTTCCATACATCATCCAAAACTATGTATCCCCTGAAATTAGATACCACTTAATTATGTTCTCTTATATTCACTCCTCATCATTCTTCTTTTCTTCTCATCATTCGTTCCATTTCCTCCTGTCTTCGTTCTGGAATTCTCTTCTATGATATATGTACATTATTAGTCCTTTTCTTCGAATTTCGTTCCGTTCCGCTCTCCCACTGACTACTGATAGAGAAGCACACTATTCGGACTTCGTGCGAGCGAAGTCCCCGACTTCTGGGGTAACTGAGAAGACTGGTAGCATGAACAGCGGGAGGTAGAGCAAGATTTATTGGAATGTTAGGATGGACAAATTAATGGGGGAGAAGGGGCATTAGAATAAATGTAAGCGAGAATGTATGTCTACCCTGGTGGGTGTAGTGAGATAAATGACTAGAATGCATGCGCGTAGGGAGACGATCGTTGAGACAATGATCATAAGGGTATATAGGATACGGTGAATTATTTCCGAGGGAAGAAGTGCAAATGTAATGACAAATGAAAGGGGTTGGAGAAAAAGTGATGGATCAAATTCTGTAATAAGTGATGAAAAGCGGAGAGAAAGTTTCTTAACTATTTCATTGTTACCATGTCACCCCAACACATGAAAAAAGAGGTGAAATTATGGATAATAAAATGTACATATGAATGCTTTTTTATCTTACAATCAATATCTTTCACGTAGTTTTATATTAATACACTCATTTGCAATTGCTAGGGGATGATTCCCCCACCCCCGCATCAATAAAATGATTAATGATATTTTACTTTGACTCTCGTCAGACCCCCTGCAATAACTTCTCAATCAATTGTATAGTGCATTGCTAAGTTGGAAATCAGATGCTGATTACAAAAGAGTGTTATTTCCGATTATAATCGACTTGAAAATTACAATTTTTTTGCTTTTTTTATCCCTATTTTAAATATGAAATCAATATCTCGGAATAAATTATGGATTTGTGTGTTTCTCCTCTGAAGAATAAAGAAATAAATCTCATTTACCGAAGACAACTCAGTCTTTAGCATTTTGACATTATTAAAAAGAAATTAAGAATTATTCTATACTTTTCCTGATACTGCTTGCTGTTGAACTACCGGGCTCCGTTTGGTAAAGGTAAATGAAATGCAACTGTTGTGGTAGGGGGTGACGTGTCAGTCAACTTCCTAGAGAAAATAATTAGTGAGAATCAGAAAAAAGACAATTACTAACTTCAAATGTTGAGTGATTCAAAGGAGAGGAAAATTTGTTTCGTAAGAATATTATCGAGAATTGCATGATCATATATGACTTTTATGTAACGATCCATTTGTGCTACGATTGATTCTGATGGAGTGGAATGATATAACTTGATGCTTCTTCTCTTACAAAGAGATGGGTAATGGAAATACAGGTCTATACAGGATGGTTGTTTGACATCTATTCTGAAGGCGTGGTTGAATGAGACCAATGTTCCCAAACAATCCATCATTGAACGCACGCAGAATAAAAAGACATCATGATGGCGGAGCACTTGGAAACTTGATCACCGATAAGCGATTCAATTCTTGAAACGCCCAAAGACATTCGTCATTTCCGCAGCGAAGCAGCGCTCTTTTCATAGTACGTTGAATAGAAATTCTTTATGCTCTGGGTGGTCGTGATTCACGAATGTGAAACTGTAGATGTCGCGCCCAATAATGCGAGATAATGTTAGCCGCTTGTATCAATAATAAATTAAGTCACTGTACCTCACAAGAATCCATTCATCGCGCGTTCAATAGGTGTTGAGTTCGGCGTTCATATTTTTTCTTCTAATGTTTGGGTTTGAACGGCAGTAATCGAGTGAGGTTAAATTTATATTACTAAAATGAATATTAATAAAACAATGAATTAAATTCTAAGAAAATCATGTATTAAAATACTCATCAAGTGTTTGTATGAGTAGGAATGGAACTATAGAGGATGGATAACAAAATTAACCAGAATTTTACATCAGTATTGTACAATAAGATGGAATAAAGCGCAGGAAAATAGGGTATTTTACCAGTATATTAAAAGTATTGAGTTTACATATAAAAACAAAGGATAGTTTACACCAAATTTGTATTTACGAGAATTTGTCATTGGCCACGGGAAGTTCATATAATATCTGAAAAGATTAGGCAATAGAGGAAATGATGAGTGTATATGCGGAAAGGTATTGGAATCCTCGCATCATATATTGCTTGATTATATTTTTGTGCGAGAAAGAAGTGAATATGTTAATATGATGAAACGGTGAACAGTGTTAAGAGATTTCAAGAACAATTTATTTGTTGGGGGAGATCATAACACCTTCATCCTGAAAATTATAGTTGATTTTTTATTCCGACCATCATGATAACTGAATCGGATATACTGACTATTCATCAGTTATCATGTTGTTCCATTATTTAATTAAACAAGATCAAAGTAACTTATTTCGTTATTCGAATAAAATATGTGGAGTGATTGTGAGTTTCATTACAATACTAAAAGGTTTGGTTTTATGTGACATTGCATTATCCAATGGAACATTGAATTGCCACGAATATGTTAATTTTCTACTATATACGTTTGCATCCAAGTGACTCATTAAAAACAATCGAAATACAGTCTAAATGAGGCTATTCATAATCTCTTTAGAACCTGTGTACTAGATAAGTTCGTATTATATAAGGAAGTTTTGTATTAGATGTGAAGTATTGTTTCTCCTTTATCTATACTATGCATTTCGATTAAAATGGAATGGTGAATGATCTGGTATTCTCATAGCTATTGCGTTGGAAAATCGTCAGTATTGTCAATATTGTCAGTATGATTTGAGAGTTGGACCGAAGAATTTAGATAGTGTTAATACAGAATCTGATGCACCACTTTGTAGTAAGTGTATTATTCACCATCATTGTTTTTGCAATATTTTGGGTTCGTCTTGTCAGAGGTAGTATAATTTTACCTCTTTGTTTATTGGAATGATGGTCGAATATATGTCATCGGATATGAGTCATCGAAGAACTATCATGGCTTCCTTCTCTTGTTACAATGTAATATCACTGTCATACATAGAAGAAGTCAATCAAATCTGGACCTTCTATGTGCACGTCATTGCCCATGTGTGTGAAAATAAATAATTAGGTTTTGAAGCTAAAATGAGGAATTTGCCAAAAATTGAACTCGTTTAGTCAAACCACGAGAAAACTCCCCCCCCCCTCAAGAAAAAAGTTCACCCATGCCTTTTCCCGTTTCATCGATCTCCGATCATTGGTATCAGAATTGATTCTGTCCGCGGTTTCTTATTCTGGGTGAGGAAGAAAATGTCTCAGCGCAGAATGTAGAGAAGTCTTCAAGAAACGTTTCTCTGTACCCTAGGGAACTGCGTCTGCACCTAACCCTTCGCCACACCGGCGGGCATTGCTTCAACGCGAAGAACTTTTTCTTGTATGCTCACTGCACGAGCAAAACTGACTGCACTCGTTTACTCCTGGGATATTCTACTGCTTCTACTTCTAGGGGAGGACCGGAGAAATAACTGTTCCTTCCTTTCCTTCTCTTGTATAATGTTTGTCAGAAAGAGAATTTGCTAATTTCTCTCATTCATGAAAGTTGTTGAGAACATATACGTGCAGTAGGTATCTGCATTACATCCATTCATTAATTGTTTTTATAATTCCAATTTTGGAGAGTGTCCTCTCCCAATTTGAGAACAAATGTGGATATTGTCGTCCTCAGAGCATATGTATGTCTTAGAACACTTTGAAACAAACCAAATAATAACATGATCATTTAATAAGTGTACATCCTTGATAATATTTCATAAAGTTTACCTAAGGATTAATATTGTATTCAAGTAGGCTACTAGCTAAGTACGCTACTACACCAGTTTTGCTTCTTGAATTTTGTGATTTTTTACTACTATTCTTTCTACATTTCAATTGATATACTGTAATAATGCGCAATATTGAATAATTATGACAAACTATTTATCATCTTGGGAACGAACCATTCTAGAAGTATGCAAAGGCCGTCACGTACTCATTCTTTGCTTCGAGTATTTATTTCACCGAACTATTCTTATCAAATTTATATATACAGCTTTGTTAGCAATTACTTAGTGATTCACATGTCAAAAAAATTTCTGAGCAATGTTCGACTTTTATGTTAAAATAAGTCATTTAACAGTTTTTGATGAAGATTGCCATCACATCAACTTGACAACATACAGATGGCAATAAATCTACGCGAAGTACTCTTTTCATAAAGTAATTAAATTTCGTTCCAGCTCTTCAAAGAATATCATAGTCTCAATAAGAGAGTGTGTTGTTTTCATAAGTATACATTGACTATGTCATCTCACTCTTTTTAATTCAAAATTGGATACACTCTTATGTAAAAACATTCTGGATGGAAGAAAGACAAGGCTTATTGTTCCCCTCATATACTTGTAAAAATGTTGCATGACTTAACATTCATTACTTCAGAAGCACAGATTAAAAACGACTGTAGAGGTTTGTCTTTGCTGTCGAGTGCTCCATTTTATCCGGACGAGAAAGCTGACGTCGCTCTGAGAAAGAAGAGCTGTGGAGTTATACACGGTGGCGAAGAATTGAAATGCCAATGGTGAACAAAAAGAATGGGATCAGATGCTGTTTGAATAGCCTTTCATCGGAATTCTAGTGCGACATGAATAGTATGGGATTGAAACAAAAGAGAATCTGCTCTGACGACGTTCCCTCTCTTAAATTACGAAATATATTTCCATTCTGTAAGTCGTATATTTTTCCAAAAGAAACCTGGGCTGTCTTGTAAGGCTTCTTTGTAACAAGTTAAATAGTCTAGCTCATCAGTGCTAGAAATTGGTTTGATTTTCTTCAGCCAATTGTATTTCCACTTTTTTCTAAATTATAAAAATATATTGATTTTATTGTTTCTGTTTATGGGATTTGCTTCTTAGGTTTCTAAAGATGATGCATTTGTTTTTCTGACTCTTTACTGCTAATGCAAATGAGTTCAATTGTCGTATGAACATAATCTGCCTCGTAGCACAATTTGTACTCAGCGAGAAGATGAAGACGCAGGAGACAACTTCTTCGCTGATACATTTGTTGCGGAAAAGGAGAATCTTCCAGGTCGGTGGTCCCACCCCCGCCACCATTTTTCGAGCGCCCTTCCCGTCTTCTCGCGGAGGGAACGTCGCGTCATGCCACCGCCGCCGCAGCCACCGCGCCGCGCCGACTGGATTTCCCATGCGGCGTTGGGCGACGCGGTGGCGAAGACGGCAGGGTGGTGGCAGCGATGTCTTCGCCCGTTCTCGCAATTTGAAACAAATGCTCCCCTCTTCCCCGCCTCAACACCACGACGCCCGACCACCTCAACTTCCCACCCTCTCGACGACGGCACCCTTCGCGAGACGGGCAACCCACCCAACTCCTTCCAGCTTTCGTCGCTGCAGTATATTAAAAATATATACGAGGGCCTCTGCAGTCGGTCGGCTCCATGGGGAGAACGCTGTTTCTTTTCCACCGGCTGCTCCAAGTCGGCGTCTCTCGGCGGCGGGCTTGGCACCGGGTGCTGCTCGGCGGCATTCGGATATTGTTTAATATAGCGGAAGTTACGTTGGAATCTTCCGCATTCTTAGCCTCATTCAGCGTGTTGATGTATCCATCAACGTAATTCGAGATAATTTTAGCTTCATCTTGGTAAGCATAGGTGCCGCAATGATGGGATGGAACTCGCTCACTTATTTCTTCTCCGCTATTTTAATTTCTTATNATATATATATATATATCGTAAAATGTTGTACTCCAATTATCCCGTCAACTCAAATTTTTTATTCCATTTGAAATTCATTTCATTACACCGTGTGTGTTAATCAATTTAGGATCATTTTTCGAAAATGAATACAAATTTTAAACAAGATTTATATGAATGAATACAAATACGAGCTGCATGGCAGTGTACCTCACGACCAGGATTGTCTTATCATCCCATTGATCATTTACTCGCATTATCATTTATTCCATGAAATGATCAGTGAAATTTACAGAATGCAGACTTCTTCGCGAAGAAAGCATATGTAAATTCACTTATTGGAAGTATTCTAATCATAATTTTATTAACCTAGGTATAGTGTATATTGAATATACGTTGGGCCTCTTTCGTTTTAAAACATTTTTGAACCTATGTATTTCAATTATTACTACTAAATTCCACTTCCTTTGTGGTTAAATCTTATTTAGAAATAATGTAAATTTCACTGATAATCAAAATATTCCTAGTTTGATTTATTATTTCTTATAATTTTGATCAAAATATCCGTGTGGGCGAGACACGACTTCTCGTTGAGATATTTAAAATTAAGTAAACAAATTTAAGTTAAGTTGGCAATTTTTTTGATTCAACTCTTAAATGTTGGAAAGAAGCGCAATATTTCATGAGGTTTCGTTTCTTGGATCGGAAAACCCACTAGTCATAAAAAGAAAGAAGTTCTGTGGACACAATTTTACCCGTAAATAGCACAGATCCCTTCTAATATATAATTGTTGTAACTCTTAAATTTGAGTTGGCCATACATCTAAGTTTTTGCTGTGAACACGTAGAAAGAAAGAAAAATGTGAACGTATGTTGATATCGCATAACTTATTAAGAGAAGAGTAAATTAAAGATCGCGAATTTTTATTGAGATCATTAAATTGTTTTCCTGTACATTGGTAGCTTAATGCATTGGAAAGAAAAGAACTGCCTTCCTACTCATTAAACAGTACTTTTAGGTCAGAACAAGACCTTTTCCAATGAATTTAGTTCCACTTAATTTAACTTACCAACACATTTCCTCCTCTCACTTGTAATGACTTCGTCGTAGACAAGAAAGACTGGAACAAGATATAAATGGATTAATGTACTTTAATTGTATTTTAATAGAAAATTGATCACTATTACGAATAAATAAATAAATAAGTTGAAATAAATCAACTCTCTCCTCGTAATCTATAGTTTTCCAAATGCTATATATTAAGAATTGTTACATATATTCTATTAAACTCGTGATTTATTTGTATCGTTGTATCATTGAGACATCGAACAACAAGTGGAAGAATTTCCATCGCATCCTCGAAATTTGACATCATTTTCAGATACTGAAAAAATATTTTGCTCTATTAAGTCGCGAAGAAGTGATCAATTGAGACGTCTGTACTTCATTCTGTTATTTAAACATTTCCATCTCATTTCCAGTGCATTTTTTTTTCAAATGGTATAAAAATAACTAAATTACATTAATTTCAGTTTTATAATACAATCATCCTAAACTTGATTCCGAATCATTCTACCTGATTTATTATTTCAAGAATTCTTCGTTTGCAGAGAAATATTCGTAAGAAATTTTGTGCTCTTGCCGTCACTCCTCAGTGTAGTAATTTTATCAACTTTTCATAAAGTATGATTATTTCCTTAGAAATATCTGAAAATTGGTTGGAATTTTCTGTGATAAAAAATATTTGAATTTGCGAAGCATTACAACTCGATTTGCACTCATATTCAGCGGTCTTAATCAAATCTATTTAAAATAAAACGACTGAGTACCTGCGCGACTAATTGGCGGTGCATGAAGCATTAAACAAAAATTGGTTAGAACCCTTGTCTATCAGATACCATGAAATGTATTTAAAAGAACAATTTGATAACAGTTATGTTGTAAATATTTTTGATTCAGTGAAGAGACGTACCGAAGTGATGAAAGTTAGGGAATCAGGTTGAGAATTATCCAGATTTTTTGTTTCTTTGGAGAACTCTCTGTCAGAGTTTCTTCTAGAACCACAGTGTTCGGCCACAGCGGTGACGGTGGTGTTGGCGGCGGCGGACGCTGGGCACCGAATTAGCGCTAGGCGTCTTGGCGCGGAAGATGCGCGGGAATTAAAAGAAATCCGAGAGCAGCTGGTGGAGAGAGAAGGAGAGAGAGAGAGAGAGAGGCACGGACGGGCCAGCGGCTCATCTCCGGCGGAACTGCCGGTCGCCGCACAATGGGGGAAATGCGGCGTAGTACGCTTTGCGGTGGAAAGTGGAGATGGCAGGGGATGGGAATAAGTGAAAAGAGGGAAAAGTGGTGGTAGGGGAATGGCCATGTTGGTGGGATTTGGGAACGTACTTGCAATCAAGAGGTAAACAATATCTCCTTAGCTGAATATGCGGTTCGTAGTCATACCAAGAGAAGAAAAACTTTTGTTCGGAGAGAGACGTCAGTTACAAAAATTAATATTTACAGATTTTTTAAATATTAAAATACAGTGTGAAAATATATTCAAGGATATTGGAAAGAGAAATGAAATGATGATAGAGTTATAAAGTCTCATAGACATTTCAGGATGTTTCAAGTATTGCATGAAATATCTATCTTGTACCAACTATTATTTGTAATTAAAATATTAGAATGTTTGAAACTTGATCCTATTTGTATAAGTTTTATTATGTTTATTAATTTTGTTCCCGGAAGTATAGGTTGTGAAAGATGAGCTCTCGGAACACGTTCTCGCGTTCGTACACATGTTGGTTGATATTATATCAGTGTGATACAACAATGATGGTAATGGAGAAATAATTAGTGAGAATGTTGGCAGTATACATCTTGAAAATAGAGCCAAGTGAAGTGGTGGATCAAAGGGGAGGAGGTGCTGATGAAGAGGTGGTTGAGAGAAGGGTGTGAGGCAGAGAGAGTGAACTCACCAGGCGCGAAATCGGGCATTGCCTTGAGAGGTAAACCAAAGCCACTGACCTCTCGGAGATCATTGCTCTTCCTCTTTTGTTTCTTCCGATGTTATGCGTGGTTTTCTGCTTGAGAATGAGAGTTTTTGATAATTTCTTCAAATTGGGGTGGGTATGATTAAAATGAAACATTGAAAGGAACGCTGTATTTCTAAGTTTGTGTCTTTGTGATTGTGATGAACAAAGCTATATTTTTTTTGTAACCCTTCACTCAGACTCGCATTACAAAAGTGCAAAACATTTTTTAATACGTAGCTTTGTTCCATAAAACACTGATGCAGCTCATTCGTTTATTACCAAACATCCAGTCTTATTTTTTATTTAAACTTCGCTACTTCATATTTGTATTATTGGTGTGAGAATTTCCTGATATTTATATCACAAAATACTAGAAGCATGATACATAAATACCTTACTCAATATTTCGACTTTGTTAGTAATAATCATCTTAATTTTCTGTGCTGGAATCCTTTAAAAAAATTCTAGCATAATTTGAATTTAATTCTACTTAGAATCAACTTGATAAGACTTATATTTGACATAACTTAGTATGTTTAGGAAACTGAAATGAACAGATAACCTGTCAATTGGGGAAGCTATCTCTCGTCCCAGTCATTAAATGCATTAAAGTCATTAAAGTAATATTGTTACATTGATAATTTCACTCAATACACGGTAGGTAAAGCTGTATTATTGAAAACTTATGTATGGGTCAGAATAGCTTAAAAGTTCTTCATGAAAAAATATACTTGTGTTAGTGTACGTTATTAAAAAGTGCTCCATCGTATTGAAGCTTATTCCTCATTATTCATCAAACTTGAAATTAATATTTTTATTACTACGAAATATTAGTTCTATTGTGGTGTTCAGCACATTTTCTAAAACAGACTTTATGGTATACGGGGCTTGATAAAGTATCACATTTGATCTCAGTTTTAGGAATATATATTTTTTGTAACTTTAATTCATTTCTCTTCTTATGGGTGCGTTACTAAAGTTATTTTGTACATTTAGTCAACTGCTAATGGTATGTTTCTTTGCTGAGACAAGATAAACAATCTTAATTACTCTCTTCTACTATAATGAAAACTATGTTTAATTACTATCGAGTTATGTTGGTATGTTGTTATTTTTTGAAGTTAATGGAAATCTCTTTTTGACAGCTACTGTTTCATATCGTGGAAATGAATCACTACCATAATTACACTGTCGTCAAAACTACCTTAACCAAAGAAAACCCTCCCCATCACTGAAGCTAACACAAAGGCTTGTATGTGTTGAGATTATTGCACTTAATGGCAGTGCGCACCTGGCCACAGTTTAGGTCAAGTTCCCGTGTGGTCCCTTCCTCGCCCGAGGGTGGCATCCCTTCTGACAGGTGTGTGTCCCCGGGGGTGCTCCTCGTCTGCACCGTCGCTATTACGTCTGAACGGCGGCAACGAATCTCCCTCGACGGGGAGGATGCACGTGGGGGGTCGACGCGTCAGCAGGCGTGCGGATCGTCTCTCCTCCTCGCGACTGCGGCGGCGGAAATAAAATTGAATAAACAAGGGTGAGTCGCTGCGGGAACTTCAATGGCTACCGCTTCTACTACTCTTACTACCCTCGGCCACCGTACGACGCTGTCTTCATCTCTCTCCTCTGTCTAGCTCATTCATGATTCCGTCTTTAAGTCTTGTTTCTAGCTCTTATCGATTTCCAGGTTTCCGTTTCTTTTCTACCTTCTCTATTTCCCGCTGTTTTTCCTCCATTCTTAAGTTCTCTTTCTATCCACCTTTGACTCAACCATTCTTTTTCTTTCTCCACCTTCGTTTGGTTCCGTTTCCGGGTTTTGTTTCCATCCCCGCTGCATATCTCCTCTCATCCGAAGCAGTCTGCGTCTCCAGTCCTCCTAACGACTGGCGAGACCCCGCATCAACACGGGAGAGATGTCTCTCCTTAGGGAAATCTACGAGTCTTTCTTTTTGTGCTCGAATATGACGTTTGCGCGAGGGTGTCTCATGTTTCATGTTTTCCCTTTGTTTACGTAATTGCATTGGGATAAAAAATGATCCGGCGCATGCGTTAATATGAGGCATTTTAAAGACTCCTTCAAATGGAAATATCGACTGAAAATAAGTATTTAGATCTCACTCTTCTTCAATGTACTGAGAGACTGTAGTGAGTCAATATTCATTCCTAGGAACTTAATTACATTAAGTTAAAATTACATAATTAGTTCTTCAACATGAAAATAGCATTCCAAGTATAATGAAATGAATTATGAGTATAAAAGATTATGCTTTTTATCTTTTTGACGTAAATAATACTTGAATTAATAATTTAATTTGAGGATAGAGATAGAAATATTTCGGAGATAATGGACTAACTACGCTGAAATGATCCTTTGCCAGAGCACATAATTCATGGTGTAATGATGAGTCAGCCCTACATAACGAACTGAAGTTTTTATTACCACTAGCTAAAAGACAAAGCATGCAAAACAAATACACGAGGTCTCTGGAGACATTTTCATATTGCTCACCCAGGAATATACCATTAGAATGACTTTGGGCGTGCTTTTAACCGCCTCCGTTCCCGAAGCCACTACGGAAGTCCACTCCCTAGCTTCCGCACTGAGTGTTGATGCGTATGAGGGCTGTAATTGCGAGGGGGAAGCTGTTGGACACGTAAGAGGTAAAAGAGAGAAAGAGAGAGAGAAAAGCGCTCTGGGACAAGATCCAAGAATTTTTTACAGACCTTTCGTAAGCTTTCACAGGGAAATAATGAAGATGATAAACATCTAATTAATATAACATGACGAATCAATCACGAATGACGTTTCTCACATACGTCATCTCAATCACAATTCCATTTTGAAGCACGTATTTTATGTTATCACTGTTACTATCACTATACTAATACTATTTTTTTAATTTCTTACGATAAATTTACATGAAACATTCTTGTGAGATTTTCTTTAAAACTATGCAAATAACTGCAATTAGCTTCCATGTATCAAAAATTATACTATTTTTTAGCTCATTATATTTTTTTAAAATTTATTTCGAACCAAAGCTTATTTGCATTCGAAAATGAACACAGTAACGATCAACCTACAGATCAAAATTTCAGCAAACACTAACTAATGTTGTTGTTTTTTGGGTTTTTGTTTCTTTTAGCGATAACCATTCTTCTTCATTGGTGTTATTATTCTTCGCATCATTTTATTTTTAATTTAAACTTGTCATTTAAATTTCTTAAAGGCTTCACATACCAATTTTGAAGTTTTTCTTCTAATACTTACAACCATTTTGTTTTCCTTTTTTCAGGCGATATGATACTACAGAATTTTACGTTTCCTGCCTTGCGTAGCGCCTTTCTGATAGTATAAGAGGGTTATATGCATGTTAGGGATGTAATGTTGATGGGTATCAAAAACGAATTATGGCGAACGTTATTTTAAGGTGTTAGCAAATTATTGCGCATTGGAGTTATGTGTGCATATATTTTTTTCGAAATAGTTTCTTGTTAGTGGAAAGAAACATTGTGAACTTTCTTCGCCCAACTGACGTACTGTCTCGCCATGCTCAAGGTTTGAGTATGTGGAAAAGAATATACTTTCATTTTTTTAAAATCTCTTGACCACTGCTCCTGCATTTTCGCGAAAGGACTGAATGTTGTGGGATAATATTGGGAGTTTAAAGAAGTTACAATCAGATAGGGAGTTTAAAGAGTTTCAAAGTAAGGTTTAACAAATAAAACACAGAGTGACTTTTTGTTGGACTTGAATCCCGTAGGAAGATCGAATGTTTAATGTTTGGGTTTATTATCACGTAAACTATCGGACTTGACAGAAAATAAATTAGTTTCCCCACCATACTGATTTCACCTGATGTTAAAAAATAAAGGGCGAAGGATTTTACATGAAACCTTTTGTAGCATTTCCTAGGATGCAAACTAATTGCTCTATTATTTTCCAGTTTTACAAGTAAGTCATTCAACCTTTGTAGAACAGTTACCCCTCTAGTGGAAATGCATAATTTTAATGTTTCTTACTATACTATCCGTTTCCTGTGAGTTACAGTAAAATTAAGCATTAATGGTATGTGTATCGACATTTCATATTACAGTATCCATTATTTCTTTCTTTCACGAATAAAAATCCTGCCTGACGTCTTGCTGGCTACCGGCAGCTGCAGCGTCCTTTTTATGCATATTTATGCGCGGCTGCTAATTAATTGGAGAGAACGGCGGCGGTACGCTCCCACGGCCATTTCCGGCGGATGCTCCCGGCAGCCGCTAATCGTCCGGCCCGCCCTCCCACCACCCACACCTCACTCTTCCTTTTCTCTCTCTCCTGCCCCCACCTCTCTCCACACAGCTCCTTCCCTTGTACTCACTCCTTTGCACGGGACTGCCATGAGCACCCTGCTGCTGTTTAATATTTAGCGATCGATTTGAATAAGGCGCTGACGGGTGGATCGAGATTCTCCCCTCTCCACCTCCCCCACAACATCCCCGCGCGAGAGCCGCTTGAGGTCAGCTTTGGAGGGTGATTTGCTGATGACTGAGGCGGTTAGAGGATTCCAAGGAGAACTTGGGTATGCTTGAGTTGAGAGGGAGTGGGGGATGATGAGGTCGACGAGAGGTTATGGAATTGTCGATGAGGTTAGGGATGGCGATCCTGCAGATTTTGGGGGCAATTTTGTGACCCGGGGGAATAGGTTGGACAGAAAATGTCTCAATCAATGGCTTTGAGGGTAAAACTTTTTTTGAAGTGGCATGATAACGAAATCAATGTGTCTCATAAACCGTCAACTGATTGAGAGAAATAAATATAAATTATTTCTCAGTTATTATATTGAGAAAGGGAAAAAGAAACCTTTTGAATATGTATTGGCATTCATGTTCTTCATACTCAAAGTAAGTGAGTAGCAAATCAGTGTTAGCTTTAAGGTGTTTATAATAGAAACAGACGATATTTGCATGACTCTTTCAATTAACAATGTTACGAGTCTATTTTAATATTTAGTAGCATTAATGTTTCGTAGCATTTTAATGGTTTGTTATTCCTTTTTAGCCGAAATAATGAAAGTAAAATATCATGATAGGAAGATCTGAGTCCTGATGTGCCAGATACCTGAAAAAGTACAAGGTGTTACGTATCATCAATTTCTTCTGTAGATAATCCAAACACTGGACCTGAAGATGATCAAAAGCAGAATACGAATAAATGAGTTTGTAAATACTCTTTCTCATTTTAATTGAAAATCATTGTTTTCTCAATTCATAAAATGTTGTGTATTTAATTTATTAGGACGATATATCTAGGAATATTTTATTTACTAATTTTAGTTCACTACTTAATGTAGTTTTATAGATACAGAAACACTCAGATGATTAGGACGGTATTTGATAGGTTTTTGTGCTTTTCTTTTTTCAAAAGCATATGATTGTGGAATCCTATACTGATTAACTCTTGCATGTCTGTCAATACAGAAAATGGAGGCCAGTATAATGAAGGACTTAAGAAAAACTGCAAACATAGTCTGATAGGATGTGGGTGCGGTGAGGGTGAAAAACGATGTTGGCAGTCAAAAGAACAGTGGAATGCATAGGGAGCGTCAGGGACAAGGTGTGGCATAGTGGGAATGGAGACCTTACAGAGACCACTAAAACACAAGTCGGGATTAAGGGAACATATTGGAGATATGATGGGGGTGAGGAAGTGTGGAGGTGAATAGGAGAAATTTGTGTCATTTCAGAAGTGAGACGGACAATTCTTGATAAGTGTAGTGCAACGTTAATTCGAAGGGGCGACAAAGGGGGAACTGATAATGTGATGAGGAAGTCAAATCGAAGTCCTAATAATTTAGAAGCAAGTATGGAATGAACGCTAAAGAGAGAAAGGGTACGGTGTAGTATTATGAAGAGGATAGGGTTGTAGAAAGTGGCGCGTGTCGAATACGACGACTCGACGGAGGAACTGCAGGCTGTCGGCAGCCGCTTGTTCTGCATTTTTTTGGATAGAATTTACGAGAGTTTTGGGTTAACGAACAGGCGCAAGACTGATTGCGTTTAAAGATATATAACGTTTAAATGAAAATAATTGACACGTTTTTTTTTCGTCAGTGTAATTAGTAAATATCACACATTAAAGAATTAATTCGATTATGTCACTCCTATCGACCTCATTCAGACGTCGTTGTTGGTAGTGAAACTATGAATGACGCCAATGAAAGTAAGCCTATTAAAATATATGTTATAGTTGTTTCTGATTTCTAAATATTTTAAAAATATATTCAAAAGACGATTTTGTGCTATATTTCATACAATGAAAAGATTACGAATCTTATCGATACTCAAATCAAATAAACATTTATATTATGTTATTCTGAGACTTTTAAGGGTTATTTTCCCACATTTAATATGGAATAAGGAAATGCATAGCCCTTTTATGTTTCTATAGACATTTTTGAATTTGAATCATTTGGTCATTTCAGAGTGGCCACAATTGTGGTATTCTCTCCCAATTGATTAATTATACGTTTATAAACCATACTGCTAATTGTAATATAGAAAAAAATATACGTGTAGTAAATTAATGACTCTGAAATCATAAACATTGGAAGGAAACTAAATTTCTTCTTGTACCACAGTCATTCACAAAGTGAGGAATGACTCGTATTGTGACGGCATCGTACTCTTTTTCTTAACCCCGACCTTTCCCTTAACCTTTAAAGAGACCTTTGCTTGTCGCTTTCAAAAATCTTCCACTCTCCAGTACAGCATAGATCTCCAGTACAGCCATTCCCATCGTGTTGATCGTGGAATGATTTCTGACCAATATTGTGAGGAACTGAAACAATACACAACGTTGTTTGTACGACAAACTTTTTAATCGTCGCTTTTTTGTCAAGGTAATGGCGGAAAATATTTTTTGGCCTAAAGAATTGATCATATCTCGATGCATAAAAATTTTTCATAGAATAATGGCATAATGACGCAAAATGTGTTCCATAGTTTAAAGTAGGATATTCCTGAATGTATTCTTGACAATAGTTCATCAAAGTGTGAAGAAGTTGTTTCGTTTTTTATATTGCAAATGTTTATTACGAAATATTTTACAATTCAAATATTTTTCGTTTGAGGAAGTACTGTGAATTGTTATTGTATCTCAATACTATGATAAACATCAAACCCATTGGAATGAACAAGTACATTTGTTTCACTTTCACAGATATAATAAGACATATTCCTGCGTGTATTTTAAAAGTATTTTAACATTTTTCTCATGATCGGAATGTTGAGGACATTCACATCAAGAAAAGATCAAATTATCATGTGTAACTTTACAATAAATGCTTTCATTCACAACAAATAATTGTTGAATTATGTTAATAGACTGGTGGAATTCTATTTTCCTGCATATTCTTAATTCCTTCTCTCAAGCGCTTTCTGAAAATGAACGTATAATGCATTTTCAGGACTTATTGGAAAACACTATCCATCAAATAAAATTTCAATAAAAAGTTAGAGAAATAATACATCTGTTAACTTCGAAAAGTTATCATAAACTTGTAATATGACATTGTTCATGATTTGCGATTGATAACTGTCTTAATATTCTCATATTGTTGCTCCTGATTTGTTGTGATCTAGAACGATTTGTGGCTAAGTAAAAAATAATTCAGTACCAAATAAAAACACATATTTGAGTTTTAAATTAAAAATTGCTCAGTCTTCTTTAATAAGAAGAAAGCTATCTTTTATCTACGACGTAATTAGAAGAATTTCTCGGAGTAAATATGCATCGACCATCTCTTCGGGAGAATCAGTTTGCCTTCCCAGCCGCACTTGACGACAGTTCATCTAAATCGACTAAAATTTTATTACAATGGATCCAGACGAGCGGAAAATTTAGAGAGCGAAGGATGCATTAATTTTTGGAAGCAGCGCTTAATGGAAAAGAGGTCGGTGAGACCGTCTGCTTTGCCCCGTCTCCTGCCTGCGAACACCGAGGTTTGCAAATCTGACTGCTGCAATCGCGTGTCTACAGTGAATTGAAACACGTGGCCCTCTCTACCTCCTTCATGCCATGCTCTTTACGTTCCTTTATTCTTCGTTGCATTTGATGTTTTCTACCAGAGCTATCTATATATTTCTCTCAGAATCACTTAAGTGATTAATTCATTATCAGTCGTCGCTTCCATTTTATTCTTATCTCGTCTTCTCGCATTCTCTTTCCTTATTTCTTTTATTAATCCCGTCGACTTTTCTTCTGTAGTATCTTGAAGGTCTGACTCTATCTTCACTGGTTATAGTATCTCCCATCTATAATTGCTTTTAGTACGTACCTTCCTTTGCAAGTATTATTTTAGTATTCTGTATCACGTGATTCCCCTTCCATGGCTCGCGAATGAAACTTTTACCAGACGCTGTGCGGAACTTATCACAAGTGTGTCGAAACCATGAAAATCAATATCAAAACCTTACTCACCCAACCTCCTCTGCAATACGTCCATAGCAAAAATACTTTCCGTACATATGTAGGGCCTATTGATGATCATTCATTTTTATTATGTCCATAATAAAATACACATAAATCGAAAGAAGTAGGGATATGGATTCTTTAATTTATTTTCTAAAGGATTTTGTCATTGATTCACGTGGAGATCTAGCTTTTTATAGATGTACTACAAAGAGGTTACCCAAATCATGAAAGTTCTTGAAAGTGATTATTGAACACCCTTGTGTTTGGAAATCAAGAAAATTGACATTGAAATTGCAAAGAGCTGAACATATTACAGATCTTAAATCATTTAATGTCTTCAAAGAAAGGTGTCAGTAGAAAACACGATAGATGATGGTGTTAATGCAGGATTTGTTTTTTGTAGTTCTTCCTAGAGGGTGGGAGCTGGGTATGAAAATTTGGATGAAATAGAGTCGAGTTTAGTTCTTCGATATAACTCGTCTCAGTTGTTCCAGAAGGCACGTGTTACGAACAACGGAGTGCCTAGTTTCCTTCAATTTCTGTTAGTTGGACTTTGCTTCAAGGGAGAAATATTCAATTTTCTGTTATTTTTTACATTTCAATTTATCATAAGTGTGTTTTTCAATATATGTTTGAGAAAGAATTGAAACGAGAATCAGATTATTATGGAACGTATCTATGTTTTTACACGATTAACGAATTTTCACAGATTTTTGTCTGGGTTCAGTGGAGTTATCTGGATACTTCTGAGAACATACATGAGATTTGATCCAGCCGAGAAAGGGAGACACTAACTTTAACCGACACTCATGTTAAACTTGTATCTAATCTTCCAATACTGGGAAGACAATACAGTTATTAAATATCCATAAAATAATGATTGCAAAAAAAAAGGTTTTTTATCTTCAAATTATGTCTATCGCTCAAAAGTGTTTGAAGTTAATCACTTAATGTGATTTTTTTTCTAAATCTACAAGGAAAATAGTTTTTAAAGCCGTATCAAGTGTTCCGGGTCTTGTGTTCCATTGGTTTTCTAAATAAACAAAAAAGTTTTTATCCTTGTATGTGTTGGGTGGGTGGACACAACCCCGCTCCCCGAATACAAACTGTCTAGGAGCATCACAGTTCGGGAAACTCTGGCGTAAAACCATGGAATTACATATTTAAGCATAAATGTGAAATCCTTTGAGTGGTCCCATTCATTACGCCTTATGTTTACGTCGCTGTATCCATAAAATAGAATGGAAAACACAATTGTCTACTTTAATTGCGTATGTGCTTCATCACTATCTCTGTTCATCCTCCCTATGCAATTCCGAATCGAAGCAAGTCCTTGCTTCACCCTCGTGTTTGCAGGTGATTCCTTTCCGTCTCGGCCCCCGCGATCCCTCAGTCTCACAAACGTTTAATCTGACGGCGTGAGCTGCTGCGACTGCGGCGGCGGCGGCGGCTGGCGACGCATGTGGCAGGGGAAGAGCGACGGTGATGACGGTGGCGGCGGAACAAGGACCGGAACCCCGCGCTTACGTTTCAATTAGTAGCAGCAGCAGCAGCAGCAGCGGCAACTGCAATGGCGATGGTGGTGGGCGCAATGTGGCGACGAGGGAAGGCGATGTCGGAGTCGAGGTAGTAGTGCAGGGCGGAACGGAGGCCGCGCGCGGGCGGTGACTGCGCAGGCGGCGCGCGTGCTGGGTGGTCTTGCGTCGACCGCCGCCGCCATCGCCATCTTCGTGGCCAGCCTGACCGGCTCATTACGTGGCAGGCGCGACCTTCGACGGTGATGGCGGCGGCTATGGTGATGTTGGTGGTCGGTGGAGGGTTCAAAGTGCTTCCATGTTGGCGATTTTGGGGGACGATAGTAGTTTTAGGGAAGGTCGCGAAAGGGGGATCTCTCGAGTTGAGTACTGCCCTTGTACGGCAGTACTTAATAATATCAGGAAAAGTGTTGGTTTTCTACTGATCTAGAAGTGGGAGATGGGCGGGAAAGACGATGAAGATGGCTCGAGAGTTGGTCTGGCATGGTGCTTGCGTGGGAGTAACAAGCCTGGAATATACCTCTGCTGTTCATCGTGCGTTGCAGATCCTCTTTTCTTAGCACCCATTTCATCGTGCTAAATTCTTGTAATGTAAACATTGTTGTCTTTTAAGTTGCATTAAGACAATACATTTGTTTTATTCACAATGTATCTAAGAATTAAATACAAAATGAAACCTTTTCGTTTCATCTTAAAATTTCCATTTTTACCTTTCAACATTTCAGACATCTAATCTACAAAAATCATATAGAACTGTTTTTTTTTTTACTTTTTAGCTGGAACACACAAGTCTTGTTTGAACAAGATGCATCTAGAGTTCCGTGTATCCCAACTAATTTGAGTCTTTCTTGTGACATGAGATATGTTCCATAACAGTTTGGTCCGCTCTAAATTCCTCCACTTGGAATGTGGAATTCTTCATTTAAGAGGTAATTAGTGCGAATGGAGACGTAAATATAATTGAATTGTTCTTACAACATAATCATCTTTATGATTCAGTTCCTAAATTTTAATAGGTGGTCTTCGAAATTAAATTACTTGAATACTATTTATTTGCGTTTATGATTAGTTTCTTCTTGATCGCCGTGTGTCTCTTGCGAAACATGTTTTTCTTTGCCTGAACCGCCCTGGCGGACTGCGAACCAAAAACTCGCCGACCTCCAGCTAAACCACTTTGCTCGATTCCTCTGCATCTATAGAGTTGTATATTCCAGCTCCATGGCATCTTCGTCCATAATTCATTTCTGGGCGAGTGACCCTCGAAAACACTCTATAATTAAACGTTTCATTAGCGGCGGAAATCTCCGACATCCATCGTCGAAAATGAAAGTGTGCATTCGGAGCCCGGCGTACATCATTCTGATAAGACCCAGGAGCACTCTTGCCCCCTCTTCGGACACCTATGGTTGGCTGTCCAGTGGCGAAGCGGAACAAGTTAAAAATGAATCTCGTCCATTAGACGCTAATTGCTTAGCGATTGTGACCTTACTTCCGGCGTTCTCAAGAGCGCGACGGTGCTATGCCTGCGTTCCGTTGGACCCACCAGTAGAAGGGAGATTATGAAACGCATGGTGAACGATCGATTCAATATGCACGAGTATTTGTCATTCTAAAGGATGCATGCAGATGAAAATTCATGAAAATGTATTGCTTGTCCGCATAAACACCGTTGTTGTCCATATATTCACAATCAATCAGTACAATAATAACTAATTTTTTCTACTAATGTGATTCCTTGAGCTTTAATTTACACTTTAATTTTTTATTAACCAAGTTACCAGCAAGAAATATGGACATCGATTACAAGATAAATGTTAGCCCCTTTGTCGGGCGACAAGATAATTAAAGACACTAAAACACAAGTACTGAAGACAAGACCGACTGAAAGATCCTTTTTTCATCTACGATGTTTTTATTATTAGTTCATATTGAGAGTAATTAAAGTTAAATTTCACTTCCTTATCATTTGAACACCAATTCTGTGTTTGTAAACATGCATGATGAAAAAACTATGTCACTGGTTTCTGAAATCTTTTATAATTTCTGTCTTCAAAATTTAGGAAAAACACTGAAGAAATCAAATGCTTACAATACAGCGTAAGATATTAGGGTGATGGATTTTGCACTCTACCGCATTATTTCATATTTAGATCTCTTAGTCCTATAATTCGAATTTCAAATATAATAATATTAACGGTTAGTATGCATAAAAACGAATAAAAAGCTTCCTTTCTGCTTAGTGTAATGCAGCTATTGTTTGATTTCTATGTATACAAAATAGAAGGTGTAGTGAAAAAATTATTTTAATTCGTAGTAAAATATATGAAGCAGGTACTCCGTTTCTAATTAGCATCTGCTTCACATACGAAGTAAAAGATCTAATACATGCTACACCTTCTACTTTGTATGCATAGAAATCAAACGATAGCCGCATTACTCTAAGCAAAGTGGAAGCATTTGCTTCGTTTCTATGCATACCAGCCAATATGATGATTAACTTATTATGAGATAGTCTTGCACATTATTATTATTATTATTTTGTAAGGTTGACGAAATCGTTGAGAGCCTTCGTATTTCATTCGTCCCGCTCTTCATCAGGTGGGTCCCGAGCCTCTTCCGATGCTCCTAAGCCTGTGTCTTCCGCGTCACGCGCCGCATCGCGAACGCAGCACCAAGTAAAGCGCGGAATAAGGAGCTCAGCCTGCGAAATGGGATGGGATTAATCCTAATTCCTCCTGAATACCAAGCCCCAATCCCGTCGCCCAATGAGTAATAGAACTCGTCCGATTAACATCGCCCTGGTTGGAACCAGGTCGTTTGATTCTCTTTCTAGCGACTCCGTACAGTCCTCGAAGCAGTGGAATACACGGGTGAAATACTCACTGATGCAATTGGCATTCTGAAAAAAAAATGCTGTTACGTTCGCTCTTCTTCCTCCTTTTTTCAGTCGTTCTGGCGTTAAAAACAATGAAAATGTATTATTTCGTTGACGTGATTTTATTTATTTGGCAGTTCTCGTATGCTTGTGAGACAAATTTGTGATTCGATTTTCTCGAATCTCAAACTGGAATGTGAGTGTACTCTGTGGTGTGTTGAATAGAGAATATCTCCCATTGATTATTATATCTCTTCAGTAACCGTTATCTTGTGGAAATTACCGAAGAGATGAAAAGTGATAATTTATTATTGTATCATTTTATTTGGAAACTCCTTTATTTGAACTCGAATATTGTTATAGGTGATGATATTTTTCGAAGTTTTCTAACTAAATGTTTACAAATATGTTGCAGTGATAGAAGTAATTTATTTTAACAATATTACCTTGTATAATGCAGATATGGAGAGTCCAATCCAGGCATGACGAATTGGGAGAGTGTAGAAGAAATAGAAGTTAGAATTAAATAGGAGATCACAGTAATTTTTTGAAACATGTATTTCAATGATCTCGTAGGGTATGAAGAAATATTTTCTTAATTTCGCGATAACTTATTTCAAGAAATACCGTCAGTATTTGTAGATCATACAAATCCTCCCATTTTGAATAACATTGAAGATAGTAAATCTCTTTTTGAATGAGTCCTGTGTACACGTTTGGTTAAGGCAATACGCTTTACGCAAATAAAAAGAATTTCCTTCCCTCCTTCCCTCCCTCTTTCCGATTCTCTCTTATGAAACAGATTTCCCAGAGCGCGGGGTGTCGCGATGAATCGTGCGACTGAATGCAGCAAATTAGCTCCATCCGAGGGGTTGACATGCGAGAGAACAGCTGTCAGTTTGATTGTCACGCATTGACTGGCAATCGCTCGCTGCCTGGCATCGTCCCCGCCGCAGAGGCATCGAGACGCGCACGCCCAATTCTGCCATTTCCCTTGCAAGGGACGGAGAGGATGAGGTCTCTGGAAGGGATCCACACAGGGAGGAGAACTAAGAGAGGGTGTAAAGGGCAACAACACATGTTCATGCGAAGGCAAGATATTGGACGAAGGGGAAACACCAAGAAAACACGTCCCAGAAATGGGGGAGATGTGAAGGTAAAACTTGTTTTGAATTTGGAAGATAGTGAATCGGAGAAGAGTATTTGAAAATTAGAATGCAGAAGAAGGTTATGATAGAGGTTACCGTTTGGGAAGGAAGTGCTGATTTAGCATGGAAGTAAAATAAAGTGAAAACTCGGAACGGATAGAAAAAGTAGAGAAGCTACATGGTAAAGAATGTGGAGAATATAGTATGAAAAAAAGGCATCAAAGTGAACAACATTCTTTGAAAATAAATGAGGGATAATTTAGAAACGAAAATGCTTTCATATATGACGAAAAGAAAGTTATCCTTCTCTTATGCGTAACGTTTCGTCAAAGAAGAACCTAAACGATACTGAAAGTAAATCTTGAAAAGAAAAAAATATAAATAATTGGTGGAGAGAGAACAAAAGACTCAAAACCGGAATGATCCGTTTTTTGTACGTACATAAATGCAAAGAGAAAAGCAAGGAAGTGAATGTCGTATGCAGATGAATGAGTAGAGAACCAAGTTTGAAAGCGTGGCGTCTGATGCCAGAGTCTTTGCCCGAGGAGACAGCCATGTGTTCTGTGAAGGACCCACCGGAGTCTCCCTCGCGAGTGACTAGGGGAGGGCGTTTTGTCTTTGGAATACTCAGCTAGAGAGTCTGCCAGGAGAACCAGAAGGCTTGTCAAGAGCGAACCACTACCTCTATTATCTCCTGCTTCTTCCTTCCACCTCTCATCTCCCCACCTCTACTCTCGCCCAATTCCTCCTCCATTATTTTTCATCAGTCATCTCTATTTTTTATTTATTCTGTCCGCTCGGATGTCTAACAAACTTCCTCGTGTTCTTATCCATACCTCCATTCTCCATTTCATAACATCCGACTTCGTCTTCACTTACCTCTACTTTCACTGTCTCCACACAGGAATGGATCACACAAGAATGACGAATCTCAAACTCCTGGTGTTTCTTCTCTCTTTCTCCATCTCTCATATCTTTGCTACCTCCTCAGTTTGCTCCAACCTCCGCTGCATTCGTCTTTGCTGTTTCCACTCTCCCTCTACTCTCCCGTCATCGCGTCACCAACGGTCCCTCTTCTTCGATACGCGTTCCCCGTCGCTCTCTCCCTCGCGGGGAGGGGTGCCAAATGACAAAAAATAATAGCGCTAAATAAGGGAGGCACCCGCATCGCACTAGGGGAAGTCGCAATAAAAATTACGTCTCTCGTTTCCCCTTCCCCAACTCATTCCTTAGACACCCCCGAGCGAGAGAGTCTACCCTCGTGAGCGCCCTAGGACTTGCCTAGTTAGGAAGGCGACTCACGCCTTTCCACGAACAGGAGGGAAGATGCAGGTGGGAGGGAGGGAAGGGGAAACTACGTGATGTGCTCTGACTGAGATCCATGGACCACTCAAATGCTGAGAGACGAAGTCGAGTTCCATCATAGTCTCTAGCACATAACAGCGCATGTGTAAAGAAAAGTTTTTTTTGTTATATCTTGTTTGTTTGTTTTTTGCTAATTTCAATGATTTCAAGAAGTATTTTGTGTGTTGTTGATAGAATAGAATCCGTCCGAATGGATCAATTAAACAATAGGCATTTCTCAACATTATCTCTTCTTCTTAGCCTAATTTTATGATGGTTTGTGACATTGTTCTAATCGATACTGTTGATAAATTGTCAAATCTTTTTATTTGATTATTTCAAAATTGAAAACTTATGTTTACACAGTATTTGTACCTTTGTAGTAGTTTTTGGTCAAATGTTGAGCTCAAACACTTCAAAACTTTGAAGAAGAACAAAAATTAAGTAAAAGTAAGTTAGGATAGTATTTATGTTGTTAGAGAATATATAAGTTAACAGATAACCGTATTTCTAATACCGTTTTAGTTGTACCCGTATTTGTACCATTGTTTTAAAAGGAACTGCGGCGCAAACTATAAAATAGAATGTAGAAATAAACGGTTGAGCGCTTATTCATCGATTGGAATGAATCGAAGGGCCGTAAAGACCGCCGCCCTTCGGCGCAGGCAGGAGGAAGTGCTTCGGAATGTACGCGAATTTCGTGGAATCGGAAGCCAAGAGAAAGACGCCCTTTGTGGGAGTGAAATGGGCCGCAGCTTGGGCCTCGCAGCCACTATCGGCTTTTTTTTACCATCTTCAGAGATGCCTTTCAACTCGCCCCAATCGCTTGCTCTAGTAGCGCCCCTGCGCCCTTTCGAAGACTTGAAAGCATTTATTTACTCCTGGATCCACGTTTAATCATGCGTTCGATTCCATTGTACATTGTGCTTCTAAGAGTCTACACGTATTGCACATCTTAGTTTACGACTTTTCAACCTAGACAACTGTTTCAACTAAGTGATATGATTTTTCAATAATCTCTGGTCTCCGTAATTTTAGGTTTGTCGAAAGTCATTTATTCTGAAACCAATGAATGTTTTCATTGTATAGTCAGGTACGTCCAGAATATGGCTCTCGAGACGTATCTCGGTTCAATCCTGTTCGCGCACCCCTGGCTTGTGTATAATTACGAAATAACTGTATAACGAGAGCGGATCATTTGAATGAAACTTTTCAGGGAAAAATTCTGCTTATTTCCATCTGTTGGAAGTTAATTCGACATGAAATTAGTTTACATACCTGAACATCCGAACCACCTGAAGAAGTTCTTCGCTCGATTCACGTCGATGCACATTCCGAGAAAACTAGATTGTTCCAGTATTAAATTTTAGTTTTCTCGATTACCACTTATTAACATGGATAAATATGTTCTCTTGGTTTAGGTAGGTCCCACCGTGATTGATGTTATCAGAATATAATTTATTTAAATCCAAACAATAAACGGATGCCAATTTTGTGTGTGTTGTGATGTATATTAATGAACAGAGAAATAACCCGTCTAACACTATACAAAATAATAAATGCAAGCAAATATTCTGGATGTTTTGTCCTTTATTTTGACATTTTGTTAATTTAGAAGTAACTTGTAATACTTAATACTTTCCAGTAATTATGCAAAAGTTTCTGTGAGTTATTACTTTATTCCTACTAATGGTTGAATGGCATTAACAGGGTTTTAGCTTGGCGTCATATTTAAGGAATTACCCCTGAGCAAGAACTGGTGAAGCGGTGACTGTTTCAGAGGGATCGCCAGAGAACGACCTACGGGCTTAAAGCTCACAGGGCGTAGGGCAGAGAGTTTGGGGTCATTTGCATGGAGAGGCAGTGCGAACAAGGACTCACCCTTTCCCGACGCCACCATCCTCTTCACTGGCTCCAAAATATCAGAATGCCCTTCGTGGTAGTTACGATTGCCACCCTTGTTTCCCAACTCATTTAGCTACCATAGGACGTAACCCACTAACGTCAACATTGTCAACTTAACATCCTCGAGCAACAAGAACAGTCTCCTGAACCATTTTCTTCCTTTGCACCCCGTGCAGTTAGTGCTGGGACTCCTTTATTGCCTTCCTCTTGCGACGCGCCTTCTTCTTCTTCCTCGTCCCGTATCTCCTGAGCTCTTGGAAGCAATGGGAGTTTCGTCTCTTCTCTCATGCAGCCTGAAGTCGTCGTCTTCAAAGCGAAGCGAGGGTCCAGATGCAAAGCGAGTGCTTACGTAGGCGCCGATTTCCCGTCATCGCGTTTACTTCCCAGTTCACGACCTTCTCTCATGACTTTTCGGGCGCTTTTAAAGACTGGCGGCGGGAGCATCTTTAAAATTCATCAGTCATTACAGTCGCAAAGAGCAACTCTGTATTCACAGTGGACTGCGACTGCAAGAGTATGTAATGAAGGCATTCATTTCTTTCTGCAGTTTCAATTTCGTTTTGTTGAAACTCGCCCTTTTAAGGGATCATCTATTTAACGAAATACACTAGATATACATCGAATAACAGTGAGGAGATCGATGAAAATTTGACTTCCATGGAAACACCATTAATTTAAAAAATGTTTTGAGATGTTTAAAACAACCCTTTGTAGGATATTATTTAACAATGTTTTCAGTGAACGGCTAATAAATGACTAATGTGATTAATTGTAAAGTAATAATTTAATTCGTGTTTCGGAGTAAAAGTGAACTTTTCATGTTACTCACTGATGACACGAATAAAATTTAATATTTGTTCTATTACTTACATTTTAGTTAGAAATTCAAATTTGAAAAGAATGAACCTCATATTACCAAAAATAAAATAAAAAGAGCGTATTTTTTCATTTTTAGTAAATGAATTCCTTTGAGTCTCTCCACTAACCTTACTTCCTTTATACATCAGTGCCGCGTTTCGCGCATACTTCCCAGCCTTGATTATATACCCTGCTTATTAACAGCTGCAGTAGCGAGGATTTGTGTTTAGTATCAGGAAGTTCCATGGACTACCACCCATCAGAGCCGAGGGCTGAACCGTTGCTGGAAGTTGCATCGTTGCCACGCTCTTTCCCACTCACCCTCGCCCTGCATCCATCCGTGCATGCGCATATTAAAGGATGTGATCGGCCGCTTTGAACTCCAGCGCTCGAGAGAGAGGTCGGTCTGCGTGCACGGCATTGTTTCAGCTCGATTTGGGTTCTTGGCATTGTGCAAATTTTACGTTTGATGATTCGCGCGCTCTCGTTTGAAGTGGTATTTTTAAAAATCAGCTTGCTGAACTCAATTCCATTATAAAGGCACAACACTTCCCATAGTCTGCATAGCATTACTTAAGATAATGATGAGATAATGTAATTATACTCACACGCATTACTTAAGTTAGCTTCATCGTAGACGAAAATTATTTCTCTTTTGGCACTTTTTGTGTGAATTAATTTCTTTGCGTGTTTTCAATGGTCCATGCCGTAAACCCTTACCGAAGTTATTTCTATAGTCACTGTTATTTATCAATTTGAACAGTTTCACAGCATTGTAAAAACATTTCCGTTTTCGTTTGTTTTCGCATATTTGTAAACACTATTCTCGCGCTATTCATGGTAAAATATGCCATCTTTTCTTTCACCTTAAAAATTATTTACTTCATATTTTTGTTCCACCCTTACTCATCCTCGTCTTTTGGTTGTCCTAAATTCCTCGCTTCTCATGTGAACCTATATTATCGAAACCAACGTAATATCTATTGTCGTTTTGTGGCTCATCTCAATTCACCTTTTGTTGTTCTCATTTTTTTTATTCCCCGTTTTGTACTGTTATTCATTTTCCACTCTTTCCACACTGCCGGCAGCCCAACCTCCACCGAAGGTAGTTCAATATCCGCTTACAGAGAAACGCGTGGAACCGCGAGATTGTGGTGGGAGCTTCGCGACGCGCGAATTCCGTGCATGTCTGAGTAGCATACGGGGACACACGCGGAATTGTTAATAAAACGCGTCGGGGTCATATTTGTGGCGTTGGGTTGAGCGACGCTCGACTGAAACGGGTAGCAGAGGAGGCGCAGGGGCTGTAAGGAGTCGCATATCGCTTCTCCGCCCTACACCCTCTTCCTCCAAACTTGTCTCTTCAGTACAGATAGTCAAGCTAAGGGGGGACGCGGTCCGGTGAGTAACGGTAGCGAAGTGTAACTTGGGTGGAAAAACTACAATAATGGGTAGATGAATATTGATCCTGTATTTGAGGGATCACATTTGTGGTAAGAAGGGGAGACAATTCCTTCTGCCGTACCATTCCTTGTACATATAGACTTGACAACGCGAGTAAAACTATAGTGTTGATCAGAGCAATTTCAGTTTCAGTTCTACATATGTTTGATACGTAGGTATATGTGTATATGTATGTGTCTAAATATTTATGTGTGTGCAAGGAAGTCGCGAATGTGATAACAATAGAGACGCGGAATGATTTAAGTTGTACTTTTATCAAATAAGACCGATAAAACATGACTGCAGAACATCCAAAAGCATATGTTGGTTTTTAACAACTGATACTACACGGGAAGTAAATGAACAAATTCCGATGTATCTTGGATAAACTGACATATAATGTGTTGATGCAAATGGGTGGTGGGTAGACAGATTACCTTCATTGCATTGACAGTACAAAACAAAGGCATACTTCGATTGCATCCTGTTTACAAAAACGAGAAAGCGAATGTGGGAAATATGGCCGTCCATGTATCCCACTCTACAAACGCTACTTTTGTTTTGTTTATTTTGTTGAGCTCCGCGCTTCAGAAAGTTAATCCCCAGGGAAACGAGAGTGGTCACCGAAACCCGACCCTGGCTCTCTGCCTGTTCACTGCGTATTAATATCGTGGGATGGCAGTGTAATCGCAATTATATGCTTCTATGCGTGGCGCCATTCCTTTCGTTGTACGTGTGTGACGAAATATTGTGTTGCATTTGTGTTCGTGCTGCTGGGAGGGAAGAGGTTTGTGATGTCTGAAGGGGACGGCGGACTTAGCTAACAAATAGAGGCATGAAGGGGAAAATTAGTTCAATACGTATCCTTATATTTTCCAGTAATGACGAATTGGGTTTTTAATCTCATTATTGACGTAATACTAATTCAATACTCGTTCGGCTCGGTGTGTGGAGAAACGGATCTGACTTGTATTCCATTGCCGATTTTTCTTACCGCGCGCTCTGATAGTGGTTCCAGAAACCAAGATGGAAACTACCCGGAGAAATTCCGCGGCAATTCATCTCACATAAAGTACGTTTTTTATTTCAGAGAACTATTATGAGCCAAGAAGGCAGAAAGTTGTGATTTTCTTCGCTCTCCCATGAATTTTTTAAATTAAAATTTAAGATGTATTGGAAGAGAGTTATTTTTAGGGTCAGATAGGTTAAGACCATTATAAGTTTAGAAAGAAGAAAGACCAAGAACACTCTTGTTAGAGCAATTTAAACTGAGAGCAGAAAAAGTAAAAGGTTTACCCCCAAAATTTTGACTGAATAGGATTTTAATATAAGGAGTTAAGTATCTGAAATATTTCATTATGAATGTTAAAATCGAACTACTTATGGATGTGGATATTCCGGTAGATATTTGTTTCTATTTCTGTATGTGTATTATCTTTGAAAATATCGAGTGTCGCATTCGTTGCATTTAAATTCGCCTGAAGAAAATATAGGGTGGGATTGAAGGGGGTCAGTGAGGGACAGCAGAGAAAGCTAATATTTCAAATCCCTAATTTCAGTTCTTTGTTTAAAATTTATTAAACTCTCTCTTTCTCTGCCCGGATCCTTGCATTGTCAGTCCCGGTGTCGTAAATATACTCGTATCTTTATTTCCTTTTTTTTCCTTCTATTTGTTCTCTTTCTCTAATGTAATTTTTTCTTTCTACTTTTTTTCTTATCTTTGTTGGAACGTCTCTATCAAAAGTGAACAAGAGTTGGCATACGACCATCGAACCTGACCTATGTAATGGCTGGAACGTCACTTCCATCGCAGCATCTCGTGGATAGAGGGACTCGGTCGCAGATGCCTACGTAACCAGAGCAAGTGGTTGTTTAAAATGGACAGAAGAGCGACAGAGGGTGGTAGAGCACTGCGGATTGGGGAAAGCAGTGAGCGTGTGTTTGTCGTGTACGACTGCGGGCATGCGACCACAGAATTTTAAAGTTGAGTGAAATTAAACTGACCCCAGGCGACTGTCCGCTGGTGGGTGAACGCTCGAGTAGTGGGGTGGGCATAGGATGAGGTCACAGGGAGAGTCGTGTGTGGGAAATGAATTCATAGTTATGTTCTGTTTGAGGTCGTATTGAGGTTTTGCATTCTAGACGCTTGCTTGCGTCGACGATGATATTGCTTTGTAGAATTGAAAAACTCGGAGAGAAGTATGCTGTGTTTATTTGGCTGTTTTTCCTGAAAATGATTCTGCTCTTGTGAGTTGTCCATATGAACAAACACATTGTATGAATTTTTTTAGTTTTTTTCTGTCATCTGTAGCTGCTTTTATCTTAAACAGATAACCTAGACGTGGGAAACTATAAAGGTTTATAAAAATCATTAAGACTTTGTATGGTACACTGAACTGTGTGTTTTCAGGTTTCTTGGTTAAGTTTTCAAAACAATTGGGGGTCTCACCACAAGAGTCAACGAAAATTTTGGGTTGCATATCTTTGAATTTCCAATTGTAAAGCAAATTAAATTCCAATTGCCGTACCGCCAACAGTTTTAAAGAAGACAGTTTCTCTAACCTTTAACGGACTTATAAAGGAAATAATTACCTATAGGCAATATTTTTCTTGATTGTTTTCATATATTACCAAACAAGCCTTTATGTGTGCTTAACACGCAATTAACACATTCATGTTTTGAAACATGAAAGTACATAAAATTTGAGATACATTTTTCTTCTGAGGCATAATATACTGAGGTATTGTCTTTCTTTGTTTCAGGTATGTCTAATATTGGCTAAGTTTCTAAATTCTGCAACCATTCGAGAATACGAAAATTGAGGTAATGTAACTGTTGTGTTGAAATTTGAAGAACCATTTTTGTAGTCATGAATATGAAAACATTATTTGCATGGTTGATGGTGTTTTACCTTTTTTCTAAATTTCAATATTGGATTTTCTCTTCGTAAATTTATTTAACACCTAATACCATTTATTGTTAGCATCACTTAAAGTAAGTCTTGGCACTGCGTTTCACATATATTGTAAAACAGTAAGGACTTAAAATATAAAAATTCCATATTTTAATTAATATTATTGCTTATTTATAGAGGTAAAAAGCAACATGTTGATTCATCTCCCGTCATATTAAATCGATTACCAAAAATTAAGAATCATTACAAAGATATATTTTCAAACTTCAGAGGAGTTGAAAACTTACATTTTAACTGCATTATTACAATTTTCTTCAACATAAACAATGAATTCCATGGCTTAAGTTTATAAGCGACTTCCCTAGTGGTGCTCTGTTATGTGGTATGAAAGTATTGGAAGGTAAAAAACATATATAAACTTACACTCAACTATATTTTAACTGTTCAATGCCGTTACGATCTGTAATTATTGTACCGAAATTATTGTGATTAAAAATCTCGAAAGACACAACTTCATGTAAATTAAACGCCGAAACATTCGATAAGAATACGAACGGAAAGAAATAGCCATTCAAATTGCAGATCGGCGCTTATAAAAATATTTACCCGAGATAAACGGATTTTGTCAAATATTGTACTGAAAGTCTCATGTTAGTTGAAACAAAATGATTACACGCATTTGGTACACTTCAACTCTCAATACTTTATCAAATATATATCAAATATATGTCTCAAAAATATATATCAAATATTATATTATATGACATATGACCGAGAATTGCGGATATTCGAATCTTTCTTACAGCATGTTTTGAATTTGATCCTTTGTGTGTTTCCCCTTCTCATTCTGATCGCTTTTCCTAAATATAACCGTCACGACTCTCTCCTTTCAACCACATTTACCTTTCTCCGTTTGCTTGTATATCGGGGACACTCGGGGAGTAAGCAACATGCTACATCGCTTTATTGGCGGGTCGTTTGCCTCTGTCAATAGCGTCCTGTTTATAGAACCGCTTTGTCGTCCTCAGAGGGCCACTCACAGAATAAGGAGCGCGAGCGCTTTCTCGTGAGTGAAGGCTGTCAGCTGAGCTTCCGGCGGCGCCCGCATGCCTGTAGGTAGCTCCCCTGTCGATTAAGAGATACTCTACCATCGACGGGAGATTTTCGCATTCGATTCGCCCCGCGCTTTTTGCGCGGTTTCTTCGCTTCGAGTCTCAAGAATGTTGCGAGTGAATACAAATCGCCATCGCAGAAATTTCTTTCTCAAGGTAGTGTAGGTAGAATTAAATCACTAAAATGTCGTAAATCGACGTAAATAAAAAGAGTAACATGAACTTACTGTGATTTCAACTTGAAAAACATACCTCATCGGCCATTTAAATGAGATAATAGCAATTACAATTGATGATGTAATTCATTGCGTCTTATGGAAGAAACCCTTATTAAAAAACATCTTTTAAATCACAAAAGTGATGGAAGTTTTCTTTGATTTTCCGTAGTATTTTTTCATCACTTTTGTCTATAGGTCACCGGACATTTGAAGAAGATGTTTTACTTTTTCCGACGTGCGATTCGTAAATCACGAAATAAATGCGTTCGGCGCCATGTTTTTTCATGCTCGTAAGCCTTTTAAACGAGCCAAGCGAGTTCATGAATATTGTTTGTACTGCATTATTAATTAATAGGTACAAATTAAATCATACTTTTATTCTTTATTATTCATATTGTTGTATTTAAAACAATTAGGATAATAATAACGAAAACAGTCAAATCAAGGAGATGTATAATTATCTTGGAGTGCTGGTCCCATCTTAAGATGTACAGTAAAAATGGATCTCATACACCTGCTTTGCGTAGACCTGACAGGCTATCAGAGTGTTGGTACACATGCGTAATACTGAGTCCTTTGCCTCAGGAGTAAAAGATATATATTATTCAGTACCTACGTGATAGTCTGACCATGCGTATTGTAGCAGGACTACCTTTACCTTTACCTTCATTCGTCAAAAGTGCAGTTCCGTTTTGTTTTGTTTTTTCGAACAGAGTGCGTTGCCTGTAGCTGAAACTCTCAGCTGTGACGATCTGTTGCGTGGAAGCATGACTGCGAGCCTGCCAATGCGTGGATCTTCATGCCAAATGTACAGAGTATAGTTAGTTAGTAAGTTGTTAGTTGGGTAAATATAAGACTAAAGTGTCGTGTCATGATGTAATAAGTTGTGAATTATTTTATTTATTGCATTATTGAATTTGTTTTATTCCCTGATCAAAATAATTTCCTATTATATAACATTATTTAATATTTGTGCATCTTATGTAGAAAATTCGGTGGATTCTTTCTGTGTAAACAATTCTATGTTAAGGGTGTATAGTTTGGGGACACAGATTTGTTTATGTGTAATTTGAAAGGAAAATTAGAAGTGTGCAAAGATTGTGTTTATCGAAAATGAGTAGTTGCTATAGCACAGTGTCCACAGATGCACTGGAAGTCGTGACATGGCTACGTCCTTTAGATTTGCATATACATGTTAGAAAAGTATGGGAAAATATTGTTAATAGAAAGGTGTTAGAAGGGAAGAATGAAAGAAAATAATTAAAGAGGTAATTGTTGTTGGCCTGGCGAATGCGATGGGGCAAAACTTGTAAGGAGAGAAGGAGTTACGAATATTTATGAAATGTGCGGTACCGTGACAAGAATATGAAATGATTTATGTCGAGCCCATATTTGTTGGAGTTCATCACATGACAATTTCAGCACATATTTATGTCAAATCAGAAAAGGAGAAAATGGACTGTGTTTATGTGGACAAGGACCATCTACTGTGGGATTGTACACTATATGATCAGAAGAGAGGGAGGTTTGTGGAAGAACTGGGAGATTTTTGGAAGAGTAAAAGATACAAAAAGTGAATTTTAGAAATAAAACAAAATCACAAAAGGATAAAAAGGCTCATGAGTTATTTGAACTGTACGTTAAAGAGATTGAAACCTTACATGATATCTTTAAGACAGGGTGACTGGTAGACGGTGCGACCCCAGGAAGAGAAAAATGACTGAGAATAGAAAAATAAAACATAAATAACCATGTGTACCCCGGAATGACATTGTTGAAGATTGGGTTAAAATGAGTTAAAATGAGTTAAAATGAGTTAAAATGAGTTAAAATGAGTTAAAATGAGTTAATATGAGTTAAAATGAGTTAATATAATTGATGCTTTGTAAGATGAAATATTAAGTAAAATATGATTTAAATAAATCGAAGAAAAAAATTGAATTATGTAAACAATAAAAAATTAACTTTACTATGAAACATTCTTTAATATCCAATCATATTGTTTTACTTCAACCATGAGGTTTATTTTCATTGAGTACTATCATTTATTATTCATTTTAGTTTTTCTGATTCATTTGTTTAGCAGTGGTGGGATCCAGTGGTGTTTAAGTGTGTCTGCTGTATTATACAGTGGGAGTTGTTCGCCCGTCGTCATGAAAGTTTGTGCTTTTCGGAAATGAAGGAACTAATTTTGAAACAAACTTAATTGTTCTTTCCTCTTTGTCCTGTTTTCTCACTGAGCGGTCTAGTTCACCTTGTTTGAAATATAAAATAATTCAAAAGTGAAGGTTGTAGATTATTCCATAAATTTTGATCAAGCATTACTGTTTCCTTGGTTTTAAGAAGCAGAAGTTCTATTCCTACGGATTGGGTGAAACCCCCACCTAAATAAAGAAGGAGCGTCGTTTCATAAGCGACGTTCCTAACCAGACACGGAACACTGCTTAGCTTCCATCGTTCATAACATTCTTGTACAACCTCTTTTCCATGTTACGGTATGCCCACTCAACGATCCGTCTCCAGAAACTAAAATGTCACTAAAATGTCATATTGTTAGTCAGTATATTTACGTTTGTCTTTCATAAAAAAAATTACGCGTAAAACGTTTCACTACCTACAAATAATTATTTTAGCTGTACATCTCTATGTAGAATAAAAGAGATGTTTTCAAACTTTTTCTTTTATACTTAAAAAATTTTATCACCAAAAGAACCCCTCAATTGATTAAAATATCATTTCAATCAATATCAAAAGCTGCACTTCACGTAACAATTTAAGGACAATGTATTTTACGCTTTTTTGTTGATATTATCCAGGTATCGAATGGATCAATTTTGTATATCCATAGTCATGTATTACTCAGTTTTAAAACACAGAAGTATACTTTTTGTCCTTAAAAAGCTTTCGTTAAGTCAACGGAACACAATCTTTATTCTTTGTGATTGATGTATTCTCTTCATAGTCATATCAAGTGTTTACACGGGAAAAGACGATCGTTTATTGTACGTTTATTATTCTCCCACTCTATCAGTTTTTATTTTCTTCACTGGAAAAGAGACATCAACATTGCCCTGCATTCTTTATTTTCAGATATGCGCCATCGTGTTCTACTCAAACGTTCACGTCACCGCCCCCTAATTATTTTTCGCTGTCAGAGCTGACATTGTAAAATGTTGGTCGATCAGAAACGAACTTACGTACGTATGTTGTCGTTTCTGATACGCGCTTATTCGAGTTTTCTGCATCGTGACACTATTACTGAGTTTGAACTCTATAATCACAATACATCTCAGTGACAATATTATATCTTACACTTAAAGATACCAATAATTCATTTACTCGTACGATCGCACCATTACTTGTATTTGCTAAGAGCGGTATGCACTCTTTTACTTGATAAGTCGTTCAGAAACATATTTCGACTAATGTTCTTAGAGGAACATTCTAATTATATTGAATGGAGTTTTATAATCGATTCTTGTTACTGTTGTGGTTCGTACTGTCTCCAAGGAGATAACACTCTACTTCTGATGAAAATGAGTAAACGGATTGACTGTTCTTCGACAAATCAACTATACTTCTTCCTTAGAGTAGGTGCACTACGTCTTATGAAGGACTACAAATATTTAAACATTTATTAATTGGCTTATGACTTGGATCCTGTTCTTCCTTCCTTCTTTTCTTGACCTGCGTCGTTAGTTGATACTGCGATGTTTATTATCACGTGTACTATTAAGTAACCAACGACGACACCTGGTCTTTCTCCTTGATCCCATTTTTCCTATCTCTCCTCGTCATTTTATGCTACCACCCTCACCGCCCTAATATTCTCCTTCTTCTATTACACCTCTCCCACTTGGCATCGATGACTCCTTCACCGCCACTGCTGTCGAGACAGCGCCCCTTGCGCTTCCTGAAGGATGGACTGCGCACCCCCTCGCGGGGCAACGCGATGGATTGTGACAGGCTACGAAATAAAAACAAATGACTGCCCTCGCGTACGTGCAAGCCATACGGACCAGGGCTTCCGTCTCCGCACCGCCACCCTCACACTCTGCGGCCTACTCCGCCACTGGACAGCGGCTTGATTAGGCGCTGCGGTCCCGCGGGATTCCCCTCACCATGCCGCTCTGATGCACCCACAGCTGCCAACCTAAGCGGAATTTCCAACCCTGCAAAAATGTTTTATTGGATGGGCCAGGAAATTTAAGAGGCATTTATTCAAAACACTCACTGCGCTTTTTGTAATAAGTTACTCATTTTAAATTTCCATGCAACTTACGATGAGTTTAGCGTTAGAAATGTGTTCAACCTCTTTAGTTCAAAGGAGAGAAGAACATACCACTAAATATAAATACTTATATTAATTTGTTAAAGTCGTTTCTAATGTTGATGTGTGTTAACAAGTCTCATTACTATTATTAAATGTTTGTCAATAAAAATGTTTCCCACTTCTGGTCAAGTAAATGTGTGAAAAACGTTAATAAAGACATATTTAGTAAGGAAAAGTTATAGTTGATGAGTTTGCAACAATGAGCTATATCACACCGCAAAGTCCCTCCGCGTTCCACTAGAATTCACCATCCGTCATCTTTGGCTGACTCACGTGCCACCCCACCACCTCCCCTTCCTCCGTTGATTAGCATTGCTCCCCTCGCCTCACGCCCCTCGTAACACCCCTGACGTTCTACCCTCGCAGTTCTTATACGACAAATCGCGGCACAGAACACGTAGTCTTCGCATCCGGTGATTAGTTTACGGACGAGAGATCGATTAAGTGTTGTCTGTTTGCAAGAAAATGGGAGGGGATACGCGTAGGTATACGTTTTGTGCTATCTCTCTAAAATGGCTCTCTAAAACTGTCACATAAGAATAAAATAAACGAAACCTTGGTCAAGAACACAAACTTTCGTTGAGATATAACCTTGTGAAAATGATATTGTTGGTTTGAATAATACCATATACTATTTCTCCTTTGCAAAGTAATGTACACTTCTATTAACTTTACACATGTCTGTCTAAAACTGCGATTCAAGTGCCGTCATAGATGCCACAAGATTAATTCTAATTATTTAGTCATCAACTACCTAATGCACAACTGATGTTCAAAAACGGGAAAGTTGAATGTTGAGTTCATAGCATGACATTATTTAAACAAACCAGAAAAATCATTCAGAGAGAGAAAATAAATTTACCCATGTAAATAAATTTATTGTCAAAAAACAGTACAAACTACAAAAACAGTATAAACATTTCTTTGCAACATGAGAGTAGCTTTTCTGAAGTCGTAAAACTGTAGAAATGAATATCTCCCTTATACTCTTTAAGGTGATTTTCCAATAAATTTTAATCTGTACAAAATAAACTAAATGAGTGTTTTAGCATATCAAGCGAAAAATTCGGATTGAAGATAACAAATCGAAATGAGACTTCTAATGAAAAGCATAAATAGTTCGGTATTCTAGTTTATTTGCTCTTAACAATTTCCGATTCTTTTCGGTTCAACATAATACAAATTATATTATTATTTATTATAAAATTAGCGAATCATTTAAATTCGATAAATGTGTAAAACGTTCATCGATGATTGTGGAGAACGTAATGTAAATAGGCAAATATAATAATCACTTTAACTTAAATATGCAGTTGCTCGTAAGATGAAGCTGTCTATTACATCTTCTTGTAAAATTCAACCAATGGGTTTCAGAAAACCCAGTGGGGCCCCTCTGAATTTCCCCTCTTTAAATCAAGAGAGGAAAAGATAACCGCTGTGCAGTAGAAAGTTCGTACTTTTAAGCTGTTCTTGCGCTCAGAAACTGGTAAACCACTGCAAAAGCTTTTATCTTCTTGGTATTGTGTCAGTTCAGCAAGCAGAACTTGAAGTTTACATCTCAAGTAAGTAAAGAATGTAACTTTATCTTCAGCGTTTTCCTCGAAGTAAATAATTACGGAAATAAATATACTTCACTTCGATTCATATTCATTCCATTTCAAGAAAATGAATGTTACACTTTTCGAGGAAAAAAAGAACAGACTGTTATGGAATGACTAAATATGGACATGGATGTAACTACGGTTAGAAACGGTTACGAACAGAAGGAGATTAAATCGTAGTAAATCACGTAACACACGGAACTGAAAACACAGTTTGATCTACTTGACATATTATTTATATTTGACACCAATATATATTTTAAGTGACAGTTCTTGTAGTGCGTATGAGGGATCAAAAATTTCAAAGATAATTCGAAAACAAATTCAAATTCTACCGAAATTCAAATACACGTAGAAAATGGATCTTAAGAGAAAGCTTAAATTAGATCTGAAGTTGTTATTGCAAAGTGCATTAAAACGACATTTTTCCTATAATTCGTTCAGTGTCAATAGAGTACCTGACACCAACCGGATTCCCAAGAACAACAAAGAAAAAAGTTCAAACAATTCATTGTTAATGGGCTCCCAAATACATTTTATTTTGTTGTCCTTTTAAGCCGGAAACAATATGTACATATATAATTATACTTATTCTAGTACTCAGATTAAAAAGTGACGAGTATACTTTTATGTTTGTTGGAACACATGTTAATTTACTTCAACGGAATTACTAATGGACGGAATCATGGTCACGTCATTTGTGTAGTGGAGAGTAAAGGAATCAACTCATTTCATTTTACGAGTTGCTTTAGTACACAGAAGTTTATGGAAACTTGATTGAGCTAAAGCGTAGTTAACCATTCCAGTTACGTGTCTGCATATAAATTACTACGTTCACATGTTATAACTCGTAATTTGGATAGGAAATGACGTTTGGTGTAGTTAAAACAAGTTAATGATGTGCTTGAACCCTTTAACAAGACTAATTGTGTGTAAGCACTTACCAAGAATTAATAAGTAGGTAGCAGAATTAAACGTAATGTTATGATCAAAGTTGGAATGCACAAGTTTATTGATGTGATGAACACTTAAGTGATAATGAGTCAAATATTGGACGCATTGGGTGTGGAATGTGGAGTGGGTAGCAGCGACGGAGGGTGCTAAGACTCTCGTGTATGGGAAAGAAAACACTTGAAGAGCGACGAAGTGGAAAGATGTTGACGGGGGATTGACTGAAGGAGATGAGATAGCATGTGACTCGAGGAAGGGAGATGCTCAAGTGGGGAGAAGCGAATGGGGGATGTGATTGGAAGTTTAATAGCGTTTCCGATTATGGGTCAACACTTGAAAGAACCGAGAGGAAACGAAAAAGAACATTGGACCAAAGATTTTGAGTAAACTCTACTGTTTTCAGAAACTTTGAAAGTGGTTGCTTTGAAGATCATATGAGAGAAATCATCTTAAAATATTTTTACTGCTATGAACATGTATACTAGTCTGATCATAAAACATTGGCAGTATAGTAACGCTATGGGTCATCATTTCTAGCATTTCTTCATTTATTTAGTTAAAGGGTGGGTGGGTGGATTGACGACTTATAATCTTTACGAAACTATTACTCCCAACGAAATACGAACAAGTTTCTTGAAAATTAATTAACAATTTCTGCACTAAATGTAAATGTGCACGAAATGCACTGATTGATATTTTTATTGCTTTACGATTACAGTAAAAGTTTTCGTTTAGTCGCTTTCCCCCACCTTAAATAAAAATGTGTTAAATTATTTTATTTTTCTGTATTCCGAACGTACTTTATACGTTTATTGATAGATGTAGACGTAAAACAAAAATGAAGTTTTTGTACAAAAAAACACTAGTATGTCCTTACAAGTAAGTAATAAATCGTAGTACTGAACTCTTTTATGAAAATTTTCCTACGTGATCGGAACCAAGACACACAGAAACATGTTAAGGATGAAATATATTGCAGGTTAGTAATAACTTTGTGAGTTTGGAATTTCGATTTCCTTATTTCATTAATTATTTTATAAGACATTCCACAGTGCTTGCAATACATCCAAGTAAATTTGTGAGAGGTTACTTTTTTGGGATATCTTAATATAGTTTTTATCATTTAACATTTTGTGGGAGAAATGATACATCGGTTACACTCGATTACTCTGAAATGAACTACTCTCTCCAAAATTGGCTTCCAGTGTGACGCATTAGGACGAATGGAGGTGGTGTGGCTTGATATCGTTTTAATGCTTTCCGACGCTTGGAAGAGCTCTCCTTCAGATCAATGCAACGGTTCTAAGCCGCAGACCTCACTTGACCAAACCATCGTCCTATTGTGCCACACAATGCTCGGGTCGATAGAACAGTGACAGGCTGTTGCCACTATGTTAGTCGCCAACGCGGATTAAACTAACGTTGCCAAAGCGAAACTGTTTAACTGATACTAACATATTATCTCTCATTTATTCATTGCTTGTATTATAAAAGAACATAGCATTCAGTTTATGAGATAGCAATAATTTTATTATTATAAATATAACATTTTATTGTTAAAACTCTTCTTTTGAGGCAAGTTTTCGGATGTAATTTTGGAGGATTGTTGAGTTCAGACTGACCGACCTTGGTCATTTTCATCCCTTATTTGAAGTGTTCAAAGCGGGAATATGAATGTGGGATATTAATATTTATTACAAGGTAGTTGACAATAAGAAAGATAATTAAATTTTGGAAAATAATTAAAACAATTCCCCTTTTCGTCAAGTTACGTGGATGGGGGGATAATATCTTCTGTAAATCCTCTCTATACTATTTCCCTACTTTCTTGTTCAAGGGATTTACAAGATTTCAAGTTCCTTTATTTCCAAAGAAAAGCGTAAATATACATTATACACTACATTACAATTTGGGAATAATTGTATCACACATGGATACATAAGCTTACAAAAGAAAAGTATATAAATTACAACTTTTTAACTCAAATGTCACATTATTCTAGCACCAAGCTAAAATGTTCAGTCTTCAAATTACATCTAAAAACAACTTATTTTCATAATAAAGTTAGCGAATGTTATCAATGAGAGCCAACAAAGAAATAACACTAGTATATAGAGATTGTAAGCGTAATGTCGATGGGCGGGAAAAGTGATGACCAAAACCTTTGACCACTTCCATTGAAAGCATTCCACCGCATTAGACGAGGTATCTCCGATCAAGACTCGTTCTGTCCTGCAGTGCCCTCCCTCCCTCTCCCTCGTCCCTGCCTTCGTCGGTCCTTCGGCCCTTGCCCTCGCGATCGATGGTTACAACGATGTCCTCTTGGCTGAAGCAGCTCGTGCTCGCATGTGTCACACGACGAGCTCCCCTTCGCTCAAGAAATGAATAATAAAGAAAGTCCGAGTAGCACACCACTTCGTTTGACTGGAAACATCACTTGTGTGAAACAGAACCAACCCTCATATTGTACGAGTATAAGATTAGAGGAGAAAAATGAAATACCCAACTGAACGAATCAATAGAAAATCGAATGTATATTCTCTCTCCACCCCTAGTCTTATAGAATTTTTATTCCAATATGTGTGTATAATGTGTGTGCATTGTTTAATTCACAATTATATTTGCTTAATGCATAAACCTTTATAAATAAGTTCTCATGATTAAATCATGTAGAAGAATTGTAATAATTAACTCAATAAATTGCATTAAAAAAGGATGATTTAAAAAAATGAGTATTTAGAAATTGCAGAATTTATTCCTCTTCCTGTTCTTTATGTATGTTCTGTTACATGTATCCAAATTCATCGAAAACCTAAATGGTAAAACGTTTTCCTTTTGTATTCTCTGTAATAAATAACTCAAATAAAAAATAATTAATTGAAAAGAGATATCATTCAGTCAAATAAATAGTACAAGAATATAAATTAATATATATAATTAAGTTAATTGTATTTCAAGCTAGAAAAGTCTTTAATTTTATTTAGCGGTTGATAAACGAGATATGAAACCGCACTCTATCATTGGAACACCCCGAGTGAATTTTACTTGCGTGATTTGAATTTCAAAAGAGAATCGTTGATTTGACATCAGAGATAATAGCTACGCCACTGACTTAGGTAACAAAAAGTTATCCGGAGGAAGGAAGCTCTTCGATTTTCTCGTAAAATATTCAAGCCCTAGAGGTGACTCCTAAGAGAATTTATATTTGAACACAACGAAGGAAAACGTTGGACCGATAAGTTGTTTCGAAAATGATACAAACAGTCTCTCCAATGGTTTCTGTTAACGATCGCTTTCGTCTACCTTTCGGATCCTTTTGCTCTGTGCTATCGTATAGTGAGCGAACTTGACGATGGAGCTATTTGAGTAACACATAAGCCCTTCATGATCAACGATGACGTCGGTGTTTACTGGAGATAACGTAACGTGCATTGCTCAAAGACTGTTGACATTTTGCTGGGAATCGCTCCGTTGCATCATGAAGCTTGCGAAAGACGACGTGTTTAGGCAGCGACGAAGCGGAGGGATGATTCGTTTCATCCCTTGTACCTCCACTCCTCATCCCCCTTCATACCCATATAGTGAGTTATAGAGAACATTTCCATTTGGAAAGAATCATTCTCTATAGTGTTATTATTCCTGAATCACTATTGCCCTTAGTTCCGACCATTTCCCAAGATGGTTCAATTTAGTTGCTAAAAATTACCCCTTGAATAAGTAAGTAATGCAGTGAGGCTAAACATTCACATACCAACTACTGATTTGTTCTGATACTTACTATAACTTCTCATTATTAATTCACGTCCTGAACTAAGGCATATGTACAAAAACGAAGTTTCTAGCGAAAAGTATACGTAGGTGTCATAAGTTATTAACGAAGTTTGTTTACCGTAGGAATCTTTTAAGAGAGCAACAGGAGACCAGATATGGATGCATCGATGCAGATTAAGTTGATTTGCCGAATAATGTAAATATGCAATTGTGGATTGAGACAGGAGGTTATAACAAGAAATTTTAAGGATAATGAGATAACGTCAAAAGGATATAGAAGGACAGGCAATAACCATATATTGACTACGGTAGGAAAATTGTTATTGAAAAATGTGACTTCTGAGACTGATTCATGCAATTTGTGGGGAAAAGAAAAGGAATAAAATATGGAGCTATACAATTTTACTATCTTCTTTGTCTAATAGCATTTGCTCCACATCTTCTAAATCTATTCACGTCGTCTTTGAGAACTGCATTGTTAGGTAACAAAACATCCCCATCCCTATTATTGTGATCTCTTTGAGATCATCATGTGTTCCATTCGTAGTCTTTTTCTATTAGCATTTGAAGCCCCGTTTCAACTAGTTCTCACTCTCGCCTCCGCTTCCCTTGTGAACTCCTCCTTCCGCCTTCAGAAAGCGACATCAGAAGTAAGGATAGCTAGCCAAGCCATGACATGGCCGTTTCCACAAAGCGATTCAATTAGTCAGGCGACAGCGGGCGCGTGGCGCGGGCCTTTTTGACGCAGCGGGGAAGCCGGAAGCGGGGTCGTCGACGGCAACGCTCTGGGTGGTCGGAGGGCGAAGAATTGAAGGAAGCGCGCCTGGGGAATTCCCAGAACCCTCTTTGCCACCTACCATCACGCCTCCAAACGGAAGATGAACGCAATCGAAGATGTCGGAATTGATTATGAACTGGTCCGATTATGAATTGAAACCCTCCGTTTCTTGCTACACTCTCAATGCTATGAGGGGGTTTCATTTATTTTTGTATTGTCTTGCATGCAAAGATCTATAATTAAATGGTTGCATGATTGAAGTAAGAAATGAGTCATCTTTCATCGAATCAAGTTTTTTGACACTTTCATGGAATGATCTCGCAAAGAATTAGGAGACAAATTTGCGAACAGTTCGGAATTTTGATTATATAACTTTCAATCAAACAAACAATAATACCGTGAATGACACTGAACACATTTTATTTTATTATTATAAATTAATTTGAGTCCCAAAATAGATTTTCCCTTCACTAGTCTTACGTGAAAAATCTTGTTCTAATAACACCAAACAATATTTATTTTANAACAACAATCTTAATACACATGAATTCATAATTTGAGTGAATCTTAACTTAAGTATTTTTAACACAGTCATTATTCGGGAAAAATGTTTACTTATCTGTTTTTCTACCATAGCACAATTCATATTGGTACGTCCCCTGTTTGTTACGTCCTGTTAGATCATTTTAATCGTATCTCGTACCATGCACATTCTGCAGGAGTCTCCGTTTAATACATTGTATATTGTTCTTGTATATATCATTTGCGAATCGTCATCTAGCCGTCTGACTCCTTCTTTCTGTAGTCTCAAAAGTAATTCACGTCTTCCCATGTTATAGATGTCGCAGTCCCATAACACGTGATTCCTGTCTTCTTTTCCTTTCCCGCAAATACATTCTTCCCTGAGAGTCTTTTGCGTTTTTGTCAAGTATATTGCAAAATTTCCGTGTTCAGTCAGCATCTACATCATTTCTCGTGCTGGTCTAAACCACTTAATGTTCCTTAAATCATAAATCACGTCCGGTATGCAAGACAAAACTGGTCGTCCTGTTGTTTCATTAGTCCATCGTATCTGTCATGCATACATCAATTCTCTGATTATTTTTTCTCTTCCTCCTTTCTCGTCCTTGGTTATTCTCTTGTTAATTTGTATTTCTCCCGTTTTTTCTTAGCCAATAACGCAACCTCATTTTATACAAATGAATGTCTATTGGCATTAGTTCTAGAAGCACCTCTATACTTGCTGTTGCGACTGTGTTATAGCATCACCTTAACCAGACTATACATTTATATAATTTAACTAACTCTTCTTCTGGTAGATTTTTGTTATTGTATCCTTTCCGCAGTAAACTATAATTTACTTTTTTTGCTTTTCCATTATATATTTTGTGTGTTCCCGAAAATTAAAACAATCATCCAAAATAATACCTAAGTATTTGTTAGGACGCACGGTTTTGATGCTCTTTCCTCCTAGTTTAATTATTGGGTTTCGGCGTTTTCTATTGTTGTTTCCAAAATACATACCCTTAGTTTTTTTCTTGTGATAACTTCAATTATTTCTGTTCCATAAGTTCTTCACGTAACTTCATAGTACAATTACCTTTCGCATCTATCTCTCGGCGGCTTTGCCTTTCTACAAATAGGCATATATAGTCCGCATATGCTACAACGTTAACATGGTTTTCTTCCATTGTTCTTAGTATATTGTTTATTTACAAATTCCATAGCAAAGGTGATAAAGGTGAGCCCTGGGGACACCCTCTAGAATTTCTTTTTCATGTTGTTTCCCCTCCTAATGTGAGCATTGTATGTCGTTCAGATAAAAAAGATCTCAAGTCTATTAATCGACCTGGCACATTCAAGTCTATTGTTGTTGCAAGAAGTTCTCCCCACCTGACATTATCAAATGCGCCTTCAACGTCTACAAACACTACCAGCCCGTATTTTTCTCTACTTCGTTCGACTACGTTTACTAAGTCGTGTCCGAGCTCTTTCCAACTCTAAATCCATATTGATGTTCATACATTAATATAATTTCTTCGATATATTCCCCAATTTTCTCACCAAGCCATATATCCAAAACTTTCCTTTGTGTGGGTAATAATGTAACTGGGCGATACGAGCTAGCCTTCCTCAAATCCCTCATTTCTTCTTTTTCAAATATCCGAAATAGTCCTATTTGCCATTCCTCTGGAAAATACCCTTCATGTATGCATTGGTTATATAAACCCAGAAGCTGTTTATTATATATTTCATAAGTTGTTGTAACCATCTCATGAGTTATTTTCTCAAACACTTCTGTTTTACTTCCCTTTAGGTGTTGTATTATTCTATCGAGCTCTTCTTGAATCATCTCTGGACCTTCCCCTTCTTGTTGTTGCCATTCCAGCACCTGTTGTATAATCTCGCCTGGTAATAAACTCCGTAACAACTCATGTCGGAAGTCTTGCCGGTTTTCTGTCAATTCGCCACTTTCTTTTGTCAATCCATACCAATTCATCTTCCTTTTATCTTGTTGTTTGCTATTAAATAAAGTATTCCCCGGCAACTCTTTGATAAGGAATCTTCTAAAAAGGTTCTCCAAAACTCTCGCTTTGCTTTCCTTATTGCTTCCTTGAAATCCTTCTTTGCACTCGTAAAAGTTTCACTGCCTTTGTTATTTCCGCGTTTCTTCTTCTCTTTCCATAAGCTTCGTTGTGCTCTATATTTCTTTTTCTTTAATATTAAGTCCTTTGACCACCAGCGCTTTCCTCGTTCTCCCCCTCGCTTTCCCGTGGAGCAAGCATGTGCTGCACGTAACAATGCTAGTTGAATGGTGTCAATGTTATCTGTCGTTGAAATTGTTGCATCACTCAGTATTAAGAAATCTCCTGATCGCCTCACTTCTTCCTGATACTTTTTCCAATCTTTTATCATTATTTGTCTTGTTCTTCGATATTTTTCTCTTCTCCAACCTCGCATAAAATTCCTAGATTATTGCTCTCAACCCATGTGCCTATTGTCCACACTCTTATTTCGTTACGTTTTAGTTTCTAAGTCAGTGTGTAGTCTATTAGTGACTCTTCGTATCCTTTTCTGAATGTCATTGTCCCGTAATTATTTTCTATCGTTAAGTGATGATCTATTAAAAACTGTTCCAACTTCTTCCCCCTCTTATTTGTGAGCTGGTCTCCCCACAACTTCATTCTTGCGTTGCTATCCATACAAATGACTTTTTTTATCTTCTCTAATATTTTAGAATTTTCTCTAACCATGTCAGCTCTGGCCCATGTTTTCTTCCACAATTACAATACATATTGACAATAACTATTTCATAATTTTCATTCTTCACTAAAATCATCTGCGCATTATCTTTACTAAGATACCAGTACATCTATTTCCGGTTTCAGCACATATATCACTGTCCACAGTTTTCCAGTATGGATACGTCTTACTCGCAGGGGTATGTGGCACGGCTGTCCGCGCAATAAGTAGGGTTCCTGAATACAAACAACATCAATATCTTCTTTTTCCAAAAAGTCAATTAGTTCTCTTGATCCTGTCGTTCCTCTCTGTAAATTTTGTTGGTATATTCGTATCGTACTTTTTGTTTCTCTCCATGTTGGTCGTCGGTTAATGTCGATAGTCTGTTATACCTTGCAATTCTAGTTTTGCCGCGATATATTCCTCGCATTCCTTACTTCTAACAGAGTACAATTTTGTCTCCCATGTCTGCTACAATTATACATATCCACTGTTTTTCTTTTACACATTCTGAGAAATTATGACCGATTTCCCCGCAGTATCCGCATGTATCTCGATACTCTTCAAAAAGTTTGCTAATATGTGAGTGTCTTTGAAACTGATAGCAACGATGTGGTTCTAGATATTCATCTATGCAATACGATCTTAACCCTATGTATACCCTCCCTTGTCTCATAATTTGGGTAAAATCTTCTCCATTTAGCTACACTATCCTGTGCTCTCGTTCTCCGTCTCACGTTGGAATGCACTTCCTTTCCCTTTTGGCACATCCTTCACTATCAATGTCTGTTTCCGTTGCCGAGTATCATTGAGTGATATATCACTACACCTTGCAGCAATGTTCTCATTTTCTCTAAATCTACGCTCTTTATTTTTTCTTCCTTTACGTACACATCTCCTAGTCTCATATTCATCATTCATTTTGTCTACTGTGCCTCTAATTCTTTATAGATTTTTCCCCCGCGATCTGACACAATTTTTTCCTCCGCTATGAGTTCTTTCACTTTCCCATAACATTTCTTGAAATTATTTGGCCTTCCCTTCCTTTTCCCACTCGGACTCGGTTCCATCTCTTGTATAAATTCATCATCTTGCCCATTCATCTTAACTGTCCGTAATACCTTTCAATTACTAAATCTTGTTCCTTTTCTTCTTACTTACTTTGTGTCCCCTTTGTTAATGTTTTCGAAAATCCAACTATCTCGGCACACTCGCAAATTCTCCGTTCCAAATAATGCAATGATTTTCCCTTTAATTTTTGTGACAGCTGGGTTTCTTTCTGAATTATAGATACACGTCTCTAAATGTATGTATGTATGTCTGTCTGTCTCCATGGATATATGACGTCAACATCAGAAAACTCTTCCTTTAATTTCATATATATGTATTCATCTTTTCCCCTCTCTAACTACCAACAAAACAGTTAGTCCCTATTGATATTTCTTAACATTTAGCTAGTCTTCTTTTCTTTTAGAATTTATTCTATTAGTTCCTTGGGATGTAGGAGATCCCGTTGATTCCCCCACACGTCCCTCCCGATGGATTTAGTCTCCAAATGGCCTTGGTCTGACAAATAAATTACTGTCGAAGTATTATCGAGAATTTTTTTCCTTCATATTTGCCCTTTGAATGAATATAAGCCGCTGCTATACTTTTTCTACTTGCAAAGCAGCAAAATACTTTTCTAGCGTACCATTTTACCTAGTGTCTATATTCTTGAATCGTAGCAATTTATTTTCATGTAATGTTTGTAAATACGCTCCATTGCGTTAACTTATGTGTTTTATAGTTGAATTTCTTCTATTCATATTTCCGACCCTTTAGGCCAAAATCTCACCAAATTTCGTACGCAATTCCTACAGGATGTTCTCTTTTACAGGAGCGAAAATTAAGTTTGAAAATAATATATAAATGCCTCTTGTACATCATAAATACGAAATCCGTGTTGAACCCGTGCGTCACTACGTAAACAACCGTGGCAATGTGAAAAATACTACTCAATATACCAATATGCTGGGATCATGGTATCGAATATGGTGGGTTTAGAATTTTCTAAATTGTAAATAATTATTTCACGTAGGAGAGGTAATACAAGAACAATTAGGTAAACCAATGATACAACATTTGACTTTAGAGAGAGATCTTTACACACTGAAATTGATAGATTGAGAAAATGAGTGAAATATATGAAGGATAGACTATATGGTGGCAGAAATCTGAGGAGTCGAAGGCTGAAGTCTATTAGTGGGTGGAGGCAGGAGTCACAGCGCGGTGCGTTCTACCGTCCTGGGAGTTCTGTCGACCCGGAGGGCGGAGGTGACGGCCTCCCGCGAGGATCCACTTGGCCCATCGCTCGTTACAAAGTGGATGGAGCCCCTCGACGTCTCCGCATCCATCTACTATTCCTCATCCCCTGCGGAACTTTGCCACTAGTATCGCTGCCACCATACCTACTGCATACTCCTTCCTCTGCTTCGCATTGCGATGCAATCGTATATTGCTTGAATCGGTATCCAAAGAGTTCCGTTATCTTTATTGTATGTCTCTATTCCGTAGTTTCCAACATGCGGTCTCCTAGTTTTCCTTCGACGCTCCCTACACTCTCCTTTATCTCTTCTCGTCTGCTTCCTACACCACTACAAAAAAAATCAACCCCGCCCCTACCGTCGTCACCACCACTGCGTCTTTTGCTCAACTCAAACATCCTGGTGCTCCATTACCGACATCCCATGAGGCATGCCGGCGATGCGATAGAATTTTACCGCTCCCGTCTAACTCTGCCATCTGCTCCCCACCCTTCACCCCACCCACCACCTCCTCACGGCTGCTTGGAACTTCTTCCCCCACCTTTCCCCCTTTTCTTAACCACCAACCCCGTGTTTGAAGAAGCTCCCGTGGCAGACGCTACAAAAGATGCCTGAGCTGGCGGCCCTCGAGATATGAATCATACAGCAGTGCCGCCTGCCTCCATCGCTTCCATCTCTGTTTGCTAGAGACCCACCCGCTCTGGTCCTGCTACCCCGCCCGGGTGCGGGGATCCGGGATTCCGAGTATCGTCTCCGACGGTTGGTTTTCTTCGCTCACTCCCTTCACTGACTCTTGGGACGCGTCAGATGCAGAAGACTTTACTTCCCGCGAGAATCGTAGCGACGAACTTGGGAGGACGATGAAACGATCGGTATGGGCGTATTCTGCTTTTCCCCAGAATTATTTTCTCAAGAGAACAATTTTTTTTCATGGGTTGAGTAATTAATAAAAATTTTCTAATGACTAGATATCTTTATTTTTTTGTTTCCCTAATAGCTACAAAACAGAAGTATAAATACGACCAAGATCATCGTACGTTACGTCTCTTACAATATCGTATGACTCTCTTCGACATTACTTATATTTTCATATTTCCCCATATTTCCATTCATACAAATAGCTCAAAAAATTTCTTTTTCCTGAAATTTTGCCAAGACAAGCTCGTTAAAATTAATGGATTACCTTTTTATTTATCATTTTAGATGAGATAAAAGATGGATATGAAGCACTCCTATGAGTGCATATATTATTATTCTTTCCATTTTAATTCATCATCTTTGAATGATCTGCTCACTCNTATATATATATATATATATATATATATATATATATATATATATATATATATATATATATATATATATATATATATATATATAACAAAAACGATTGTCGTGGCGTATTCGCAATCCTTTGTTGTTACATCTTCATTCTCACATATGACGTAATCACATAAACTTTTTAAGTTATTTCTTCCTTAAGCTCGTCAAAAATACGTAGTTTCATGTGAATATTCTTTCTTAATAGATCCCAATCCATGTACATTAATTGATTAGCAATGAAAATAACGTTTCGAGATCACCTTTTACCAGACCATCGAATGTAATTAAAGGCTGTGAATTGAAAAAATAATTTATTTTTATTTATTTTTTAACAAACTTCATCGTAGTAATTTCGAAAAGCTTTTAAGGATAGCGTACCTCTGTGAGAGCATAATACTGTAGTGAGAAGTTATTCTCTTTCGCTATTGAATCTAGGAGACCGCTTCTACGTAACGAAGATCTAGTCTTGAGCACCTCACTGGAGTTCCATATAGTGGCAGTATGTGTGTGTGGAGTGGGAGGTGGGGGGAGCGAGTGGAATTCCACCTCGGCGTGTGCTCCCTCTCATCCCTTCCCTCTCACGAGGAGGGGAGAGAGTGGTCAGCGGAAACCTCTTCCGTAGCGCACAAAGGCGAAATGAGAGTGACTAAAAAAAACCATTCGCCCTGACACACCCTAGAAGGACAAGTCCGTCGTTTGATGTGTGAGGAGGCTGAAGACTGCGTTTCGCAACGGATTTTCACATCTCTGTGTTTTAACTTGTTTCCGATGAAGGATTTGCTGTTACTGGTAGAATTACTCTTTTGTATTTTTAATTTTTTCATTTCCGACTGTTGCTGTAATAAAACATGGTGTTTAGCGTTCAAACTGATGCACATGCGAGATATATTTCCATTTCGTTTTTTTTTCTTCATATCTATATCGTTGAAAATAGTACTCAGTATCTCCGGAATATTTCTTCTCTCTTAATATTGTTCTCACTATGCAAGTATAGATGGTTTAATGAATCCGAGATCGAAAAGTACGTGACGGTATTCAAAATATGCATTTCAATACAATGCCTACGATTCTTATGTGCTCTGTTTTTGTTTTATAAGTATTTTTTTCTGATTACCTGAGTATCTTCTTCGCGCCAGTGTTTTATTATGCTATTAGGTAAACAATTCCTATTTGAAATGTACTCTGCTCTTAAAACAATATTCACGTTTATTGCTCTTCGCGAACTCAAAGGTAAATTCTATTTTTCTGTTTTAATTTATTGAATACCTAGAGACATCCATATTACACATTCAATGGTTCAGTTGATTTGAATCATTCACCGGTCATATCTTCATTTGTCACCTATCTCCCTGTGTTTGAAATTGCATGACACGAGTAGATTCGCATTACCTTGCACAAACATTTGACGAACACTGAAGTTCCGAGCGGCTCACGTGGTCGGCACGTGGGAAGGCGCCGTGTGCGAGCATTAGTTCTCGCAGCGGCCGCGAGGTGACATATGCCCCATCCTCCAAGACCATCCCCCGTCGCTAACCTCTCTGAGCGCTCTGACGCCTCGCTCCTTTTAACGTGTTTGTCTTCGTGATGAGTGTGTGTATAAATGCAGAGCTTGACAAACGCTCGGAATGAGAATACGGCGCTCAGTTTGTGTGACTAGGGTTTGACTTCTTGCATGCTCGTGTCTAAACATGTGTTTCGAAGAAATCTCTCCTCAAGCTTCTTTGCGCTCTCGCTTAATGGAGCTTTTAGAGCAGTGAGATTTCGGCTTCCCGCGTGGATGAAATAGGCTTAATTGAATAAACATCGAACGTGGGATTACATCAACTTGAATATCGTGCATTAACTGAGTGTCGAGTCTCTAAGTAATTCATCTTCTTCTCACACATCTGAGTCACAACCCATAAAGAAATATTTATACATTTTCATTATAGTGTACTCTAGAATTTCAGTTTTTGTGTTAGTTTGAAATAATTTCACATGAAATTGAAAGTGGTTATAATAATAATTAGTGGACTCGTTTCAGAATATGAGGGTAGATTTCACAGCTCTACTAAGATGAAGGTTTCAATCAGTGGACCTACTCTATCGAAAAAAATGAATAAATCCGTGGTTATCTAGTATTTCGTTTATAAAACAACCAACCGTAATAAACATCGAAGTACAGTGAGCCGAGAACATTGTCATCTGGTGGGCAGGACTTGTACTAATCAATTCAAATTCTGTGGACTTAAATCCAAGTCCAAATTACAAGTAGTGTCATAGAAGGCAGATTATGGTCTTATTTAAAACTCAAATTTTATTTGTATTATATAACAAATTAAAAAGAAATAATACACTGCTAAAATGTAAGATTAGGCTACGGTCTCTTTCCTGAACAGAAAATATTTCTGTTCTCATGTACGACAACTGGTCAACAATGTCGTGCGAAAAAGGGATATTTACAAAATGTCAGAAGGATGATGTCTTTTAGAAAGATGATACAGCGATAAAAACCTTTATTTCAACTTTCTTTTTTGGAAGTCTAGAGCCTTCAGTTCCGGTCTCTGACTAACGACACTTGTGCGAACATTTACAAGTATAAAAAATAAGCAAAACTCATAAAACCAAACATGACGAACACAAATTAAGAGTGGGTATTAATTACAAGTTACTTCAAAAACATGCTCTACAACAATGTGCGAAAGACATATAATAATATATTTATCATTTAATACTTTAAAGTTACATAATTACATATCATTTGCTATTTAAATGTTCTTTTTAAATAATTCTGTTTTAAATTTTACGTTTATATTGATCAATTCCATTAAAAACTTCTTGCGCTTTAAGGAAGAATAGAATTGAATTATCCATTGGAAATAACGGTTCATTGAATGCATCTGCAGAAATTCGCTTCCTCAAATTAGAATTATTGCATTCACTTAAAGGATATCGGATTTGGTCTCCTCACTCCTCATTCCCTGCTATCATGTTATCGCGATTATGGATCAATAGTCGGCAAACTGATAACCATAATGTACAGGAATCGCTGCTCCCGTAAAATGGATGTACCCACAAAGTTCTGTGAGTTAGGGGCAAATCGGGTCTTTGCGACCAGAAATCATTGAAAGCATCTTTCTAACTTCCTAAACACACATCATATTTAGAAAACGTCTAGAAACCAAGTATAATGTTAACGATATAAGCTTCGTGATACTTCTTTTTAGAAATAAGATATTATGATAAGCAATAAGACGTATTATGACGCAAATTAATCCATTTTATTGTTATATGATGAATATGCACTGAAATTTATACCAAATACTACATTTAACGGTTTATGTAATATTCTTTCTATACAAAATAGATATAAAAATTATAGTCTTAAAGATATGTGCATTCGTACGGAATTGAAAATATTCCCCCTCTTGAAGTAAATATACCCACTCTTTATTCTTGAATTGTCAAAATAATAATAATAATAGTAATAATAATATTAATACCTATCATTTTATCTACCATAGAATTGGTACCCTATTCCTAGTTGATTCTATTAAAAAACACGAAATCAATACCAATGTAATAAGCAACACTGCATCCTGCATATACGAGTATATACTAATAATAATGAGGCAGAGAATAGACTCACAAACACTATGTTTCTGCCGGTGTCGAATTTCACTTCAAGAACGTTTCGTATATATGTGATTTTCCATTTTTGTCTGAACTTTGAAAATATTATTTAATCACTTCTCTTAACTCCTAATTTTGCATCTACACAATTTTTTTTATCTTGATAACAACATACACTGTGATGTATGCAACCTGTCATACAATTTCGGACCTCGGGTTTCTTAACATTATTTTTCTTCAAAGGTATTAAATTTTGTTCTGTTATTTACGAAAGTTCCTTGATGTATATGTAATAATGAACGCAAATGTTTAAATTCAAGGGAAAACTAAATACTGCTTCAAAATTTTCGCACAATTTTCATTTATTTTCCAATATGAGAGGCATATTTCTCTTTGTAGTATGGGGACACTCGTACTATGTATATACGAATTATAGATTAAAGAAATTTAGGCGCAAAGTGATATAAAATAACTAGATTGACATATGTATTTAATAAAAAAATATTTTACTTTTTTAATTGGCGCTTTAAGGCTTGCGAACGTCTACGTCGCTAGAGCCCTTAATTTAAGGGCTCTAGCTTAATTTATGTTAATTAAATTTTAACGAGACTATAAAACCTAGGAAACCTGACTTCACAGAAATGAATGATACTAGAAAAATGGGACTTGTGGCCATATATTCTCCAACTAACTTTGATGTGTGCCAATGAGTTCGATGGTATCACTGTGTGCAGAACATTGATGAGACCAGCAGATTTCATGACTTTGAGTTGTCGAATGTAGAGGCGTGAAAGTTAATGAGGACAAGGAAAAGTCGGGAGTGGAAGCAAAAGGGGGCCAATGTCCGATGAGAAAAAAAAATTGTGACAAAACCGGGCATGCAGCGAGTAGCGGCGTGTAAGCGCACAACAAGCAAGTGAGGGAAGTCTGTGAGAGTGGAATGGAATAGATTCTAGTGGGAACAGAGCGGGAATCAAACGGGAACCGTAAGGAAACTGGATGGAATATGAACGGGAGTTCTAGAGGAGGGGGCTATGTGGTGCGGCTTCGGAGTCCGTTATCTGTGATCTGACGATCGGATTCCGATAGATTCACGGGCGTGCTGCACCCACCACACTATGAAACTTTGAGGATCTGTGGGTTGTGAGTGAAGTGGTGGGGTGGAGCGGTTACTCGTGGCAAACCGTACCAGTGGAGAGTGGAGTACGTAAGGGCATCTCGGTGCCTGTTGTACGGCGGGACTATTGGAATGTACGGTAAAGGTTAAATAGTGAATGTAATTCGAGTGAAATCCATTGACCAAGTGGGGTGAATGGAAAGACATAGTTGATATAAAATACGTAATGTTAAAAATGAGAATTTTTACAGTGTGAAGTGTTAAAAATGAGTATTTTGGATTAATCAATAAACTGAATGAAAATATTCGTTGATTATCATATAGAGATAAAAGAAACGTTGAAAATACAAGAGCGAACGAAAACATAAGGACCTTGTGCTGGCGAATTGACGTATTTCTGAGATGTCAGTTATGAAAGATATAGAATATTTCAAGCTGGAAATTTGTATTACTTCATTTTTATATGAATGAGTGACTTTCTAGAGAAGATCAAATTGGTGTTTTGACCGAATTAATTTGTAATGAGTGCATCGCGGTAAAATCCATTTCGGACACACAAGCATATTAGGAAAGGACTATAACCTCATTCGTTCTTTGTATTTATTAGTTCGTGGAACGTAAAAAAATGTCTTCTCCGAAAAATAAAGGAATGGTTTAATTGTACCACACGTATTTTATGAAATGTTATTTTGTCTAATTATTTACCCAACTTCATAAAAAAATGTTCGAAAAAAAACTATTCAATATACGATAGTGGAGATTCAACCATTTTAACCAAATTAAGCGTAGTTCATTTAAATAGGGTGAATGTACTAATTGGTCACAGATTTAGTAATCATTTCTCCTTCATTCAAGTGGGGAAATGTTTTTATTGTTGTTGACATGTTCTGTTGTTTATCCTTTGTTAGTGAGTACGCTAATACATCGTTTTCTTGAACCAGAGGAAACATTTTAAAGTACAGTGGCTTCCTGGAACAATTCGTTTCTGATGTCTTCTACTGGAACAACCCTAACACATATACGGTTTTTAGAAGCGGGGAACTATTGATATAGACATCGATGATTTTTGATAGATATATTTTAATCTCCGGAGTTGGCACCGATAGCTTTCTTTGAACTTCGGATACCTGCACGAGATGGTTTTAAATTAGAAGGATCGCTTTAGTGACTGAAAACGTAATGGAATCTTCTTTGGAATTCGGTGGCAATAATTTTACAATTTATTTTTCCACGTATATCCTTTGTTTACTATAGAAAATCATAACTTACCATATTCTGTTTTCCAAGTCTTGATATATTTTCCAAAGTACAAAATTAGGAAACTGCGCATTTAATGAGGTGACATTATCAAATCGTAAATAAAAACGTCCAGTAAGCACACTATATTTAAAGTAGGTATATTATGGTATAAATTTAACAGTAATTGAACTTAATGGGACCTGACTTGGTAATGTTTTATTTGTTTTTTCTCTGCTTAATCAATTTGATCGGAAATATGTCAACAATTTGAAACTATCTATAGTTATGTTATAGTTTTCAGTTAAACAATCGATAACAATTATCGAGTCAACTAACGGTCTGCAACTAATGCATGAAGTCGATCATAATTTTATTTTCTCGCAAGTTTCTTAAAGATACATAAAATTAAAATATCTTACAAAATCAGTCCAGAGTTGCTGTCTAATCAACAATGACATTCTATTGTATTATAATTGACATTCTATTACAACATATTGACATTCTATTAGTATTATAACTCCCAGCTAACTTTTTATCTAATCTAGGAATTTTTGCTGAAATTTTGAATCCGCCTCTGCCTTAGGGCCCTTGATCGGAATTGATGGGATGGTCTCTTGCTTGCTTCCGGAGAGTAAATTAGTTTGTTGTTCTCCACGTGGTCATACGCAGTTTGTACAGTTTTTTGACAATAAATGTATTATTATTAATGTAGAACGTAATGTTAAAAGGAGAAAATTCAGGTAATGTCATCAATTCCTAGCGATGTGAAAAAGCTATAAGGCGAAGTAAGAAATATTCATCACATTTCCCACTTTGCCTAGGCATTGTGCATATTACCAAGACATTGTAAACTTTGCCTAACGAAATGCAGACATAGCTAGAAATTAAAATAAAACAAGCATTATTATTTCTTTAATTTTTCAGATTTTTTCTCAGTATTTCGCTTTTAAATAAGTTAGAGTTCAAAAATATCACTCAGGAGAATCAATATCTAATATTACAAAATATGTACAATAATAGTTATGTATATGTTACCGTGAAAGACCGAAATTGGAGAATGTCGACTTTCACCGGTTAATGTCAACATTCACATAGTCACTTGGTGTATGTCCGAAATATTTGCTAAGTACCTTTATTTCTGACTTACACTGGTAAATGTCGACATTCACCATGCACTAATGGTGAATGTTAAACATGTCGGAGATTTATATTTTCTTACCAAGAATTTAAAACACACAGTACATTCTAAATGGGAAAAGAAAATAATCGCGACATAAAAAATTATGAATATTCTAAATGGGAAAAGTAAACAGTACATTCTAAATGGGAAAAGAAAATAATAGTAATAAAAAAATTATTTAATTATGTGATTCAAATCTTATTTATTGCAACAACTTAAACTATTATGACATTTTGAATTGCACAAGAATCCCTTTCTTTTACAGCTGCATTTATTTGTGGAACACTTCCTTTTGCAATGACAGCGTGTATAGCCTTGCCCCCCACTTCTCGAATTAGCTGCAGCTGCTTCTCTCAGCGACATTTCTACAAAAGAAATCTCATCTATGGAAAGTAACTTTTCTTTACAAATTACGAACTGATTACGTGTGTAAAGTTGCTTGAGGGTACCATTTTTATTTGTCAGTTTATAGAAGTCAGAGTCTTCTTTACCAACAACAACCGCTAACACATTTCGGCTACCTGTACGACCACGGTCGACATCAGGGACTTGTATTCGTACAGTATCACCAATTTGAGCAGGAGGAAGTTGTTTTTGTGACGTTCGTAACATTTTTGCTGCTTGCAGTAGAAGATTCTCTTTCTCAGCCGCTCTTTTTCTAGAAATTAACTCGTGTTTTTCAGTCAGAACTTGATGTGAAGACATTGTAGATTGCAGGTTCTCTTCAATATTTTTCTTTGGAATATGGTTTTCGGTATGAACACCGCTCAAATTTTTTTCAGAAGTATTAACAGTTTCTTCAAGGTTTTCTTCGGTTTCAATATTTGCGATTTGTTCGCTGGACAAAAAAGACGATGCTATACCTCTTTTTGCTTTAACGCCAAACATGGCTTCATAAGGACTTTGGCGTATTCCTTCGTGTTATGTAGTGTTCTTGGCAAAAAAGAAAAAAGGGTAAACCATCTGACTATTTGTTTGTATCGTTATCATTCATCCATGCAGTTAGCATATTCTGTATATCCTGATTGGCCCTTTCAACTGAGCCTTCTGTTTGACTGTGACGAGGCTTCCCATGAACTATTTCGGATATGACTTGATTACTGAATTCTCTACCATTATCTGATTGCAATATTGCTGGTGCACCAAATGTTAAAAATAATGAAAGAACGTGATACGCTACTTCTTCAGCTCTTTTAGTTTTCAAAGGTCGTAGCTGGACAAACTTAGTTAAATGATCTTGATACACCATTATGAACGTATATTCGCCATCTCTGTTTGACTGCAGATCTATCAGATCAACTTGACATCTTGAGTTTAACTCAGAACTGACCATTGGTTTCACAACAATATCTTTCTGAGGTGCACTGTTTTTCATTTGACACTGTTTGCATAAATTTAAATACAACATTACAACTTCATATGTAATATTTTGGTATTTAACTTGCAACTCTTTAAACATACGTGTTCTTCCTCCGTGGCCTATTCTGGTGTGAATTTCATATAGTATACTGAACAATTCTTCATTGGTAACATAATACTGCAAATTCGTTTCCCCTGGTTTTAATGTACAATTAACTTATCTTCATCATTAATTTTTAAAACGTCAAAACGTTTTAATCGTCTGTAATCCAAAGGTGTGTTGCACTTAGTTTTAGCAGAAACCACTTCAGAAAGTATTTTAGAGTACTTTTCTTGAGAAAAATAAAAACAATTGTCTTCTCGTTTACCCGCAATTAATGCATTTAACTTTTCAAGAAAAAGATCACGATTTATTGCAGTATCCATTTAGTATAAATTACGGTATCCGAAAAAAAACTAAGAAAACGTTGCTCGCATCATCAAAGTAGCCCTTTTCTGGGAGTAAGATTTGGAATCACAGTATTGTTGATAGTATTCTCATAACTGAAAGAATATGTTGAATGCCACCATCACTTATTTCCTTTAAAAAGGCAGCGGAGATGAGTCTTGAGCATTGTTGTCTCCTCGTCACCTCTTCTGTTGATAATAACAAACGAAGTGACGGAACTTGCATTTTAAGTACTTCTTTCAAGTATATTAAATGATTATTTTAATTTTTTTTTTATTCATCATTTAATGTTTAAAAGTATTCGAGAAACGATTGTCAGCGATATTTGAAATGTTAAGTCATGTTTTTTTTACGCACCGACAACATTGCAGGTTTATACCGACACAGAGACTCGAAAGAAAAAAAGAATTAAAAACTAAGTTTCTTTCAGCGTACAAGTAAAGGTGAAAAGAGTTTTTGGTGTCATATACAGACAGAAAAATATACATTCATAATTTTTATGTCGCGATTATTTTCTTTTTCCATTTAGAATGTACTGTGTGTTTTAAATTCCTGGTAAGAAAATATAAATCTCCGATATGTTTAACATTCACCATTAGTGCATGGTGAATGTCGACATTTACCAGTGTAAGTCAGAAATAAAGGTACTTAGCAAATATTTCGGACATACACCAAGTGACTATGTGGATGTTGACGTTAACCGGTGAAAGTCGACATTCTCCAATTTCGGTCTTTCACGGTAATATATATATAATAAGTGTTATAGAACTTATAAATGTATTTTTTTTAGACGCCTCGGCTAGCTCGATCTCAGGGTTCCACAAATTTTTAGGGCTCGCATTTTTTTAATGAAGGGAAAGACCATACTGGGGTTCCACTACAGGAAAACGCTATTTGACAAATTAAATCCATTAATTTTAATTAATATCATTAAACCATACATTATGAAAACCCTCATGCAACCCCCAAAAACACACTTTATTACCGGACATAAAAATACAAAGATCACTGACTTTACTGCCGGGTTAGGTTTTTAAACAACATAAGCATTTAAGCAATTTAAATTTACAACCAAAATGTAACTCATTTTCTCAATATAACAAATACAAATGACACTGAATTTACAAACAATTTTTTGTTTCTTGAGACACATCTACATTTACCATTTACATTGAAAACCCAAAATAAACTGCATTCTTCTTTTATGACTAGCCCCTTTTTACAAATCATAAAGTTCAAAAGTTTTTGGGCCCTTATCAACAACCAATACCACACTGGTCCTCTTCTCGCCTATGCGCATTACGACGGATGTTGGATAATTCACAACCGTCGTAATAAATACCTGTCTCTACGATTGATCAACTCTACGGTGGTAGATAGAGGGTGCGTTGACCCTGCCGCCGCGCGAACCCCGCGCCAGCTAGACCCGTGGTGATCTCCGGCGTCCTCAGGTGTCCTCAGGCGTCCTCAGCTCGACCCCCAGGCGTTTTGACGATCGCCAACTACAAAAGTTCGTTCGATTTTATACCTTTCGCCTCACGAGCGATCTGGCTCGGGGCTCCCGACAAACTCAATGAGTTGCGATTGCCGCACTATCGTTTTTGAAAAAGATGAAGAGAACATAATTCTCACAGATGCCTAAGTTCCTACTGGGGATTTCAAGTATTGCGCTTTTCTCAATCCGCCAATCCTCGGGTCTATTTCGAAATATCGGCAACCGCTTTTTTTCAACGTTTTTCTCAAGACAAGTAGTAACTTGTGCGGCTCGCCGGCGCGTTTCTTTGACGCACTTAAATTTTAT